>VYXB01003714.1:1855-12553 GCA_013397135.1 Pachyramphus minor
GAGGAGAGAAAGGGCGACCTCCTCCCCTAGAGGTTCCTCTGCAGGAGGGTCAAGCCTCTCCGATGAAGTCCGAGCAGGTCTGGGCTAGGGGCAGAACAGGGCTCAGGAAAACAGAGGCAAACCAGGGCCAGAAAACAGCCAGATGACCAGGCTGAAAACAAAGTGAACCTCAGAACCCTCTAACACATACCTTCCCTGAGTTAGGGCAAAAGTGAAGTGCCTCCCATTTCCGAGGAGAGAGAGAAAACAAACCTCATCACCCCTCCCCACAGTCTCTGGAGGGCCATCAGCTTGGAATGTAGATCTGCTGGTTAGTTCTTTTGTGTGGATCAATCACCCAAGGCAAAAACTACCCTCCCCCGTTCAACATGCCCCCCTTACAGCCATGCAGGGGAAAGAAAAATTCCCTGCCTGGTTTTCTAGAACAAGTAAACCTATGACATGAGGTCAAACCACAACACTCCCTCATTTATTTGAAGAAGTCATAAACATTAAGGGGAGAGAAATATATGTTTTATAAAGTTTCACAAAGCTGAGATTGGGGTTTGGAAATTGCCAAGTATAATTCAAGAAATATTAATTGTACAAAGGAAAAAAGTGTTTAAAAGTCTTGGATTTTTAAAAAAGCTATTCAGCACTGGCCTCTGTGTTCCTATCAACCTTGATAAATGTTCAGCTTCAGCGGGAGCAGTTTGATGAATGAAATTGCACTTTTTTGTTTGCACCTCCACCCATCATGTATTATTTCTTTTAGTACATTGCCACTATGTAGCTATAGTAATTTTAAATTGAAGGCTTCAGATATCCTTAACAGTTGTTTTCTATCATCATATTTTACATGTCATGCTTCTGGACTTCTCTGCCAGAAGTCTGTCAAAAATTCACAAAGTCAATTAAAAAGTAAGAAAAAAACATAGGCCCACTGTGATCTCATCTCATCTCATTTTATCTCATCTCATCCTCCTGACAACTTGGGTCCAGTTTCCTGCTCTGACCAGCTTCCATTTGGGGTGTTACAGGTGGATTTCTCTTGCTCTTATGTGTATCTAAGGAGCAGTTCAGGCAGGCAAGGCAAACCAGCACAGAAGCTGCTCATGACCTTTCTCCTTTCACTGCTTCCATGTCCTTAAGCATCTGATCAATCATTTGCTGATGTAATCTCTTTACCCTTGAGAGATCTTTGAAAGATGATATTGCTATTACCCAACTGTTAAATGGCTCCCTTTTGCTACATCCTATTTATGTCCTCGAGGGTACCCTTGTGAGAGCAAATGTCATTGACATAACTGAGTGGAATAGGATTGGCCACCACAGCAATTATTTTCCTTTCTGTCTCCTCCTTTCCCCTTCTCATATTACCTGGAATCCTGTGAGCACACCAACTTGTTATTCCCTTTACACTCTGGGCTCACTGCATGTAACAGGACGTGTCTACCTTCAGCTTCAAGGTCAGTTTAACTAACTATTCCTTATCTTATTTGAGGTAACTCAAACGGTGACATTTCAAATATAAGGCTTAGTAAAAATTAATTGAAAGTACCACAGGATGTGATGTAACTTGGTTATAATTTATTGATTTGAATAACTACTTAGTGCAGGAAAATGTGTCAGCCCACTGTGAAGCTCCTTCAAATGTCAACCTTTAACTAACAGTTTAAATAAGGGGAAACATAAGTTCCTTTGCAGAGGTTCAGAGAAACCATCTTTAATTTGGGAAGTTATTTGAGAGTTAGAGTTTGTAACTCTCTGCACTGTGGAGATTAGATTTGCATATTGTAAAATAGTGGTTGGCTGATTCAAAAAGGCAAGCACACCCAACACCTTTGACTGGCTTCAGCAAGAGAACTTGGGGTTCTAAATCTCACCACGTCAAATTTAATGGAATAGATCTTTATCTGGTAGAAATCAAAAAGAGTGTTGTGACAAAAGAGTAGTTTGACCTATTAGGAGTCAGAGTCTTTTCTGTATCTCTTTCTTTCATAGCAAGGAATTTGGTATTTTCTGTTTGGTTTTTTTTGTGTTTTTTTTTTAAAGAGGCTTAGATTTTTATACCAGTTCACTGACCTCTGGAATTATGAGAAAAGAAACTGAATTTTAGTTTATTTTTCCTAGAGACATTCCATGTTATAATTAAGACGTAATTAGAATTATGTCTGCACTAACGTTATTTCTGCACTCTGGAGATTTTTATATTAAACAGATCAGTCAGAAAGGTTCAGGTCTTGCTCAGGCTGATCTGAGAAACTGGAAAAAACCTCCACCAATTTAATGAGATTTAATGTTTTAATTTAGATCTTATCCTCTGACCTCGTAGAGTGATATAGCAAACCAAAAGCAATGTAAATTGTTTTTTAGGCATCTAAAAATGGTATATCAGGCATTTAGTTACTTATGACATTTCTTGCAGATGTTTCTAAGGTGCCCACAATTGCTGTAGAAGGGCAGAGAAAAATTTTCACAGGCTTCTGTGGGTTCTAGATCAAGCTAAGGATGACTCAAAGGAATTATTTCTCCAATATAAAAGACCAGTATCTTTTGTAACCCGTTTCTCCACTACATGGAAAGTTCTGCTCAGTACATTATCACCATTAGACAGCTTAACAGTTTAAAATTTGCATATATGTTATTGGTGTTTATGTGTCTATGTGAACTTTAGCTATGACTCTGCTATTTCTCTAAAATGTCACTCAGGATCACATGGTGTGGCATTTAATATACCCATTACATGATTCAAATATTTAAACTAGTTCTATTTCTAGAAATGTCACTGATCAATCTGTAATCCTTGTACCTTCTTTCCATCCTTGGCTGAAAGAACATGTGCTGTCTAGTGTAAAATAAAGAATAATCGACATTTATGTTCAACTACATAAATATCCACCTAAGAAAACAGAGTTGACAACTTTCTGTTTAAAATAAGTTCAAGAAAGTAAAGGATTAATTGCAAAAGAGTTTGTTTATATTAAAAGTATTAACAAAGACTGCAAGTTCCTTAAAGGGTAAAGAAGTGGTTTGTGCATTTATGATGATTCAGTCTCTGAAATGGATGGAATGGTTTTACCTGTGTGCAGATCACAGGATCACTGTGTACAGTATGACACCACTGAAATAGTCTGAACAAGGTTGTAGGCATGAATCAAATGTCCTGAAGAATTCTATGCAACCTTTGGTCAGAATAGCAAGGGGAGTTCTGGTGCAATAGAATTTCAGTAAGTTATTAATTAAAAAAGGTATCTTTTTAGTGCTGGTGAGGAACCTGATCTATAAAAAATGTATTTCTTTTGAAGCCTACACTGGCCTTTAACAAAGACTGTAATCTAGATGCACTGTGAAGAGGGAAAACTGGTTTAATGCCATAAGAGGCATTATTTTTTTTTTCATCCTATGATTCAGACTGTGGCTACTAACAGCAGCTCCACCTTAAATGATATTTGGAATCCTTTGGGCTGTTTATCAGCCAGCACCAAAATTTATGCAGTGACATTTACTGAATCTCGGGGCTGGGTTTTGCCTCAGCATTCTAGATATGGTAGGTTTTGTATATATAAATGGAATTTTAAATTATAATACACTCCTGTCAGAATGCTAATGTTTTAAAGACTGGTTACAGGTAGCTGAGCAAATCCTGGGGAGAGAAAAAAGATAGGCTATGACCTCCAAGATCATGACCTTTCAGATTGTTTTTGCTGATTCATTGGAAGTCATAGATTACTGAATATTGCTCTAGAAAAGGCAATTACAATTTGGCTCTGAATTTACTTACCCTTTATAGTGCTGATGAGGCGGGAGATCAGGAATAATTGTGTTCAGCTATGAAGAAAACTTGGTTTTTGCAGACATTTAATGCTATATGTTGTATGGCTTAGTGTAGTGGGTTTACCCTGGCCAGATACCAAGTACCCACTAAAGCCACTCTCTCACTCTCCCTCTGCAACTGGACAGAGGAGAGAGGAAAAAACCACCTAAGGATTCATGAGTAGAGATAAGAGCTGGGAGAGGTCACTTACTGATTACCTTTACGGGCAAAACAGACTCCAAGTGGGGATTGTACTTAAATTTATTACTAACAGGATAAAAGCCAAAGAGTAGAAATAAAACAATCTTTAAACCACCTTCCCCCCACCCCTCCTTCCTTCCATGTTCTCCCTCCTCCCCCCCAGCTGTGCAGGGGGATGAGGAATGGGGGTTGCAGTCAGTTTTTTCTGCTGCTGCTCAGGGAGAGGAGTCCTTCCCCTGCTCCCGTGGGGTCCGTCCCATGGGAGACAGTCCTTGATGAACCTCTCCAACATGAGTCCACCCCTCAGGCAGCAGTTCTTCCCAGTCTGCTGTCCCGTGGGTCACTCCTCCGTGGGTTGCAGTCCTTCATGGATGAGCTGTATCCACGTGGGTCCCCCACAGGGCCATGAGTCCTACCCAGGAAAAACCTGCTCCAGCATGGGTTTTCCTCTCCATGGACCACAGGTCTCCATCAGGACTCCATCCTGGGCCTCCCACGGGGTAACAGCCTCCTTCATGCATCCACCTGCTCCAGCATGGGCTCCTCCATGAGCTGCAGGGGGATTTCTGCACCCTGATGGTCCTCCATGGGCTTCAGGGGGACAGCCTGCTCCACCATGGTCTTCACTATGACCTGCAGGGGCCTCAACTCCAGTGCCTGGAGCACCTCCTCCCCCTTCTTCTGCACTGACCTTGGTGTCTACCTTGTTATTCCCATGTTCTCACTCCGCTCTTCCCTGGCTGAAATTTCTTCTGCACAACACTCTTCTGTTCTTAAATATGTTATCACAGAGGCGTTACTATTACTCCTAATTGGCTCAGCCAATTGGACAGTGGCAGGAAGTCTGTCCTGGAGCTGGCTGGCATTGGCTCCATAGGACAGGAGAAGCTTCTAGCAGCTTCTAACAGAAGCCACCCCTGGAACCCCTCCCTGCTACCAAAACCCAGCCACAGAAACCCACTACACTTAGTGACTTACTTTAAGTCAATGTAGCATTTATTCCCCTAACAATTAATCACTTCATACATGAAGTGGCCACTCCCTATTATAACTTTATCCACAAGATGGCTTGTAAGGAATTAATCAAAATTTTTCACTATAGAAGCAAACCTGCTGCATGGAAAATACATAGCAGCTGTTGCTGAACCAAATGTTCTGTATTTCTTCACTTCTATAGAACAATATTTTTGCTTTCTTCAAGTTATAGTACAAGTACAGATGTCCTTGGAAATAAAACTTTAAAGGACTTATTGCCAGTGATAAATTCCACTCTCAGAGCTATTGAGCTGTACTTAAGCCAAAGGAATGCATAATCCTGGAAGGATACAAAAGATATATTAACTAGTTATCATGAGGCAAATCCAGCAGCTAAATTGTGAGCAGAATGACATAATAAAGGCAAAATGTATAAGGCTAGTTGTCCAACCATTCTGTAAAGCTGTTACTTAGATTCAAATCCCAGGAGTCATCAAAATGTTTTGCATCACACTTAGCTAACAAGAGAAAAATCCCTCCCTCTTACCCGCAGGAAAATCACCTGACGCTGAATACCAACTGATACATGTATATCTTACCCTCCACATACAGCAATTAATGGATATGCAATTGTGGGTACTGCTGAAGCTTGTATCCAAGACCATGCCATCTTCAATGGAAAGAAAACCAGAAATATTATAGGTTCTGGGTGACAACAGAGCAAAACTGTGTGGAGTATAGGCCAATCACCTCTGGCAGTGGTAGAGGAAAAGCAGAAGATTTAATGACTTGATTAAGACCATCACATTATGACCAGTAACCATGTCAAGCCACTTGCATTGGAGAGTTGGTGAGCCAAACCCCACAGTGATGCCATGTGCAGTAAACACAGGTGCACCCTCCCAGTTGCAGCATAGACTGGTACAACAGTGCATGAGGTGCATTTTTTGTATCTGTGAACTGCTATGGTATTTGAGAAGCTCCTGCTTTTTGCTAGCTGTGTAGTGGGTTGACCCTGGCCAGATGCCAGGCACCCACTAAAGCTCTATGACCCTCCCTCTGCACCTAGACAGAGGAGAGAGAAAGAAAAATAGCTAAGAATTCATGAGTAGAGATAAGAGCTGGGAGAGGTCACTTACTGATTATCATCATGGCCAAAACAGACTCAAAGTGGGGATAATACTTAAATTTATTACTAACAGGATAAGAGCCAAAGAGTGAGAAATAAAACAGTCTTAAAAACACCTTCCCCCCGCCCCTCCTTCCTTCCATGTTCTCCCTTCTCCCCACCCCAGCGGTGCAGGGGGAGAGGGAATAGGGGTTGCAGTCAATTGTTGTTTCTGCTGCTGCTAATGTGAGTTCACCTCTTGGGCAGCAGTTCTTCCCAATCTGCTGTCCAGTGGGTTCCTCCTCCATGGGGTGCAGTTGGGTCTCTGCACCCCCATGGTTCTCCATGGGCTGCAGGGGGACAGCCTGCATCACCATGGTCTTCACCAAAGGCTACAGTGGGGCCACAGCTCTGAGTCCTTCCCCTGCTCCCGTGGGGTCCCTCCCACAGGAGACAGTCCTTGATGGACCTCTCTAGCGTGACTCCACCTCTCAGGCAGCAGTTCTTCCCAATCTGCTGTCCCATGGGTCACTCCTCCATGGGGTACAGTCCTTCACAGATGAGCTATACTGACGTGGGTCCCCCACAGGGCCACAAGTCTTACCTGGGAAAACCCTGCTCCAACGTGGGTTTCCCTCTCCACAGGCCACAGGTCTCCTGCAGGACCCTGCTCCATCCTGGGCCTCCCATGGGGTAACAGCCTCCTTCATGCATCCACCTGCTCCAGCATGGGCTCCTCCATGGGCTGCAGGGGGATCTCTGCACCCCAATGGTCCTCCACGGGCTGCAGGGGGACATCCTGTTTCACCATGGTCTTCACCAAGGGCTACAGGGGGCCACAGCTCTGAGTCCTTCCCCTGCTCCTGTGGGGTCCCTCCTCCCCCTCCTTCTGCACTGACCTTGGTGTCTATGTTGTTATCCCATGTTCTCACTCCGCTCTTCCCTGGCTGAAATTTCTTCTTCACAACACTCTTCTGTTCTTAAATATGTTATCGCAGAGGCGTTACTATTACTCCTAATTGGCTCAGCGAATTGGACAGTGGCAGGAAGTCTGTCCTGGAGCTGGCTGGCATTGGCTCCATGGGACAGGAGAAGCTTCTAGCAGCTTCTAACAGAAGCCACCCCTGTCTCCTCCCCCCGCTCCTGCTACCAAAACCCAGCCACAGAAACCCACGACAAACTGGCATTCTCTTTCTGATATTCTTTTCATCAGCCTGCAATAATATCAATTCTGTCTTAATCTTTGGTTCTGAGTTAGTGTTCCAATTTATATTTCCACACTGTGAAATACCAGTTCTCATTTATTCACTCTGGACTTCTGTGTTTCCTGATGTGTTAACTTTAGCTTATCTTATATAGAATATATACGGTGCTCTAGATTCAACAGTCTTTCACTGAAACAGTTCATTTTAGATCACTTCCCTGAATATTTCTAATACAGTGGTCAAAATGGGTTAGGAGCTGAAATCCCTGACATCATCCAATTAATAATGGAAGAAGCTGTCTGTAATGCTTTGGAAAAACACTCATTACTATGGGAATATCATCTGAGTGACATATGATTGTGGTCTTTTGCTATGAATCCTAAAAGTGTCCTTCAAATATATAAAATAAAATTACTAAACTTTATACTTCAAAAAAGTGTTGTGTACAATATCACAGAAATTCGACCTAATTTAGACAAGTAAAGGAGAAAAGTTTAAAGAACTAAAAATCAAGGCTAGTTAAGATGTAATTCAGTCCTATATGTTTCCAAAATAAAGTCCAAACTTGTATGTAGCTTGTGGTGCATTGAAAGAACTAATTTCTACAAAGGTTGATGCAGTTATAAACCAACTAGCAGAGTGGTGGGTTGACCCTGGCCAGCAGCTAAGCACCACACAGCTGCTTATTTACTCTCCCAGCCCACTGAGGCAGGGGAAGGAATAGGAAGAACAAAGTGAGAAAACTTGTGGGTTGAGATAAAGATGGTTTAATAAGCAAAGAGGAAGAAAACAAAATGAGTGATGCAAAGGCAATCACTCATCACCTTCCACAAGTAGACTGATGCTCAGCTAGTCTCCAAACAATGGCTACCTTCCAAACCCCTCCTATCCTCAGTTTTTATTGCTGAGCATGATGTTGTATGACATGGAATATCCCTTTGGTCAGTCTTGGTCAGCTGTCCAGTTTGTGTCCCCTCCCACCCCCAGCCTACTCACTGCAGGGAGCAGAGCTGGAAAAAAGAGAAAGCCTTAATACTGTACAAGCACTGCTCAGCAACAGGTGTGCTGTGTGCTGTGTTTTGACAGCACTAGTGTGCTGTCAAAACTGTTTTAGCCACGAATCTAAGACACAGCATCATACCAGCTGCTATGAAGAAGGTTAACTCCACCCCAGCCAAATTCAGTACAACCTCTATACCTTATTCTGTACCGTTTACATCATGCTTGGGTCCCACACTATCCAATACATTGTCATTACTCACTATTCCTCCTTCCTGTCCTTTGCTATACACACAGATATCATTCACTTAGTCTATGGGTCTCCCCTGTAAAATGTCCATAAAATGTCCATAGAGTTCATTTACTCTGAGATTCAGGCTCCATTCATTATGGTGGTCACTTAGGACTGTCGTTGTTGAGGCAGACACAACAAGCTTTCCCGAAAGAAAGATCTTTATTACAGCCCAGGCAGTGACATTTATACACTTATTGCTCATACATGTCAGCTCACAATTGGTGTGTTAGTTGCATAAACATTTCATGATTGGTCCTACATACAACTTCTGCCAGATCACCATGACTTGGCATAAAACACAGGATGTCTGTTCCCCTCTGCTGTGTTACAGTTCTCTCTTCCATCTTCTTCCACTGTACCACAGTTCCTTCTTCCGCTCCCAGCTGTCTTACGGGTACATGGGTATTTGGTCGGTATCAAACTTACTCACAGGGATCCCAGACCAGCTGGGGTCCACCACACAGGACGAGAGATTGGTGTTGTGTTGAGCTACTGGATGCTAAAGCTAGCTCAGATTGGATTGCTGCTGTACTTGCTTGGTTTCTTGCAAGGCTCATTCTCTGTTGGTTCAGGGGATTCCTGCTATTGTATTTCCTATAATATACAACTCAAATCATGGGTTATTTTCCCCCAGGGTTAAATCTCCTTGAGGTGCCCAACAGATTTTCCCACCATCCTGCATTACCCACCAATTATACCTGGGTCCTCGACTGAAAGCAAACCCGTGAATGGATTTGCCCATGATGTCTTTCCCAACCAGTTCCCTACATGTCCCTACAGGGACCTTATCTCCTTTTACAGCTCATAGGAGTTTTGTTTGGGTAGGACCAGGTCAGTTATTTGATCCTCTGGTATTAACCAGCCAAGTGGCTTTTGCTAACTTTGCATCCCAATGCTTCTATGTCCCAGCACTTATGGCTTTCAGTACAGTCCTTAAGAGTCCATTGTATCCTTCAGTGTTTTCAGAAGCTGGTGTGTGATAGGGAATGTAGTACATCCAATCGTGTTTGGTGAAACACTGGAACAGGCTGCCCAGAGAGGTGGTAGATGCCCCATCCCAGGAAACATTCATGGTCAGGTTGGACAGGGTTCTGAGCAACCTGATCTAGTTGAAGATGGCTCTTGTCCTGCTGGGGGACTTCAACCACCCCAACATCTACCAGAGAAGTAGCACAGTGAGCTGTAAGCAATCCAGAAGACTCCTGGAGTGCATCAAGAATAACTTCTTAAGTCAGGTAATAGACAGTCCTACCAGAGGGGATGCAATGTCAGACCTGATGGTCACCAATGCAAGTGAGCTACTTGGTGACATCAGAATTGGAGGCAGCTACAGTGATCATGTGCTGATGGAGTTTGCAGTCCTGAGGGATATGGGTCAGGTAAAGAGTACAGTTAAGACCCTGAACTTTAGGAAAGCAAACTTCCAGCTGCTCAAGGAGTTAGTCAATAGGACCCCCCTGTGAAACTGCCCACAGGGTCAAGGGCACAGAAGAGTGCTGGCAGATATTTAAGGATGCTTTCCATAGAGCACAAGAGCTCTTGATCCCTATGTGTAAGAAATCAGGAAAGGAAAGCAGGAGACCAGAAGGGTTGAGTAGACATGTGCTGATCAAACTAAAGGGCAAGAAGGAAATGAACAGGCAGTGGAAGCAGGGACAGGTATCCTGGGAAGAGTACAGGGATGTTGTCCAGTTGTGTAGGGATGGGGTCAGGACAGTCAAGATGCAGCTGGAGCTGAAATTGTCAAGGGACACAAATAATAAGAAGGGCTTCTACAGGTATATCAGCCGGAAAAGGAAGGCCAAAGAAAGTGTACCCCCTCTGACGAACATGACTTGCAAACTGGTAACAATGGACGAGGAGAAGGCTGAGGTACTCAACAACTTTTTTCCTCAGCTTTCAATGGTAATCTCTCTTCCCACACCTCTTGAGTGGATGGACCTCAAGGCAGAGGCTGGGGGAATGAAGTCCATCCCACTGTAAGAGAAGATCAGGTTTGAGACCACCTGAGGAACTTGAACACACACAAGTCCATGGCCCCCAACAAGATGCTTCCCAGAGTCCTGAGGGAAGTGGCAGATGTAGTTGCAAAGACACTGTGATATTTGAAAAGTCGTGG
>VYXB01003719.1:7674-32783 GCA_013397135.1 Pachyramphus minor
AAATAATAAGTATGATTTCTGTTTATATTTTTATATTTATATTTTACGTATTATTTTTATATTATATATGAATTATGTATTGTGTTATGTATAAGAATATAAATATATATGCACATATAAATACACACTATATCTATATTTAGATATATATTATATTATTTTATAAATATCTATATTTATTGTTGACTCCCCATCCCTGGCAGTGTCCAAGGCCAGGTTGAAGGGGCTTGGAGCCACCTGGGTTGGTGGAAGATGTCCCTGCCCATGGCAGGGAGTGGGATGAGATGGGCTTTAAGGTCCCTCCCACCCCAAACCACCCCATGATTCCACGTTTCATACGCCAAAGAGTTCCAAAAAAATCACCTTCTCTGGGGCAGAAGATGCTGCAGGAGAGGACAACCCACCAGGTTCTAACCCCGTGCCCGTGTCTCCCCCAGGCCTGCAGCCCCCTCTGGTCCCACGAGTGCGGGAGCTCCTACTACACCACGGGAATGTGCTCCCGAGTCAACTCCAACTTCAGGTTCTCCAAGACGGTGGCTCCGGCTCTGCAGAGTGAGAACCCCCCGTGCCCTGAGCTCTCTGATCCCTCCCTCCCTCCCTCCCCAAACCCTGTCAGTGTTCCACAAAGGCACCAGAGCAGTGGAAGCGGCTGCAGGGAAGTGATTCCGGAGGGGGTCACCTCCACAGACATCTGGGAAACATTTCCCTCCTGATTGACACCCAGGGAAGACAAAAAAATACCTTATTCTTCCAAAGCTGGGGATAAAAGTATCCAGAATATTTTATCAGAAGGCAAAATAGGGAAAGAATTCGGACTTGGCCGCACAAAACAAAGCTCTCATTGACTGGAAGCAAAAGGGGTTGGCCCGAATTTGTACACTGGGAGATGTGATTTTATTTCTGAGGTCTTGAAAAAGACTTTTCCTGAGGCTGGGAGGAATTGCAGAAGCTCCTTTTCCCAGCTGGGCACAGGATTTGATTCCCAACCTCCATCACCTCCCCCCCCTGGTGTGGATTAATTCCCATGGAACAGAGAGAGACTTGGGAAAATGGGACTTTGGGGTGATCAAGGCAGTAGAGGCAGAACCCACCATCAAACTCTCAGTGTCACTTCCCTCTTCATGGCCAGGAGGTGTTTTAGCCCTTCTGCAAAGGAGAGTTGGGATTTTAGGGAGGTTTAGGGGGTGTTATCATTTAGTAAGTGGGATGCAGGGGGTCAGCTCCTTTCCCTGGCTTCCAGGGTGAGACAGGGATTGGGATGGTGACTCTCAGCTGAGGAGCACAGGGATGGAGTGACCCATGGTGGGTGACTCAAATCTGAAAGCCCTGAAAAAAAGCAGCTGGTAAATATCTGTCACTGGGAAATTCAGCTTCATCTGCTTTTCTGCCCCTTATCCAAGTGATGTTGTAAAATATAAGCAAAACAAAGATGATGCTGAGCGATTTTTTCCCCCCTGAAAACCACTCTGCTGCCTAAATCCTTCATGGCTCGTGCTGCAGAGCCGAGCCCTGGGGTCCTCACTGGGGTTTTTTGGCTGCCTCCTCACTGAGGATTTAATGGGAAGGGAGGAAATGCCCGACTGGTGCTGGCTGGGAGTGCTGAGCAGTGAGTCAGGAGCAAGGCATGGTCTGTGGGGAGAACAGGGGCCGGATCCCGCTGCTCTTTGAAGTGTGGAATTATATTAGACCGGATAAAAGCCCAGATCTGAATCAGAAAAGATGCCACTGAGTGTTATTCTTAGAAAGTGATCCCATTTTGCTCAGCAGAGAGGATTCTTGTGGCTTCTCTCCACCTTGCTGGAGCCCAGAGCTCTTTCTGAATGATTGAAATCAGCTTTATTTTCAAATAAATCATCGGAGCAAGTACCTGGCTGGGAGTGAAGCTGTAAATCTCCCCTTCACAAGCTCCACTGAGTGTCTCAATAACACCCTGTATTTTCCACAGGATGCCAGACCTACATGGACATCATCATCGTTCTGGATGGATCCAACAGCATCTACCCCTGGGTTGAAGTGCAGCACTTCCTGATAAACATCTTGAAGAAGTTTTATATCGGTCCTGGCCAGATCCAGGTAAGGCCCTGCACAACCTGTGTGTCCCCCTGTGTCACACAGAGTCCCCCAGCCCTGCTCATGGGGCTTCTCAGTGTCCCTTTCCTGGAAATATGGCCCGAAATATGGGGGAGGGGGTTTAACTCATTCCATGGAAATAATTCTCACACTGATGTCCCTAAATGAGAGATCACACCTCACATCCCAACAGGCACAAGGAGAAACCCTATGGAAATACAGGCAGCATGTTGCATCTGTGAACAGCTCTCCATCCTCTCCCTGTTAGCAATTGTGGGCTGATTTGGGCAGGGATTTGGACATGGATTTGGCCTGGGATTGGGGCAGGGATATCCCCAATAATTTGCTAAAATAACCCCAGTTTGGTCCCACCAGAGATGCTGTGGGTCCACACTGGGGCATCACCCCAAACCTTCAGAGCAGGGCAGGGGTGAGAGAAACAAAACTGAGCATTTTTAGTGAGGGAAAACTGGGGCAAATGGGGACAGAGAGATGGAATTTTAGTGGTGGTGGTTGTGTGTGGTTGACAAAGCTCGTTGTGGGGGGGTTGTTGGCATCCTTTGTGACATTCCCTTAATCCCCAGGTCGGAGTTGTTCAGTATGGAGAAGATGTTGTCCATGAGTTTCATTTAAATGACTACAGGTCTGTAAAAGACGTGGTGGCAGCTGCCAGTCACATAGAGCAGAGGGGAGGCACAGAGACCAGGACTGCCTATGGGATAGAGTTTGCTCGGTAAAAACCTCTCCCCTTCCTCTTCCACAACCTGTAAATCACCATTTCTTTGCCTTCCCTCCCCCTGCCTTCACTTTTCCTCACTGCTTAAAAAGTGGGTGATACCACCAGGCTAAAAATGCTTTTGCAGAGGGATTTGATCCTCAATTAAGGCTTTAGAAATGATGCTCCATAAAACTGCTCTGCCCTCACTGGGAGCTGGAGCAGAGGCAGGCTCTGGAATTGGATCCTCTTTCTCAAAGCACCCAGAGCTGAGCTCTCAGCCTCCAAAATGCACCCCCAGGCACTGTAGGGTACCCCAGAACTTGTTGCAGCCCTGACCCACAGCTCCATCCCCTCCCTTATCAGGGACAAGTCCCTGCTCCTGCTTTTTTTTATTTTGCCACATCCCAACCAGTTATTCCTGTTGCAAATTGAGGGCATTTTCACATAATTGTGGAATTATGATTGGAAAAGGTCTCTAAGATCAATAATAACTATTGACCCAGGGCTGCCACTCACCCACTGTCTGTTAAATCCCTGCAGGGACGGGGACTCCACCCCTGCCCTGGGCAGCTGTGCCAGTGTCCCACCACCCTTTGGGTGAAGAAATTTTCCATAACACCCAACCTAAACCTCCCCTGGCACAACCCGAGGGCATTTCCTGCGAGAAGCCGCCTCCACCTGCGGGAGAATCCTCTTTTAACATCCTAAAGCATTTCCCGATGGTGCTGCCCTCCCCCGGGGGGGGGTTGGGGGCGGGCAGTGGGGCGGTGCCAGTGGGCAGGGGTGGCACCACGACCCTCCCGGCGGGGCTGAGCAGCCCAGGGCATCTCTTCACTTGCAGCTCGGAAGCGTTTCAGAAAGGTGGCCGGAAAGGGGCAAAGAGAGTAATGATTGTCATCACAGATGGAGAGTCCCACGACAGCCCAGACCTGGAGAAGGTGATCGAGGACAGCGAGAAGGACAATGTCACCAGATACGCGGTGGCGGTGAGTGGGGGGGGCAAATGGGCAGGGAGGGGCTCCAAAAACCGTGCAGGGGGTGCCCCATGAACCCCAACACAACCTCTGCCAGGGGGTTCACAGGGATCCCTGTTGCTGATCCTGCTTTTGCAGTGGGAAGGGGAGCTCAGCTCTGGATTCAGCTGCTGGAGCAGGTCAGGGAAAGGCAGGACCCCGAATTGCACAGGGGGTGTCCAGCCTTGGGGAGCTGCAGCAGCTCCAGGGTTTGGTCCCACAGTGGGACAGGTATCAGATGTCAAGGATGGGGAATCCTTCTGTATGGTCACCCCTCAGGGGCTTTGGGATGGTTCTATCCATCATGTGAAAATTGCAGCTGTGGCTGCCCCTGGATCCCTGGAAGTGTCCAAGGCCAGGTTGGACGGGGCTTGGAGCACCCTGGGCTGGTGGAAGGTGTCCCTGCCCATGGAAGGGGGTGGCACTGGGTGAGCTTTAAGGTCCCTTCCAACCCAAACCATTCCAGGATTCTATGAAACTCAAAGTATGGCCAACCATGAAACAGGATGGGATCAGCTGGAATCACATCCAGTAGGATTTTAAGTATCTCCAGGGATTATCAGGGCTGAGAAACCCTTTTTCCTGGCGTGTTCCAGCCCATGGCAAGTTTGGGACAAGATGAGATGTAAGATCCCTTCCAGTCCAAACCATCCTGGGATTGATGATTCCATGAAAACCTCTGAGTCCTGGATTTCTATCCCAACCCAGGTCTTGGGTTATTACAACAGAAGAGGAATCAACCCTGAAGCCTTTTTGAACGAGATCAAATTCATAGCGAGCGACCCCGACGACAAACATTTCTTCAATGTCACGGATGAAGCAGCACTCAAGGACATTGTGGATGCTCTGGGAGAAAGGATATTTAGCTTGGAAGGTGAGTGATGCTCCTCCCTGACCCCTCCCAGGCTGCAAATGTGCTGTTCATCTTCTCTTTGCTGAATTTGAACAATTCACATCGGGGGCTCCCCAATATCTGTTCACTACAGAACCTACAATCACACTGAGAGTGGCTTCATATATAAAGAAATATCTTTATTTTGAGTGCTTTGCATCCCTGGAGTGTCAGGAGCACAGATTCCTTCTCCTCCAAAGGACACCCCTCATTCTGGTGTGGCAGCTGTGGTGGCTTTGACATTTATGGCAAACCTTGGAAATATGGGAATAATGTTGGGGTTTCTGGTTTGTTGGCTGAAATTAAATACCAGGAAATATTTCTGTTCTAGATGTCAGCACCTCAGTCTGCCTTGTGACAAGTTTGTCAGTCTCCAAAACTGAGTTTATCCAAATTTCAAAGGGGAAGTGCAGCCTGGGATGAGCAATTGAAGCAGAAGATGGGGGGCTTGCACTGGAAATTAAACATCTTGGCTTTGGGGGAATTTGGGTCAAACCAGTTTGACCAGTTTCACAAACTCTCCACCAGTTTGCCAGTCCAGCCAGCCTGATGCTTCCCTCTGGAAGAGTTTCCCTGGGACAGGACACAGGGAATGAAATAGGGCAGGGTTAGACGGGATATTGGGAAGGAATTCTTGGCTGTGAGGGTGGGGAGGCCCTGGCACAGGGTGCCCAGAGAAGCTGTGGCTGCCCCTGGATCCCTGGAAGTGTCCAAGGCCAGGCTGGAGCAACCTGGGCTGGTGGAAGGTGTCCCTGCCCATGGCAGGGGTGGCACTGGATGAGCTTTAAGGTCCCTTCCAGCCCAACCCATTCCATGGTTCTGTGATTGGGATTTGTGTCAATTGAGCTCCTTTGTGCTCATCCCTCCCCAAACCACCAAAGACCCCCCCAGGAAACAAAACTCTCCATTAAACACGAATCCCCATTTGTTTTTTTAAGGAACCAACAAGAATGAGATCTCCTTTGGCCTGGAAATGTCCCAGACTGGATTTTCATCACACGTTGTGGAAGTAAGAGAGTAAATTTGGGGTTTTGCTCCTCCTGCCTTGTGGGGTTTGTCACCACCCTCTGCAGGTGGGAGATGGGGATTTGGGGCAAATCAGTAATTCTGATGTTCAATCACTCACATGAGCTGCTCCTCCTGGTGCCACAGAGTCTTGGAAGGACGTGCTGGGATGTGGGGGAAGGCACTTGGCAGTGCAGGGGGTTGCTCAGCCCCCTCACCCCCTCTGGCAGGGCCCAGAGAAAAGCCAGCAGGGAATTCAGTCCAGGGGCTTTCCCAGGGAGGAAAAGCACTCTGAAAATCTATAAATAGGGTTGAAGTGTCATTCCAGCAGGTCTAAAAACCTCCAGGTGTGCTCTGAGGAATGGTTTCTTTGGTCCATACGGGAAGGAGGGGGGGAATTGGCCCCACCTGGCAAGAAATGGCCTCAAACCCCTCCTGCTCTCCCACAGGACGGGATCCTCCTGGGGGCAGTGGGAGCCTACGACTGGAATGGAGCTGTCCTGAAGGAAACCAGCAGTGGGAAGGTCATTCCCCTGAGGGAATCTTATCTCCAGGAGTTCCCGGAGGAGCTGAAGAATCATGGGGCGTATTTAGGTAAGAAAAGGGAATGAGCTGCCAGGGGGGAATTCAGGGGTTTATGCTTAATAATGGGAAGAGCAACATATTCCTGAGGTGACTAATGGCAGTGTGGTTCTGTGCCTGGGGTCCCATGGGTGTGAGGGCTCTGGGATGCAGCACAGGAACATCCTCACCTGGGAAGAGCCCGGCTCCCCCCTGGTGAGCAGCACAAAAGGGATTTAAATTTGGGAACAGCTGAGCCAGAGCCAGCCTGGGTCATCCACAGAGCTTCCTGGAATGGTTTAAAAGCAGAGATGGAATTTCATGCCTAGGGAGGAAATACCTGCTGGGTTAATCCATTCCATGTGTGGCTGGAGTAAAAATATCAGCCTGGCTTGGAAAATGAAGCCTCTCTCCAGAGATGTGGCTGCCCTACAGGGTGGGATGCTGGGGGGTCACCTGCCAGCACATCAGGACTCTTCCCTGGGATCACAAACTGCCTCTGGACATGTGGGATATCCGTGGGGTGACAGCAGAGTGTCCCCCAGAGTGCCAGTTGTGTTCTGGGGGTGCCCATGGCAATGGGGGGGAGCTCAGCTGGGCTCTGTCTTTCCCACTGGCTGGAGTGAGAAATCCAGGAATATTAAGGAAATGCTGGTGTCTCAGGACCTGGGGATTTCAGAGCTGATGCTTGGCTTAGGAGTATCCACCAAAAAGGGGAATACTTTGGGAAACAGGGACCCCAGGTAAGGCCTGTGACCAGGAAAAGGGGTTTGTAAACCCAGATAATCCCTGGAGATACTCAAAATTCAACTGAATGTGATTCCAGGTGATCCCAACCAGTTTCATGGTTGGCCAAACATTGAGTTTCATAGAATCCTGGAATGGTTTGGGTTGGAAGAGACCTGGAAGGATCCATGACCAGGCCCACTATCCCTCCTTGGACACTTCCAGGGATCCAGGGGCAGCCACAGCTTCTCTGGGCAACCTGTTTCACTTCTAATCATTTAAGCAGCATTTAAAACTGAGTGTGAAGTTCAGAAACCTGGAGCTGGGGTTGAAAACCAGGATTTTGCATCAGCAAAGCCTTTCCTGCCTGGTTTTCCTGGGACTCAGAGGATCGGAGCAGCAGGAGCCGCACTCCGGGCGCTCAGCACCCCACTGGTGTTTGTCTGACCTCATGTGAGCCGTGACATAAAACACCTTGAAGTCCAGGAATTGGATTCCCCTTTGATGAAAGCAGGGTTTACACAGGGTTTGCCAGGCAGTGCCAAAACTCCTGGCACAGCAGTGCTGCCTGAGCAGCACCTGAGCAGGGGTTCAAAGCCCAGGAGGCTCAAAGCCCGGGGCTGGGGCGCTGGGGTTGATCTGAGTGACTTTATCCTTGGAAAAATCTGTGCTTCTAAGCTTCCTGCTCTGGGAAGTGGCCAGAGCTGTGTCACCAGCTGGGGGCTGATGGAAAGCAGACCCCAGGAGCTGGGAGTTCTCATGCCATGCCCACCCCCCTGCCAGGTTACACCGTCTCCTCCGTCGTTTCCACCAAGCACGAGCGGATTTACGTGGCAGGAGCTCCCAGGTTCAACCACACTGGGAAGGTCATCCTTTTCAACATGCACAGCAACAGGAACCTCACCATCCACCAGGCACTGAAAGGAGAGCAGGTAATGGCAGCCAGGAATGCTGCACTGATTTATCCCCCTGGGAAAATCAACCCTCCCCGATCATTTTGCAAACTGTCCCATTTAAACGGCCGAAGAGCTGAGGGTGTCCTGGCTGTCGCTGCACCCACAGCTCCAAACCATGGGGCTGGAGCAGGGGTAGGGTTTGGAATGTCCCCAGGAGGGAGGGTGGCATCTCTCCCACCCTCTCCTGTCTCCTCCAGATCGGTTCCTACTATGGCAGCGAGATCAACTCCCTCGATGTCAACGGGGACGGCGTCACCGACGTGCTGCTGGTGGGAGCCCCCATGTACTTCAGCGAGGGCAGGGAGAGGGGCAAGGTCTATGTCTACACCCTGCAGGAGGTATGTGGCAGCACCAGGGGGTGATCTGGGACCAGGGACAGGGATTTGGGGCACTGTGGTGGCAGCTGTGTCCCCTCATGTCACCCCTCCTTGTACACCCACCAGCTCCCATCAGACATCCCTGTTGGTGGTGCAGGAGGTGCAAAGTGAGGTCCTGCTGCTCCCAGGGCTCAAAACAGGGTCTTTGCAACATGGTGTCTCTCTGGAGAAACATCTCCATGCCCTTTACTTCCCACAAACCCATTCTTTCCAAGGGCACCCAGGGCCTGGGCCGGGCACGGGGCGCTGGGGAGCAGCAAGGTGGATCTCTCCATGGGGACAGGACATGTGCCACCCCTGTCCCCTTGCCTGGCACACTGGGGCAGGACCAGCTTTCCTGCAACCCTCAAATCTCACTCAAAATCCAGTTTCTGAGCCAAATCCATGAGGCTGCAGCGAGCAGGTCATGTTCTACGTCCAAAGGTGCAGAGCCCACCCTGAGCAGTGGAGTCCTGGTACCTAAACCACACATCCAATGCAATTATTTATGTAGGACGTGATAAAATGAAGGCAAAGCAGACATGGGGCTGGTGTGGGGTTCAGGGGCTCACCCCTCCCCAGGGAGGTGTCCCACAGAAACACCCACAGCCCTGGCAGTGCCCTCACCTCCTTCCTTGGCGCAATCACTCCCACGTTGGTTAAAGTCACTCCCATATCGATTAATGCGTCTCGTTTGCTTGCTTTGAGGGGCTCCTCCTCTTGCCAGGCTGCTGCTGATGGTTTTGGCGTTGTTTTGCTCCCTTTTCTCTCTGGCTGGCCCGGCAGAACCGCTTTGTTCCCAGTGGAGCCCTGGTGGACCTGCAGAGTTACCAGAACTCGCGCTTCGGCTCCTGCATCGCCGCCGTGCCCGACCTCAACCAGGACACCTACAACGACCTGGTGGTCGGGGCACCCTTGGAGGACGAGCACCAGGGAGCCATTTACATCTTCCTGGGCTTCCAAGAGACCGTCCTGAAGAAGTACAAGCAGGTGCTTCCCTTGTCCTGGTCCTTTATGCCATTTATGCCCGTTTTAAGGACTGATAGAGCATGAGCAGTATTGAATTGTTAAGTATTGTGGGCAGATATTTCCTCTTCTGAGACGTCCAAGACAAAGCGTTGGAATTCAAGCCCTGGAAGAGGCTTCCCAGGGCAGTGGTGGCGTCACCATCCCTGTGGATGTGGCACTTGGGGACATGGGTTAGTGGTGGCCTCGGCAGTGCTGAGGGAATGGTTGGACTCAGCAACCTTAGAGGGCTTTTCCAACCTAGATTATCCCATGAATCTGTAAAGTATGGAAAACATGCTTGAAATCAGAGGTGATGCTGAGCACTCAGTGCAAGGGATTGCTATAAATTTATTTATTAATTATAAGTAAATACATAAATCAAGAATTTATTGCTGTTTACTCGTTTCTCACACTTGTGAGAGAGAGTAAATTCACACAGAGTGAATTGAGCAGAAATCTCTGGATGGTGTCTCCAAAGAGAAATTCTCCCATTCCCTGGATATTCAGGGTTGGTGCAATCACTTATATTCTTCAGTAGCGTGGTGGAGGTTGGCATGGCAGACCCTTGGCAGGAAGGGCTGTTCCAACCTGGATTGTGCCCATTCCTTTTCAGAGGATTGCAGCTGCTGACCTTGCTCCAGGCCTGATGTATTTTGGGTGCAGCATCCACGGGCAGCTGGACCTGAACGAGGACGGGCTCGTGGACTTGGCCGTGGGCTCTCTGGGGAACGCGGTGCTGCTGTGGTGAGCTGGGCCTCCCTGGGCACCCTCTGCCTGAATCCCACTGCAGTGTTCTCATATTTTTCAAGGCAAAACTGATTTTCCAACAGTCTGACTCGTCTTTCCAGAATAATGACCCCCTGTCTGGTGGGAGGCTCTGTGGGATTTCAGTTTTCTCTCTGGGGCTGTGGGATTTCAACCCTGTTGGGCCCTACAAAGGTGCCAGAGACTTTGGGGTTTTTTTGCACTGAATTTCATCACCTCCAGGAGTTCATCATTCTCCAGGAGTTTCCAACCAGCCAATTGATTTGTGGTTATTTGCCCAGGCTCCCTCTGGTCTCATTTTATAATAACAGTTGAATATTTTCAAACATTGATTAGTGTTTGGAAAGTCCCTTGAAGTTGTTGAGACAGAGGGTGGCTGTGCCCAGCTGAGGTGGGCCACCCTGGGGTGCTGTGTGCCCACAAGGGGTCTTTGCTCTTCCTCAGCACCTTCTTGACATTGGGCAAAAGAGCGAAAAGGTGCAAAAAGTGCCAATCTGGAGGTGTGGGAGGTGTGTGGGGTGAGGGTGATGTGCCACAGCTCATCCCTCAGCCCGTTCTGGTCCCACAGGTCCCGCAGCGTGGTCCAGATCAACGCCAGCATCCGCTTCGAGCCCTCCAAGATCAACATCTTCACCAAGGACTGCAAGAGGAACGGGAGGGATGCCACCTGCATGTCGGCCTCCGTCTGCTTCACCGCTGTCTTCCTCTCGGAGCACTTCCAGGCAGCCAGTGTGGGTGAGGGCACAGCTGTCCTGGGGCAGAGTCCCTGCCCATGCCTTGGGAAGGTCTCCAGCCCCAAGGGAAACCATTTTGGGCACTGGCAGGGGCTGCCCAGGGGGGTGGTGGAGTCACTGTCCCTGGAGGGGTTTAACACGAGTGAGGATGTGGCTCTCGGTGCCGTGGTCTGGGTGACAAGGTGGGGTTGGCTCCAAGGTTGGACTCGATGATCTCAGAGGTCTTTTCCAACCCAGCTGATCCTGTGAGTCTGTGATTCAAGATGTTGGGGGGTGTGGAGCAGAGTACATTCCACACAAGCTCCACAGGAGTTCCGCAGAATACTCTGGGTTGGGAGGGACCCACAAGGATCACCAAGTCCAACACTTAATTGAGTGGGGTCAAACCCCTGACCTTTGCATTATAAATGGGATCAAACCCCTGACCTTGGCATTATGAGTGGGATCAAACCCCTGACCTTGGCATTATTACCAACCACGACCACCTGAGCTCATCTGAGGGTACTTCAGGAGCATTTGGGCACCACCTGCCACATCCCTTTCACCCACTGATTTGTCCCTATCCAGGCTGAGGGAGCAGGGATGGTGGCTCTGCCAAGGAACACCCCAAGGAGTTCCCTTCCCTGTGTTTAACCCCTTCTCTCCCCTCTTCCCCTGAGCTTTGCTGTGCTGTGGGACATGTGACAGGGGTGTCACCACAGGCAGGGCAGGAGGGGCCGTGCCCAGCCCAGATCCCACAGAGCCCATCCCTCCTCCCCCTGCAGCAGCAGGACACAGCTGCTGACCACATGTGCGTGTTTTCCCTCATATCCCAGGGCATCTCTGGGAAGCTGCTGCTATTAAACCCCCACACGCTGCTGTGACCCCGAGTCTCCCCCCGGATGCTTCCCGGTGACTCAGCGGAGCGGGGGAAGCGAAAGCTGCTCATCCCCTGTCAGAGGAAAACCAGGAACTGAGCAAAGCCAAAGGAAAAACTCCCATCCCCCCGAGCAGCAGTTTTGTTTTGTACCCCCCTATCCAGTGTTTTCCTCCTGCAGGATAAAATGCTGAGTGGGGTTGTCTTTATTTATTTGATTTATTTATTTGTTTCCACCCATGGATGGGGCTGATGGTGGCTCCTTGATTATCCATGTTTTACATCACACTGGTGTAGTGGCTCTGGAGCCAGACTGGGAGAGCTGGGGAGGTTCACCTGGAGAAGAGAAGGATCCAGGGAGACCTGAGAGCCCCTTGCAGGGCCTAAAGGGGCTCCAGGAGAGCTGGAAAGGGACTGGGGACAAGGGCTGGAGGGACAGGACACAGGGAATGGCTTCCCACTGCCAGAGGGCAGGGAGAGATGGGAGATGGGGAAGGAATTCTTGGCTGTGAGGGTGGTGAGGCCCTGGTCCAGGTTGCCCAGAGAAACTGTGGCTGCCGCTGGATCCCTGGAAGTGTCCAAGGCCAGGTTGGATGGGGCTTGGAGCAACCTGGGCTGGTGAAAGGTGTCCCTGCCCAGGGCAGGGGGTGGAATGAGATGGGTTTTGAGGTGCTTTCAACACAAACCATTCTGGGATTCTGTGGTTCTATGAAATCCCACCCTGCTTGGAACTGGGTTGGGAACGTTCAATCTCTTTCCAACAGCAGTGCAGGAAGCAAATGATCTCCACAAAGCATCCAGGCCAGGAGTGTGGGGAGGTAGGACACCTCCAGGACAGCTCCAGGCCTCCATGTGAATACCTGAGAGCAGATAATTGTATCTCCTGCCCGGGTTTGAAGCAGTGTGTGGCAGTAATGCCTTTCTAAAGCTCCTCCTGCAGAGCAGCTGCGTTGCCCAGCAGGAATGTCCATCCAAAACAGGCAGCGCCGGCCATAACCTGATCTTCCCGGATTTCCCGCGGTGTGCTCCCTGCCAGGCTGCTCCCAGGGCACAGGAGCCCACCCTTGGAGGTGGTGTTCCCAGGTGTGAGCCCGGAGGAGCCCTGACCCCTCGCTGTCCCCCAGGGCTGCGCTACAACACGACGCTGGACGAGCGCCGCTACACACCGAGGGCTCACCTGGACGAGGGCGGCGAGCGGCCGGCACAGAGGGGGCTGGTGCTGCCCGCTGGGCAGGAGCACTGCCAGAGGCTCCACTTCCACGTCCTGGTGAGTCTGCAGGAGCTCCAGGCGGGGGTCTCCTCCTCAGCCAGCCCCGGGGAGGGTGCTCTCCGTGGGGATGCGCCGGGATGTTGTTGCCGGAGCCTCAAAGGTTTCGCGGGGCTGGGAATGAGCGTCACCCCGCAGCCTGGGTCACTTCCCGCTGGGTTTGATGTGGTCAGGGATGGAGCTGCCAGCACGTGGCAGCTGCTGGGTCCCCAGGCACTGACTTCATTCAGGCCCAGCTTGTGTGTGCTCTGATCCACGAGCCGCTGGCCGTGCCCTGGGGGAGGGTGTGCACTCCTGATCCCCGGGGCAGGCTGGTCCTCCTGCTCCAAAACACTCATTGTTTCCATCAGGAACCCAGTGCCCCAGTGCCAGTCCCTGCTGGGCTCACCCTCTGCACCCTCTAACCATCAGGGTCCCACCCCTGGGTGCAGAGCTGGCAGAACCCTCTGCCTCCCTTGCAGGGAGCAGCTGATGCACAAACCTGGCCAAAATCAAACATTCCCAGGGAATGACGAGAATATTGTGGAGGCCAGGCAGGAGCTGCCAGACTGGCCTGGCCCCAAGCCCTGGCCTGAACTGCACTGAACTTCTGGGAAGTTGGAGGCTGGAGCTCGAGACGGAGCTTGTGATTTAGCCCAAGAGGTGTCTCACCCCGGAGCATCTCTGCACCCTGGGGAGCTCCTGGACCTTCCTTACGGGCCAGATGAGCCCTGGGTGGGGCTGCAGGACAGATCTACCCCCCTTGAGGGGGCACCTTGTGGTGTTGCCCCTCCCCAAGAGCAGCCCTGTCCTCCTCACTGGCCCTTCCCACCCACAGGACACAGCGGACTACGTGAAGCCGGTGACGTTCTCCATCGACTACGAGCTGGAGCACCAGGAGCACGGCCCCATGCTGGATGATGGGTGGCCCACCTCCCTCAGGG
Organism: Pachyramphus minor; assembly: GCA_013397135.1. NCBI lineage: Eukaryota > Metazoa > Chordata > Aves > Passeriformes > Tyrannidae > Pachyramphus > Pachyramphus minor. The sequence continues at coordinate 21,525 of VYXB01003719.1, forward strand.
TCTCGGTAGGTGCAGCACCCACCTCCCAGGGGGCCTTTTATCGGACACCTGCTCAGCAGATTGATCTCTGGGCGTACATTTGTCGCTTTACCTCGATCTGTCCTGTGACAGGGTGGGTTGGGCACTGCTGCAGCTTGGGGTCACCACCTGTGTCCCCAGCCCGGGGCACAAATGGTCCCTGAGCTGCTCCCGTTGTCCCCCTCAGGTCCCTTTCTGGAATGGGTGCAATGAGGACGAGCACTGTGTCCCTGACCTGGTCCTGGACGCCAGGAGCGATGTCCCCAGTGCCATGTGAGTAGCTCACCCACAGCATCCTCCAGCCAGTATCACAAACTGGGGGAGGCTCCAAAGTCCATCTCTGACCCATGTTCCCCAAATTCTGACGTTGCAGCTGGTCCTTCACCCAGAACCACCACGAGGTTCATCCAACCCCTCCACGAGGTGGTCCCGTGGCTCTCTGAGCCTCTGCCTGCTCCCTGTCTGGAATGAATCAGTGTTTTTCCAGGGAATCCACAAAACAACTAATATTTGGTGCCATGGTGATGAGTCCCAGGGAGACAAATCAGTAAATAACAGGGGGGAATAAATGCAAGGCTGGCATTACCCACCTGGCAATTACAGGCTTGACTCACGCACAGGAAATAATTACACAGCACAACTCGTTGGCTAAAGAGCTTTTAAAGGTTATTTGGTGAGTCCAGAGGAGGCCCCGGAGCTGCTCCAGGGCTGGAGCCCCTCTGCTCTGGAGCCAGGCTGGGAGAGCTGGGGGGGTTCCCCTGGAGAAGAGAAGCTCCAGGGAGAGCTGAGAGCCCCTTGCAGGGCCTGAAGGGGCTCCAGGAGAGCTGGAGAGGGACTATTTACAAAGGCCTGGAAGGAGAGGACAAGGGGGGTTGGTTAGATGGGAGATTGGGAAGGAATTCCTGGCTGGGAGGGTGGGGAGGCCCTGGCACAGTTTTGCCAGAGAAGCTGTGGCTGCCCCTGGATCCCTGGAAGTGTCCAAGGTTGGATGGGCCTTGGATCCACCTGGTCTAGCCCTTTGCTGATGGCATGGGATCTGTTCCTTCCTTGCATCCCATCTGTCCTGAGCCCTCCTGGTGATGTCTGAGGAAGCTCCACCCCATCAGCCAAAAATCCCAGCAAGCAGAACAGTGGACAACTGGAGGAATTTGATTCCTCTTTCCGTAGCAGCACATTGGGACAGAGGGAGAGCAGGGCTTTCCCTGCACTGTGGGCATAAATAAACCCTGGGAATGCCCTCCTGTTCCAGGGAGTTCTGCCGGCGGGTGCTCCGGAGGGGCCCCCCGGAATGCTCGGCCTTCAGCCTCTCCTTCGACACCTCCGTGTTCGTCCTGGAGAGCAGCAGGAGGAGAGTGGCCGTGGAGGCGACGCTGGAGAACCGTGGGGAGAACGCCTACAGCACCGTCCTCAACATCTCCTTCTCCAGGAACCTCCAGCTCGCCAGCCTGATCCCCAAGGTGAGGCTCCCACGGGAAATCCAGGCCTTTCCAGGGGCGCTCCTAATCCTGGCCCAGAGGAGGAAGCTGCATCCGAAAGCAGAGCCCAAAAGTGTCTCCATCCCTCATAAATCACACATGTTTATGGGCTTAGTTTCTAAGCACTTACAGCCCTTCCAGCTCTTTATTTTGGAAATACAGAGATTTTAAGAGCCTGAAAGAAGGTCGAGGGCAGATGAAATTATTTCCCCTCTTTATTTTTCTACTCCAGTAGTTTAAAAATACTCCCTGCCCGTGGCCAAGTTCCTGTCAGGGGTGGATTTTTACAGCTGAGATGTAACTTCTGCAAGTAAGGGCTGATAGTGGGAGTGTGGTCACAGCTCAGTGTGATGCCACCTCTCTACAGTTGTCCCCTGGATGAGCTCCTCGTGCCCCATCCGCTCCCACCCTCCCCAAAATTTCACCCCCACCACTCTCCTGATCTCCACGTGGCTCCTCCCTTTTCCCAGCGAGGTTTGGGAAATGTGCTGATGCTGCTGAGCCCTCCCTCATCCCCCCAATGACTTCATCCCCACCACAGATCCCATCTCCTGCCTCTGTTTTCCTCCAGGCCTTGCCAAGGGAAAATTGTGGGGCATGCTGCCCACAAAATAAGAAAAAGGCATTTTTGGAGGGATTTACTGCAGATGAAGTGAGGGGGGGACCCTGCCAGTGGTGGGTGACAGAGAGCCCCGGGCAGCAGTGGGGGTAGGAAATATTTGCAGCTGGTTATGGAAGCGTCACTGCTCAAGGGGTCCTGGCTGCTGCTCCTCAGAAATCAGCACATTGCCAGCCCCGGGGGATGGGTGGATGTGCAGGATAAATAAAAAGTAGCTGTGGCCCTAAAAAGTCCATAATCTGAGCAGAGGAGTGGGAGGAAGCTCCGGGCTGCTGCTGGTGGCTGTCAAGGCTGGGATGTTTCAGCTCCTGAGCAGGATTTGTCCAGTGGCAACAGCTCAGACTGAGACCCTTGAGGGGTCTAACACAGGGATAAAAGCTGGAATAACTCTTTGTCTCATGGTGAAAAAAACTCTGCTCACAACCAGGCTACAACCTCTTGTAGGGCTGCAGAGGAGGCAGAGCAGGGTTGGTGTCCCATCCCATCCCTTCCCATTCCATCCAGGATTGAGCTTTGCAGTGGGCTGGAGACGTGGAAGGTGTTCCAGCAGCAGGAATGTAATTGTTGAGCTGAGGAAGTTCAACACCATGGTTTAGCTGGTGGCCATGCAGAAAACTAGCTCCTGTTATCCCTTGGTGCTTCCTGGTGACTCCTCAGCACGGGAAAATCTTCTCCTTCTCAGTTACAGTGCCACAAACAATTGGGTTCATTCACTGCTGTCATTAAATTCATAAATTAAATCAGAAGGGTGGAAGTTGTTTGCTGGAAATGCCCCTCTCCAGGAATGTGCAGGGCAGGATTCCCAGCCTGCAGCACGCGGGGTGGGTTGGGAGGTTGGAGTTTTGGTTGGTTGGTTCCTTCACTCAGGACTTTGTTGTTTTGTTGTTTTGTTGCCTGGTGGGTTTGTTGGTTGGTTGGTTGGTTTTCCCGAAGTTAAAGCCCCCTTTGAGCCCCAGGGGTGTGTTTCCTGCCCTCAGGACGAGGTGGGCCATGGGGCTCCTTCCAATGTCACGGTGACTTTGTGTCCTGTTTTAGGACGACACCGACGTCAACATCGACTGCACGGCTGACGAGAGGCACCCCAACAAGAGAGTGTGCAATGTCAGCTACCCCTTCTTCAGAGCCAAGGCCAAGGTAAAGATGTCCCCTCCTGCCCACCTGAGGCTTCACCCGTGGCACAGGAGCCCTCTGCCCCCGCCGTGGGCACAGGGTCTCCCCCATCCACCTGCAGGCTGGGCAGCTTTGGACGGGACTTTAAAAGGCAGATATTTGGTTTCTTCTCTTTCTCTGCCCGTTGGTGGAGTTGGGAAGGTGTGTTAGGGGTGGCTGGGATGCTGCCTTGGTGCTGGCAGAGCCCCAGAATCAAACCCAGCTCCTGCAGGTCACAGAATTGGACTCCAGGCCTTTGCAGCAATTTAATGTTGGCTCCAAACCGCTGATGGTAACTTCCCTGAGCTCCACGGGGATGAGAAGGAAGCTGTCACCCTTCCCTGCCTGAGAGGTTTTCCTTGCTCTGAGGTGCCTCTGCACCCTCCTCCCAGCCTGTCCAAGCCCCCTTGGGCTGTGGCACCCTCTGAACCACAGCTCCCAGTAGTTCCCAGCACTCGGGATGAGCTCAGGTCCTGGGAACATCACTTTTACATGACATAAAGCCCTTTGCAAACATTAAATGCAGCAATCAGGTGGAAAGGAAAAGTGAGGAGATGCAGCCACTGGGCATCCATGTGAAATCCCACCCTGCACCCTCGTGGGAAGAGTGGCCAACACAAGTGTGATGTGGAGATAAAATCTCCCCAGCTCCTGTGTCCGTCTGAAGCTTTTCCTTGTCAGAAGCTTGATGATGATGAATGAGCTCCAGGCACCTCACTCGGCTTTCGAGCTCCCAAAAAAGCCCTCTCAGATGCCTGTGGCTGCCCAAGGAGCTCCAGCCCAGCTCCCCATGACCTCGGGGGGCTGGGAATGCATCTGCGTGGCACCAGGTACTGCAGGTCCTGCCAAAGCAAAGACAAGCTGGAAATGGAAATTTGGCCCCAGAGCAGCAGGAGCTTTAATATTATAGTCAGCTGTGCTGTCCCAGACAGTTTGAGGTCATTGCCACAGGCTGCAGATGTGACATTTATCACATTTTATTGTTGTTGGCTCTCTCAGCTGCCTCCCCCGGGCCGCAGATGGAGCGAGCGCAGCAGCCTCTCGCTGCCGCTCCCCGGGACGGATCCTCTTCCAAAGGGGAGCTGCTCCCTTCTCCAGCCTCAGGGGGAAAAAATGCAGTATGAGGGGCTGGAATAAATCCTGCAAATCCTCCTCTCTCCCTGGAAAGGCTCTGCTCAAACCCAGCACCGTGTCCTGTTGGGATCACAGCGATGCTCTAACCCGGAGTCCCACATCCCTCCTGGGGGATGTTTTTCCCCCTAATGTTTTCTCCACTCTGTTTCCCACTCCACAGGTAGCTTTTCGCCTGGATTTTGAGTTCAGCAAGTCTGTTTTCCTGGAGAACATGGAGATCTATATGATTGCCAGCAGGTCAGTGGTGACTTTCTCCCTTGAATGTCTTTGTGGTGGCAACGGGATCATGGAATCCTGGAATGCTTTGGGTTGGAAGGGACCTTAAACCTCATCCCATTCCACCCCCTGCCATGGGCAGGGACACTTTCCACCAGCCCAGGCTGCTCCAAGCCCTGTCCAGCCTGACTTTGGACACTTCCAGGGATGGAGCATCCTGGAGGCTTTACCCCAGGAGTACCCACAAGGAAACCTGATTTCCATCCCTGTGCTCACAAATCAGGCTATTTTAATTTATCTATATATTTACATCCATCCTTTTCCCGTGTGTGTGTGAGGCTCTGCTGGATCTCCAGCCAGTGCTGCTTTCTCATCCACTCTCACACTGCAAATATTTCCCAGGAAAACATATCTCAAAATTCTCCTTACTCACCCTTCCTGCACAGGGAGAGATTTCCAGCAGGAAAGTGAAATTTCATTAGGGATTAATATGGTTTTAATTTTCACCAGTTATTAGAGCAGAGGAGGATTCACCTGCACCGCTTAGAGGCTGCTGGGTGTGACACCTCCCTCCAATCTTTTATGTAGATGAATAAAAAAACCACAGAATAAAATTGCTTATCTTTACCCTTTGACCAAAAAGCAAAAGTTCAGCCCTTCCCCTTCCTATGACCCTCTAAAAAATTATGAGAGGGCATCAGGCTCCTGCCTCACCCCCTCTGGCCCTGCTGCTGTTGCAGTGACAGTGAGGAGAAGGAGAGCACCAAGGAGGACAACGTTGCCCACCTCAATTACCACCTGAAGTACGAGGCCGACCTGCTCTTCACCAGGTGAGTGTTGGGGAAGGGGCTGCAGCTCCTGGGAGGTCCCAGTTTCAGGGTGTCCCAGGTGGGAGCTGCATTAAAACCCAGCTTTGATTTGGGGAATCTCTTCAGAAACAGGGGCTGAAGGGCCCATAAAATCAGGGCCATCCCTTATAAGAATCACCAGCGACGAGGTGCTGTGCTCTCACCACATTTACAGGCACAAGGGTTATTAAAGAGGTGTGAGGGCAATTTTCTAAGGGGGAAAAAAAGTACTTATTGTAGTTAATAATGTCCTTAACAGGTGTTTCCAGTGTCTGGGCCTTTTGCCATCCCATTAAAGCCATGGGAGAGAAGCTCAGCTGAGGGATGTGTGTGGAATCACCAGTGTGGGAGAGTGAGGGGTGAAGGCACAAATAATTTATTAACCTGATGATAGGAAAAATCATGGACCCCAGAAGCACATTCCCTGGCACTGCTTGCTGTAATCCTTAGGAGATTTTTGAGACCTTCAGTCATTTTATATTTCTGGGGTTTTTTTAGCCTGAGACACTGAAAATAAAACCACTTTAATACTCAGGATTTATGGAGAGCGAGGGGATTCTCCACTTAACAAATATCAGAATCGTTCTTTTCCAAGGGAAAACTTGGAGGAAAAGAACAGCCCCCAAAAAATATCAAATTTGGGAACCTTGGGGTGAAAAAAGGGGGAAATAACTGCAGAGAATGTGGGGATTTGGGAACACGTGTCCCCTGTCATGACATGGGTGAGCACAGGTGCTCCTGGATGGGATCCCACAGGACACTTTGGATGCTCCTGGCTCCTTCCCCTCCACTCCAGCTGCAAAACAGAGATTGATTTACCTCCTCTGATTCACACATGACACTCAAACCCCCAGCCATGGCCTTGGATGGCTCTGGTTTATTAAAAAGGCGAGAAAACCCTACAAAGAAAGGGCAAGTCCTGCAGGAGCATTAAAATCCCCTGTTCTTTCTCCATCCAAAATGGAGGCAGGAGGACCTCGAGCCCTGCCTGGGGAGGGGCTGGGGGTGCTGGGGTGCTTCACTCCAAGCCCAGTTCATGACTTGCCACCCCCTGTCACGACAGGACGTCGAGCCTGGACTACTACGAGATCCGTTCCAACAGCTCCCTGGAGAGATACGACAGCATCGGCCCCCCCTTCCACTGCACCTTCAAGGTGAGCAGGGGGCTCAAACCAGCTGAGGGACCCCCCCAGTGCCACCCCAGAGGTGGGATGTGCCATGGTCACATCCCTGGCCTCTCCCCTCCCAGCTGCAGAACCTGGGCTTCTTCCCCGTGGAGGGGGTGACCATCAGGATCACCGTCCCCGTGGCCACCCGGGCAGGCAACCGCCTCCTGCTCCTCACTGACTTCCTGCTGGACCAGGTAGGATGGGATTGCATCCCAGTTCAGGGGCCCTTCTGCACAGGGATGGGGGTGGAGGAATGTTGTGGTCTGACTCCTCTGCAGCACCTGCATGGACAGCTTGGCTCCTGCCCGGGCCCCTCCCTTTTGCATTCCCTTGGCTGGAAACATGGAAAATGGCAGTGGCCAAAGGGTTTAGTCCAAATATTTCTCTGAGCTAAACCTCCCTCCGGCATGCAGTGAATTCCAGAGGGTCTGGGAAGCTGTGCCTGGGGTGAACTCTGGGCTTGAGTGAGCATGGAAGGGGTGTGAGGGCTGGGAGCAGATCCCAGGAGATCCCAAGCCCATGGAAGGAGCCTGGCACAGGGACAGTGTGTTTATGGATGGATTTGGCCTCACTGGGGGTGTTTGGTGCTGCAGCTCTGGCAAAGTCCCTGTGCCACCCCAGCACACGTGGCTGGAATCCTGGATGGGCCTCTCTGCCAGGCACGAGCCCCTGGAATTAATTCAAGTGGGATGCCAGGACTCAATCCCAGCACCACCAAAACCCGGGGGGTGATGGGGACCCCCAGTTCCCCCAGGATGGGAGCTCAGGGCAGGACACAGGGAGTGGCTGCCATGGTCCCTGTGTCCATGCCTGGGCTTCTCCCACAGGAGAACACGACCTGCAAGCTCTGGGGGAACACCACTGACTACAGCAGGACACCGGCTGAGGAGGACCTGACCCGCACCCCACACCTGGTACACACTCCATGGGCTCATCCTGGATCCTGGGCTGCCCCCAAAACCGAGGGAAAACCTCGGGACAGGGATGCCCCACAGCCACGGGGGAGGACGGGCACAAGGTCCCTCCACTGGGGTCTGCTTCCCACTCCCTTCTCTGTGCCAGGGATGGATCCCAGAGGGTTTTTCCCCCTTCCCCAGGGATGCTCCCACCCCACAACTCTCTCCCCCTGCAGAACCACAGCAACTCCGACGTGGTTTCCATCGACTGCCACGTGAAATTAGCCCCCAACGAGGAGATGAACTTGCACTTGCGTGGCAATCTGTGGATGAAGTCTCTGAAAGCAGTAAGTGGACAGGAGGATTTTGAGGAGAAATCCCCTTCACATCCCAAAAATGCCTGTTTTTTTTTTTTTCCTGTCCTGTGATTCCTTCCCTCCCATTAAGCCCGGACGTGTGGGGTGATTTTTGTTTCCAAAGCCCACATATTCCATTGCTGTGTGCATCCAGCGTCCCACACAGCTGGAATTTAATCTCATAATTATTAATTAATTAATTAATCCAAACCTAATTCACTTAAGAAGTCACTTTTGCTGTCATTCAGCCACACTCTTTGCTTGACCTGCATCCTCCTCCCCCGCGGATGAGCACACAGCATTCCTGAGGGATGCAAAGCCATGAGGGGAGCAAAGCTGGGGAGGGGGGCACCCACTGGGGTGGTGGGTCCTCTGCCAGGCGTGATGCTCATCTCCAGCACCTCTTTGTGCAGCTGAAGTTCAAGTCACTGAAGCTCACCACGAACGCCGCTCTCCAGCGACGCTTCGGGAGCCCCTTCGTCTTCCGGGAGGAGGATCCCAGTCGCCAGGTGAGCCCTGGTGGGATGGGCACACATGGACCCAGAGCTTTGGGATACTCCAACACCCTGCTCTGATCCCAGTGGGAAAACACTGTGCTTGGCAGAAGGGCTGGAGTGACCCACACCAGGCACTGAGCTCTGCAGAGCCCAGAGAAACTCGGTGCAGTTGTGGCCGGAGCCAGGAGGGAAAACCTGAGCCAAGTCACGGGTGCAGGACTCCCAGACTTGGGGGTGCTCAGTATTCCCACAGTCCCACCCATTCCCTCTATCCCTACCCAGCCCTAGCGTGGTTTGGTGTGGTGTCCTCACAGGTCACCTTTGGTGTCCTCTCCTCACAGGTCACCTTTGGTGTCCTCACAGATCACATTTTGTGGTGTCTCCTCACAGATCACATTTGAGATCTCCAAGCCCGAGGAGTCGCAGATCCCCATCTGGATCATCCTGGGGAGCACCTTAGGAGGTCTCCTGCTCCTGGCCCTGCTCGTCCTCGCGCTCTGGAAGGTGAGCAGCCCCTAAGCCACGTGTGTTGGGGGCTCAGTGGAGACCCCCGTGCATGGACACACCCCTTGGCCCCACAGCTCCATGTCCACACCCCCCAAGCGCCTCAGCACCACCAGGAATCACCAAAAGCTCCTCCAACCTCTTTCCTCCTCCATATTTTCTATATCCAGGGCCTAAACCTCCTGGAGATATCCCGTTAAAAGAGAAACACGTCCCAGCAATGCCCTGAGATAACAGGGGGGTTTTGTTTCCCTTTCCTCCCCACAGCTGGGATTTTTTAAGAGCGGGAGCCGCAGGAGAGCAGCAGAGCAGGAGCAGAATTCCATGGGGCTGGAATGACACTGCTGGGGCCAGGAGCCCCCCGTGCCCCCTCCCAGCCCCTCGCCAGCTCCGGAGCAGAAGGTCACCTCGATACCGAGGGATGTGGGTGCTGAGCTTGGGTTTGCATTGAGAGGAGAGAACATCCCTTTGTGTGACATCACCTGAACTGGTCCAAAAGCCAAAAAACACCCTTAAATCCACCCCAAACCTCGTGGTGCCAGGGCAAGAGGAGCTTCGAGCTGGGTCTGCAACGAGGTGGCAGCGACACAGGGGATGAGGGGCCACCAAAGCGACGTGTCCCGTGGGATGGGACAAACCACGGGGCTGCAAAACTCTCTACAGTAACAATATCCATAAAAAAACGAGGATTGCTCATTCCTGTGGCAGGGCTGTAGCATTCCCTGGGCTTTGCTGGCCACGGCTCTCAAACTGCCTTCGTTAACAGGAGTAATTAGGTGGAGATTTTAATTTGCCGCCTTCTGAATGCACTGAATGAAAGGACAGCGAGTTAAAGCACCTTAATGCAAATCTCCAGTGTCCAGCTGTACATAATTATTCTAAAAATATTTACCTGGTGAAGGAAAGGAGGGGGAAAAAAAATTAAAAGCTATTAAAAAAAAAAAGAATTCAGAGCAGTTTGTGTTTTCTCCCAAGGGAGCAGTTTGGGAGAGCTCGTGGCCAGGAGGGCCCTCACGTGTATCATACCTGTACATACCTGGGGTCCCCCAAAAGCAGCTGATTGGTGCTGTTGGACAGCAATGTGGTCCTTGTGCATCCCAGAATTATTTATGCTAATATTAATTTTATGGATGGAAAGAAAGCAGACATCTGCAGGATGTGGAATGAAGGTTGTTAAATATCGTCCTGGTATTTTTTAAGGATTAAAAATACAGTATTTTAAAACCACCAAGGCTCTGTTCCCCTTCTGTGCCAACTCGATTCCCAGTTACTTGGCTGGGTATGACGGGGGTGCTCTCATCCCTTTGGGATTCAGGGCAGCAGGACAGGGCTCTGATGTTGATTTATTGTGGGATGGGAGGTTTTTCCAGCCTCTTTTCAAAGGGATGCTCTCAGCTGGGATGAGCAGCCAGGGTTGCACCTTTGTGAGCCCAGGGGAAGATTTGCTGCAGAATCGGCCCCAAATATGGTATAAAATGGGGGCAAAAAAACCCCAAATGCATCCCCACCTGGAGGGGGAATTCTTTGTGCCTGGGTTTCTGGCTGACTGGGGTCTGGGTGGTCCAGCAGGGGGGCAGGGATAACCTGGAGATCCCAAATCCCAGTGCAGGGAGCAGGGTGGGGGGGGTGTCCTCCTTCCCAGGCTTGGGAAACCTGGGGCACCAGGGAAAAGGGCTGGAGATCAGCAAGGAAGGGACAGGATCCCATTTACATTTATATGTGTGGGGGTGTGTGTGCATAAAATATACATATATAAATATATATATTTTATCTATATGTGAGTTATACATGTTATACAGGTGTGTTATATGTTAGATATATGCACGTATGTTTGACTACATATAAATACACACAAATATATTTATGTTACTGTATAGACTGCTCTCTATATATACTTTTAGTATACAGCACTTTATATATAGTATATAGTAGTTATATATATACAGGTGCACATATTTCTTACTATAATATATGCTATATATATTTCTGTACTACATATAGTATGTGTGTATATATATACATATATATGTATATATGTATTATATATTGTATTTATACTTATATACTCTAGAATTTATCTTTTTTGACAGGATCTGCTTGGAGGCTTGGGGCATAAATACTGAAAAGAGCAACATGTTGTTTGTTGTGAAGTGGAAGGTGGAGTGACCTGTTGGTAAGTTTTCAAGTTTAGAGGCAATAGAGTTTTTGATGATGAAACCAACTCCTGAAAGATGCCTTTCAGTTCTGGGTTTACCTGACCAAAAGAGTCTATAACAGCACCATGTTCTCTGAGGCTGCCTTCCTGGTGGAGACGAACTTCACTGAGAGCAGCAATGTCGATGTTGGGTCATGACAGTTCGTGGGCAATTAGAGCAGAA
>VYXB01003719.1:43976-116896 GCA_013397135.1 Pachyramphus minor
GCACCCCCCGGGCCGGGCTGGGAGCGGGCTGGGAGCGGGCTGGGCACGGGCAGCGGGGCTGGCACCGGCTCCGGCACCCCCCTCATGCAGGGCTCGGCGCGGCGCCGGCCGTTCCCGGCAGCGGCCCCGGGCTCCCCCCCGCCCGCCGGGACGCTCTTCCCGGGCAGGTGAGATTGGGGACCGGGGTTGGGAACGGGAAACCCCCCTCCCCCGTCCCTGGGGTTCTCCCCACCATGCGATCCCCTCGGGTTGTCCATCCCCGAACCCCCCCCGGAGCCATCCAGCCCCATCCCGGACCCCACCGGCCCGGCCGGGATGCTGCGGGGGTCCAGGGTATCCCGGGCATCCCGGAGGGTTGGGATCCCCCAGCCTCGGGTAGGATTCCCCTGTTCAGCCTTGTCCAGGGCATCCTGGCTTACCTGGGATGCCTCTTCCAGGGAGCCACAGCATTCCCAGCTCCTCCAGGGCACAGCGGCTCATCCCGGGTACCACCATCCTCATCCTCCATCCATCAGGTTTCATGGAATCATCACGGAATGGTTTGGGTTGGAAGGGACCTTAAAGATCATCTCATCCCACCCCCCTGCCCGGGACAGGGACACCTTTCCCACTCTGGACCGTGGGCTCAGGTGGCACAAGCTCGAGGCTGATCCAGGTGGTGCCGTTCTTGCTTCTGCTCCTGGCACCAGGAGAGCAATTCCACCTTTTCCCGTGGGGAGGTGACGGTCCAGAGGTGCTGGAGGGTCATCCCATGGAAGGACTTCAGCGGGGTTGGATGAGGCCTCGCTCTGTGGAGGCAGAGGAGGATCTTCAGGGCAGGAGATGAAGGTGATAGTGCATCCACAGCATCCCAGTGCTGGAATACCACCAGGAATCGCTGCTCTGGGTGCCATGGGAGTTGGGATTTTGCTTTGTCATGTAAAACTTAAAAATAGTTGCACTTAATTCAGCACTTTTCACCTTGATTTTGTGCTGCTTCTCGGCCTGGAAGAGTCTTCCCACAGGGATGGCCCAGTGACAGCAACAGCTTTTGGCCTTCCTGTCCTGCCTCCTCCTCCTCCTCAACTTTGTTATTCCAGAGATCCCAAAGCCTGGCGCTGCTCCAGCAGCCAGGAGAGCGCAGGATTTGTGTGGGGATGCAGCCCTGGAGTGCTCAAAGCCCTGTTCCATGGGCTCAGGCTGACCCTGCCCCTCTGTCCCTCCAGGCACGGGGCTGTGAAGGGCGAGGACACCTTCAAGTCGTCCCCGTTCCACCTGGACCTGTGGTTCTACTTCACTCTGCAGAACTGGGTGCTGGACTTCGGGCGTCCCATCGCCATGGTGAGCCCGGGGGGCAGAGCCCTGCACTTATTTGGGGAGGGGGGTGGTCCCCAGGGGCTGTCTCCTGCTCCAAAGGGAGCTGTTCCCGAGAGAGGGACCGCTGGGATGTACTGGTGTAACTGGGATCAAGTGTGTTGCTCCAGTGCTGGGGAAACTCTCCTGCGAAACTTGTTCTGTGTCATCTCTCCCACAGCTTAATGTTTTCACAACAGAAGGGACCTGGGGAGGTTGTTCCATGTTGTCTCTCCCACAACTTAATGTTTTCACAACAGAAGGGACCTGGGGAGGTTCCTGCTGCTCTTCCCATTCCTTGCCTGTATCTCCAGCTTGGAGCTCCTGCTCTCCAGTGGAGCAGGGCAGAAGGGGCCGTTCCCCTCAAAGGGAATTTTTATAGCTGGCACCTGGACGTGGCAGAGGGTTAAGGGAGATCCACTGCTGCAGCATTCCCGAATTCCTTCCATGGCCCCACAGGCAGCGGCTTCAGGCGGTGACAGTGAACCCTGAGCTGTGCACTGAGCACCCACTTCCAGCTGGGCTCTTTGGGATGGTCACTCTGAGAAGAGCTGCCCAGCCTGGTACTCACCTGAGCTCAGACTGACCGTGAGAAACCAGCAGCATTCCCAAGATTTTCCCTTTCCCAATCTTTCCCCGGTGACGGGGCTGTGAGCACGAGCTGGGGCTTGTGAGGAGATGCTGATGTGCTTCTTTTCCCCCCTATCCTCAGATAATCCTTCCTCTGGAGTGGTTCCCTCTGAACAAACCGAGTGCTGGAGATTATTTCCACATGGCTTACAACGTTATCACACCATTTCTTCTGCTAAAGGTAACCCAGGAGGGGGGAGGAGGAGTGAAACTTTCCTTACTGCTGTCAAAACAGGGCAAAAAAATGCAGTTTTGTAAAGGTTAAGATTTTTTGTTTAGGATGGTTGGTTATTCCCAGGTTCCCAACCCTGCTGTAGGTTAAAGTTTGCCACTCCAGGAAGAATTTGTGATGGCACTTGCTAAAGAGCAAAGCAGTGACACCTCAGTACACCTCAAATTCCTGCACAGACAAAGCAAATCACTTCCCCCTGGAGTTCTGGTTCCAGGAGGAGTCACAGCCCCTCTCCCCAAAGCATATTTTTAAGACAACATCCATCCTTGACTTCAAAAACCTTATGAGACAGCTGCAACTACAGTACATTTTCTGAATTGCTCAGAGTTTAATTACACTTGCTCTTCAACATTAGAGTTGTGTCTTTAGCTGGAATTTATCTTGCTCCAGCTGCCAGCCACTGGATCACAGAAACCATTTAGGAGGTTAAAGACTGTGGGGTCATTAGAAATCTTTTTATATTAAATACTTAGCAGCCAGAAGATATGAGAAAGCAATTATAAATATATTTTAACCTTCATTAGCTAGAAATTGAATTATGTCCTAAGATGTAAATGATTTTCTCTCTCTCTCTCTCCTGAGTCTGACTGTGGAATTTTAAATGCTGGTTTGGCCAAAAAGGAATATTGGGGAGCTTGTTCTTTGGATGTGAAAGCTCTGAGGTTCAGTGTGACCCCTCCCAGAGCTGATTTCTGCAGGCTGGGGGCTCAGCAGGGTAAAATTTGCTGGCTTGGACTTCCCTGGCAGCACAAAAAAATTGCATTTGTTATTCAGGGTGTGTCTCCTTCGCTGTGTGCCCTCCAAGGACATGTCCCACCGTCCTTTCCCCTCAGAGCAGAGCCCTCCTGGACCTTGTGCTCTCCTTGTCCTCTGTGACTCCTGTGACGTTCGTGCAGCAGTTACAGGGAAAGGGAAAGTTAAGCCTCAAAATTAAATACAAATAAGGAGCTTTTCCCTGTTTGGGGAGGGCTGCAAAGCTGATTTGGCAGCGGGGAGAGGGAGGTGAAGGTGGCCCTGGCTGATCCTGGGGTTGGGATGATGCTGCCCCACACTTGGTGTCTCCTGCAGAGCCTGAACCACTCGAGCTGGGATTTGTCTTTGCAGCCCTGCAGGCTGAGTGTGGAGCTCCTTCCCAGAGCTCCTGCTCCCTGATCCCAGCCAAGAACTCGCCCCAGACTCTGAGTCAGCCCCACGTGGCCTCCCCAGGCCTCGGGATGGGACGGGGAGAGCTCAGCACTGGAACTGCTCCCCAAAAAGTTGCCTCAACCGGTTTTGCTGGAATCAGATATTTCCAGATATGGGCTTAAACACAGCTTATTCTTTAGAGGAAAATACACAGGGAGGTGAGTCTAGTGAAAAAAACAACAAAAAACCCCAAAAAGTTCAACAGGAGCCCTTGGAAAATGATCCAGTGGGGAATTCTAAAGTCTCTCAGGCAGGAGAGGGAGGTGTGTGCTGGAGGCTCTCACTGCCACTGGAGGGCACAGCCAGCCTTGCAGATCTGCTCCAGAGCCCGAGGAAACCGCTGCCTTTTTGCTTCTCATCGATCACCTTTGCTCACTTCTGGTGGAGAAACTGCTCCGGGTGCTCTGCCAGGGGCACCGGATGGTGGAGAAGTCAGAGAGGGCACAACTGGGGTGTCCCTGCTGCTGTCTCCTCACTGTCCAACACTCCCTGTGGTTTCAGCTCATCGAGAGGTCCCCCAAGACCCTGCCCAGGTCCATGATCTACGTGAGCATCATCATGTTTGTGATGGGGGCCAGTATCCACCTGGTCGGGGACTCGGTGAACCACCGCCTGATCTTCAGCGGGTACCAGCACCACCTGTCTGTCAGAGAGAACCCCATCATCAAGAACCTCAAGCCAGAGACACTGGTAAAGAGGATTTCTAATTATAGTTTGTGGTTGCTGGTAAAGAGGATGAGTTTTGCAGAAGCACTTCTGAAATATATTAACTGCTTTTTCTTACTCAACAGCCCTGTCCCTCTGCCCCTCTAAATCTCTCTCTGTGTTGTGTTGCAGATTGATTCCTTTGAGCTGCTCTACTACTATGATGAATATTTGGGTCATTCCATGTGGTGAGTGAGGCCCCAGAACAGCACCCGAGGAAGGGCAGATCTGAGCAGATCAGAGCTTAATGTGGAAAAGAACCCGAAGCACAGCTGATGAAAGCTGGCTGGGGATAATGTTCTCGTGGCCAGGGTGATTACAGGGGAGCTCACCCTTGGCAAATCCTGTTTTATCCCTGTCTCAGGGGTGTTTCTGGGATGTGGCAGTGGTGGGGCAGCTGTAGGGAACAGCTCATCCTTCCCCAGGATGGCCAGGTGAACACACCACCCCCCCTTTGTGCTCCTCGGGGGTTTGACTCCCCAAAGACCCCAGGAAGGTCTGTCTGTCCCTTCATCTGCTGCCTGATAATCCTGAGATTGCTCAGAGCAGGGGGAAGTCTCTCCTCATCAGGCTTCCCTGGTTTATTTGCTGTTCCTTGAGGGCTGTGAACCAAAAAAAATCCCATTCTTCTAAATGAAAAAAAAAAAGGGCTCTGTGGGGTTCTTGAAATCCTGGTGCACATCCTGCTTTCCTGCAGTTCAGCTTGGGCACAACACGAGGCTCTCAGAGCCTGGGAATGGAACAAATGGAATTGTTCAAGGAGCACTTGAGCCCAGGGTTTGCCCCAATCAGCAAAATTGGGCTTTTCCTGCCCGAGACTGGGAATTCTCATTACCTGCAGGAGCACTCAGCAGGCACCACCAGCCCTGTGGGCACAGCAGGAATCCCAGAGCAGGAGATTCCACTTCTGCTCTTTCACCAAATTAACTCAGCACAGGAACTGCCCTCGTGCTTGGTTTGGATTTAGGAGGGGTCTAAACACTTCCCAGGTCATCCCAGTGATGGGAGCTGTTTCTCTTTGCAGGTACATCCCTTTTTTCCTGATCCTGTTCATATATTTCACGGGCTGCTTCACCCCTGTGGCAGAGGAGAGCAGGATGCCAGTGGCTGCCCTGCTCCTGATGGGGCCCAGCAGCCTTTACTACTGGTAAGAGGCTTCTGGCCACGAGGGATGGGCAGGGATGAAGAGGGAACACCCCAGGGAATGCCCCAGGCAGAGTTCTCTGTTCCCCAGGGCAGCACTTGCTGCAGCTTCAGCTCTGCAGGGCTGGAAAATCAAATTAAATCTCATTGAAATTCGCAGCCCCTTCAGTCTCTGGATGTTGGGACAACTCCAGGGACACCCAGCAGGAATCTGTCCGTGCTTGGGGTGTTTCTTCAGCCCCAGCTGCAGTTCCAGAAGGAACTGCTGCCTTCCCCCCCTCCAAGGTTGCTGTTTGCTGGGCCCTGAACAGTTCCCTGAGGATTTTGGGGTGGTCACCAGGTACCTGCAGAGCATCCACGTGGTCCCAGCTCCCTGGTGGCTGGAGATGCTCTCACAGCTCCACCCAGAGCCCAGGGGATGCTCAGCCACGGCCTCCCCTCCAGTCCTGGGGAGTCCAAAGGGCCTTTTTGAGAGAGGCCTTATTTATTTCCCATTTTCATGAGCCTCCTCTTGCCCAGTGCTGTCCCTGGTGGCAGCCAAACAGCTTCTGATCCACCCTCAGGGCTGCTGCTCCCTCTTGCCCTGCTGAGACTGGTTTAATCCAGCAAATTAATTCTTGATAGGCAAAATCACCAAGATGATTTGGTCAGTCCCCAGTTATCCCCTGGCACTTCCCTGAAGGGTGTCAGTGTGGATCTCTGTGGTTTGTGTGGGATTGAAGAGGCAGGAGTGCAATTCCTCCTTCCTGCTGACCCCCAGGCACAGTTCAGGGGCATTTTTGGATAAATGAGCACAACATCCACAGGTGGGAGCCAGAACCCAGCTCTGGTTCTGCCTTTGAGCATCCTGGTCACAGACAGCCCAGCACCTTTCACTTCCCAATGCTGGGAACATTCCTTTATCCCTTCTCTTCCCAAAGCCCAGGTGTTAAATGACTGAGAGGAGTCACAAAAACAGATCAGGCAGCAGGAGCAGCACAGCTCTGTGGGGGTGTGGAGCAGGGAAAAGGGGAGATGCTCATCCCTAAGGCTGGAAGTGCTGCCCTCCCTCAGAGCTCCCTCCTCCATCACTAACAGCAGTTTGACCTTTGCAGGTACCTGGTGACAGAGGGTCAGATCTTCATCCTCTACATTTTCACTTTCTTTGCCATGATGGCTTTAGTGATGCACCAAAAAAGGAAGGGACTTGTCCTGGACAGCAACGGGCTCTTCCTCTTCTACTCCTTCATCATCACCCTGCTCCTCATTGCTGGCTGGGTGGCCTGGCTGTGGAATGACAAAATCCTCAGGAAGAAGTACCCTGGAGTGATTTATATCCCTGAGCCCTGGGCTTTTTACACCCTGCACATGAACAACCTCCACGCAGCAAAGGAAAGTTTTTAAGTTTTGATACTCTAAGAGTGATTTGAAAAGAAGAAAAGAAAAAAAAAATTCTAGTTTTTCTAATGTAGATTTAATGTATTTCCAATAAATTCCTGACCAACCTTGGCTGCAGGAGGTGGTGTGTGGTAAATAGACCTGGCTGGGGAGGGGTGATTCCCCAAAAAACCAGGGGGTCAATGTAACTCTTCAAAGGCAGGGTTGGGTGTCTCCCTCACAATTCCACAACTCGATTCCATGCTGGACTTATGGGACAGCACTGAATCCCTCCTGTATCAGAGCAGGAGCAACATCCCAGCCTGGAAGGGGAGTGGTTTGCCAGGAAGTCTCCTGGCACAGGGAGATGAATCCGCTCCTCCCACGCTGCTCCCAGAGGAGCAAACGTGCCAGGAAGGGGCTGAGCTGCCCTGCCTGGGCTCTCAGGTGGTTCTGCCTCTCCCAGGAGCCCTCCCAGAGTCACACCCTCACTTTGGAGCTCAGACCTGGTGCAGGAAGGGCCAATTCCCCACAAACAGCCCAAAAGGAGCATCAGGGAGGGGGTGATCCCTGAGCAGCAGCAGCTCCTGCTCCCCCCTTCTCCAGCCCCTGGGGATGGAGCTCCTGCAGCTGCATCCCTGGCTGGGTTCAGGCCTGTGCAATTTGTGCCAGAGCCCTGTGTGACACAACCCAAGTGGCAGGGGAAAAAAAACAAAGCTTCCAGCAAAACACAGAGAATAAAAGCATTTGCTAAAAGCTGAGTGACTCACGTTCCTCCTGCAGCAGCTTGGAGGGGAGAATCCTCACCCCACCACAATTCAGGAGCTTGGATGTGTAACTGTGACAGAGCAGCCTCTGCCTTGGGACGGGTCCAGTCTGTGTTATAATGGTCACTAAATGTCTTGTCCTTGGGTCTGGGTCCTCACCACAGCCTGGCACCAGCTGCTTCACCCCTTGGTAGTTGCTAAATGCTGAAAAATAAAAGTTCAGGCAGTACAGAGCTTTAAAACCATCTCAAATATCCCTTCTCAGCCTGATTACAACATCCCAGCTCTGCTGAGTTTAAGGGGCACATCCAGACCCCCCTCCTTCCCTTCTACCCCCCCCAAGAGGGCACAGGGACATCACCAGCGGTGCCCACCTGAATTAACCCCTTCTGGTGCCCACACCCCCCCCAGCAGTGCCCTGCAGAGCTGGAACCCCCCTCTCCCTTCCCCAATTCCAGCAGGGCCGGACTGGTGTCCCAGCAGCTCTTTGGGATGATCCCACCCCACCCATGAGGGGCACTGGGTTTGGGGCAGGGTGGGCAGAGCACCCTGTGGGGTGAGAGCAGGAGCGGCGCTGGCAGCGGGATCCCGGCAGGGATCAGGTCTCGTAGCCATAGCAGCGGGTATTTATTACAGCCGGGCCGCCTCCACCCCGGGGCTGCAGGACTTTAGCCCTTAATCGAGGAGAAAAGTGGCAGCAGCCGCCTCCGAGCCCGACAGGCAGCGACAAACACCCGGATTGCCCCCAAAATCATGGTGAGTGCAGCGGTTCAGCCCGTACAAATCCCTCCCCCTGCTCCCCCTCAGCCAGATTTTAAAGCTGTTTGGGGTTTTTTTGTCTCTTTTCCTTCCCCCCCACTTCCCTCTCCAGGCAAAGTTTCTGTCCCAGGATCAGATTAATGGTACGTACGGTTCTGTTCTCGTTTGGGGTTTTAATGAGCAAGATCAGCTTAACAAATTGGTGTTTATAGATGTAAAAGTGGCATTTCCCCCCGAAGTGTCTCGTTCTGGGCTTGTGCTCTCCCCCTTGGCCTCCTCCTGGCTCTCCAGGGATCTGTGTGCTCTGAAAACAGAGAAATCCCCCCAGGTTTTGGTTGGAGCCCCCCAAAAGCAGCCACAGACCCCACAGGGACCAGCAGAGAGTAACCAGCCACCTCCCAATCCTATAAACACGTCAGCCCTGGCCAAGCCAGCAGGGATCAGGGATATTCCAGGTGCCCATTTGCGGTTCTGGGGGGTTGAGGTGTGATGGGAGCAAAGGAGGAGGAGGAATTAGGGGGTGCAGGGGGCACAAATTCCCACTGCCAGGCACTGGGGCTTCCCTGGCACAGGGGAGCCCAGCCCGGGACTGGGTTTGCTCCAGGAATGGCAGAAGAAAAGCTGAAATAAGAGTATTATTGCAAATCTGTTAATCTGCAGGGCCCTGGGGCTCAGCAGCTCTGCGGGATTGGAGGGAGGAGGCACCAGGGCAGGGGAGGCCAAGGCACCCAGGGGCACCCACAGGGCACCCATGGGGCACCCAGGGGCCCCTGGCACCCTGCACACACCCCTGAGGAGAGGGCTGGGGGCACAGAGGATGAGGGGGGGATGGCACCAGAAGAGGGTGATTTTCCCTGGGCAGCACAACTTGCTGTCAGTGCTGAGCCTGCTGAGGAGAAGGGGATGGGAGCAGCCTTATCTAGGTCAGCTCCAAGCCTGGCTTTGTTCCTGGGAAACTGGGAAGCCCGGGGTCGAGGGGGAAGGGAAGAGGGTGAGGGGTGCAAGAGGGAGATGCTGCAGACCACGACATCCCCCACCCCCAGCACCCTCAGCCTTTTCACCTCCCTCTCCCACCCCAGGAAGGCAGAGAAAAGCACTTTTTTTACACAATATCCTCCAGGTTTGAAAGCCTGGCCCCTCTTGCAGCCTCCCCCCGTTGGCTGAAGGACCCCAATTAGCTCCGCCGTTCCCAAGCCTGGCTTTTAATTGCCCTTGGCTCTTTCCCCGGGGTCCTCCCCCACTGTCCATCACCCTCCCTGCAAGGAGACACCCCGGAGCCGACACAAGATCCCTGTTGGAATCCTTCCAGTGCCATCCAGGCAGCGGGAGCAGCTCCGTCATCACGGGCAGCTCAATGTGATCTTACACGGCCTAACAGAGTTTTGGTTTTTAATTAGAGTTCAAGGAATGTTTTTCCCTGTATGACAAGAAACAAAAAGGGAAGATAAAGGCATCGGACCTGCTGGCAGTGATGAGGTGCCTGGGAGCCAGCCCGACCCCGGGGGAGGTGCAGAGACACCTCCACCTGCACAAGATCGGTGAGCACAGGGCAGGGGCAGCAAAAAAATGTGGATTAGGGTTGGAAAAATTCATTTTTTGGGGGGGTCAGGAGGCTGCCTGAAGCCCAGGAGTAACATCCACTCTCTGGTGAACCAGCACGACCAAGAGCAGTCACCAAACCCTGTTCATTTTAGCACGTTGTGATGTGCTAAATGAACATAATCCGGATTAAAACAATGCCATTAAACCCCCCCAAATCTTCCAAAACAGTGGGAGACAAACATATGGATGTGGATTTTGAGGCTGGGAAACTGCCCAGTCCAACCAGCAGAGTAAAAGAGCTCGGAAAGATATTTCTCTGCAGATATGGGAGAATAAACTTAAATCACAAAGGCTAAAGAAGAATTATGGGATAAAGTGGGGTGGATTAAAAAATCTGGATGCAAAGTTCACAGCACAAGTTTAGCAGAGGTAGAAATGGGGTTTTGAGACAGGAGAAAGCCCTCGATGGTGGCCCAAGCTCATCCAGACCAGGGTCAGGCAAAAGGGAAAGGACACCCCAGGAAGGGGAACTGGGGGGAAGAGGAGGGAGATGCTTAATTCTGGATACACACCACAAAACTGAGCTGCTCCTGAAGAATCTGCTCTTCCTTTTGCAGACAGGAATGCAGAGCTGGATTTCTCCACCTTCCTGAACATCATGTACAGGCAGATGAAGCAGGAGGAGCCCGAGAGGGAAATCCTGAGGGCGCTGGCCATGATCGACAGGCAGAGGAGAGGAGTCATCTCTGTGGCAGAGCTGAGGGCAAAGCTCACCAGGCTGGGGGAGAAGCTTTCTGAGGAGGAAGGTATTTTGCAATCCAGACATGGATCAGACCCTCCCCACCCTCTCATTCCCTGATTTTCCTCTGCAGTCAAACCTGGGGTGAGGGAGGGCCTGTGCCAGCAGGAGCTGGGAGAGTGAAAAAAGTATAAACCCCCAAACCTGTCCAGTTTGTCAGAAATTTGCCTCCCAGGGCCACATCAGGAAGGAATTGGAAGGTGAAGATGATCAAGACCTTCTTTGCACTGGCACAGGGTGCCCAGAGAAGCTGTGGCTGCCCCTGGATCCCTGGAAGTGTCCAAGGCCAGGTTGGAGGGGGCTTGGAGCAACCTGGGCTGGTGGGAGGTGTCCCTGCCCAGGGCAGGGGATGGGATGGGATGGGCTTTAAAGTCCCTTCCAACCCAAACCATTCTGGGATTTATTTTTTTTGCCCTACATGTTTTATGTACTTATTTAAACTCTTTAAACACATTCCCACACTTGGATACAGGCAAGGAGGGAGTTTTCCCAGGGCTCCTGGGTCTGTACAGACCCATCAGGCTCCCTGAGGTGTAAGAACTGTCCTGTCTGATGTTAAAGAGAATTTAACCAGAGCTGCTCAGTGCAGTCACCATCACCAGCTTCACACCAATAAGGAATTTCTTCCAAGTGTTTTCTTCAATTTAACTGGGATGATAATTCCCACAGCTATTTCCATGTGCAAACACTTCCAGAGCATTTTGAGGGCTGAACGCACAGCCAGGACACAGAGACATTAACCCTGATTAAAGGCATCCTGGAAGAACCTCTTTCTATGAAGATTTGGGGAGTGCAGGGGGATTTCCCATCCCTTTGGGATCTGACTTGTGCAGATCCTACTGCAGGAAGCGATGCTGCTTCTCCACAAGAAATTCCCCCCTTGGCTTTTCCCCTGAACTCTGAACTGCTGTAACTATTTGATATTTGATATCAGGACAGACTCCATTTCATCAGCATCTCTTAATTGTCCAGGAACTCCCAGCACAGCCCTTCCTTCTCCAGTGGCTCCAGAGGAGCCTTCACTCATTTGAATTAATGTCCTGGTACCAAACTCAGACATTTTTCTTCTATGTTATTATCAAATGCTCCAGGAAGAATTAATTAATTTTAGAATTTATGTCCCTAGAAGGACTTGATAAGGATTAGATCTCATGGAAAGGGAGTTGTTACTCACAGGAACAACAGCCCCTCATTTATCCCACTGCACCCAAACCCTGCTGGAAGCAGCCTCTTCCACTTACCCCCTCAATTTACTGATACCCATCTGCAAAAACAGATCCACAATCAGGTGATGCTGCTCAGAGAGACCTTCCACAACTATTTACTGTAAACCAGCTTTTTCCTCCTAATTTTTTCCTCCTTCCCATGATTTTCCCCTGAATTGCACAACTGGCAACTGCAAAATCATGGTGTGCTCCAGGATGAGCACTCGGGGTCTGGTTTAAACACCCTCAGCCTGAATAAAAGTTCTGGTGCCCTCAGCCACGTAGTTCACAGGTGAAAATGTCCTGCCCACAATCATTTTGGACTGGGAAAGCACTGGAGCACTGCCCTGGACAGGCAACTCCAGGAAAAATGGGCAGGAGATTACGGAGGACTCGTCCTCAGCACATCCCACGTGTGACCCCGATGTCTCCGTGGTCAATCAGCAGCCTCCAAACACCCAGCAAGTTCCCTGCTAATGGAATATCAAAGGGAAAAATGCAGGTGGCACAACCCAACAGCTCCTGTCCATCCTCTGCAAGACATCCAGCTGCGCTCCTGGAACACAGGGACACGCTGGGTGTGAGGACAAAGCTGAGCCCACACACCGCCCAGCAAAGCTGCTGGGATGCCCTGACCTTTGTTTCCAGGGGTGAGGGAAACAGGCCAAGGGAATTCCCCCCCTCTCCTGCCATCCCAAGGAAGTGGCATCCAGTTCCCAGGAGCAGCGTCACCTCACACTGCGTTTCCAGGTGTCGTTTCTTGTGTACTTCTGTTTCCTTGGCATTGCTTGACAGGAAAAGTACCTTTTATGGTTTAGGCTGTACAGAAAAGAGTGTTTTAAGACAGATATAATAAGTGCTGTCACTGCCAAGGCGTTCCCAGAGCTGGGATGAGAAGTGTCACCGCTGCTGGTGACAACTCCCCTCCAAGTGTTTTCAGTGAGAGCCTCAGAGCCCCAGCTGGGAGGTGTTCTCTGCCTTCAAACACTAAAGGCCCATCAACATTAAGACCAACCACACAAATCTACTTAAAAATGGGCACAAAACCCTGCATCCCCACGTAGTTTGGCCTAATTCAAACAGGGACAGGTTTGCAATTCAAGTTAAATCAACCAGTTCTTACCAAAAAGCTGATTTGGGCTGAATTTGTGAGGCTTTTGCATGTGGAACTCACAGGGACAACTCTGCTCTGGAAAGTTAGACATGGAATTCAAAATCACTGTTAATAGCAGTAGTTTAAAACTATCACCTGGCTGGCACCCCCCCGATCCCAGAAATTGTTATTTCTGATAAAAACGCCTGAAAACCCAAATCCTGCCTTGCTGTTCTTCCCTTAGAAGATCATAACACCCCTAATAAATGCCACTCCAACTTATCTCTTTCTTTTGCTCTTTTTCAGTTGATGACCTGCTGAAAGAAGCCAAAATTGGGCCAAATGGAACCATAAAATATGAAGAATTCGTTCACACCATTTGCCTTCCCACGGTCGACTACTGAAATTCAACATCAGAGGTTTTGCTACAGGCAGGACCTGAAATGTTTTTTACTTCACTTTTTCCTACTTGGACTTTTGGATCATTTGCCTTCAAAAAGCCTTATTTTGCCTTCACAATAGTGCTTAAACTTACACAGGTTCCCACCTCATTCCTGGACAAACAGTGTCACAAACTGTGAGTTATTTAAATAAAGTGAGTTTAACATTCCCCCCGCAGCACGTGGCAAGCTTTAAAAAACAACTCTTATTTAAAAAATGCATTTAAGTCTAGGAATTGTGGCAGAATTGGTAAGTTGTAGTGAAGGGCTCCTGGTGCTCCAAGTCAACATCTCCATCACGTGCTTGGTGCCCACATTCCGGGCTGGGTGCCAAGGACACGCTCCCAGAGACAGCCTGGCAGGGAAAACAGGGGCCAGGAAAATTCAGCTTCCCTACTCCAGGAAAACCCCCCCCAGCTCTCTGACTTCAGGCTGATTAAAATCCCTTGGATCCAGAGCAGTAACTATTGATCTTACTCCACCTCTATCTCAGCAGCCTTGGTAAGATCCATAAAGGGGTACCTGGAATTTAGGAGAACACTCAGCAGGTTATTTCTGGAGCCAACTGGAAAATTGCAGAGAGATCAGCTTTGCACAGGCAGGGCATGAGCAGCAACCTGGAAAACCCTCTGGAAAAGCCAATGTTCCTACAAACCTCATGAGCCTTCTGCTCTCTGGGAGCCTCTTCCTCTCCCTCCTCCCTTTTTAATCCTGGATCTCCTCACTCTTTGCTCTGTGAAATAAGCAGCAATTAAATCATGGCACAGCAGATCCAATGGATTAGGAAGGAATTCCTGGCTGGGAGGGTGGGGAGGCCCTGGCACAGGGTGCCCAGAGAAGCTGTGGCTGCCCCTGGATCCCTGGAAGTGTCCAAGGCCAGGTTGGATGAGGCTTGGAGCACCCTGGGCTGGTGGAAGGTGTCCCTGCCCAGGGCAGGGGTTGGGATGAGATGATCTTTTAGATCCCTTCCAATCCCAACCATTCCATGATTCATTTATCCCAGAACACCACCCAGGAAGATCACACAAAGCTGCAGCAGCATCACCCAGGGCTGTGATGGGCACAAACCTGGTTAGAGACTGAAAAAAACCCAAAGTATGAGCCAACTCAACCTTCCAAATCTCTCTAAGGGTAAAACAGGGATTATCCTCATGGAATATTGCATAGGGAGGGAAAAGCACAAGAGATTACAGACATGCCAAGTGCTGTGCAAGAAAAGGAAGGAGATCCAGGATCTTCCTGCAGGTAAGCAAAGCAGCAGGTTTTGCCATTTGGTTTTGCCACCGCCCTGATCCAGACCCAGGTCCCCGTGGATCTCACAGCAGTCCCAGACTAACCCAGGAAGCTCAGACTTGGATCCTGACACATCCCAGCTCCGAGCAGGTCACGCTCCAAGGGGAAATGAACTTTGGCCTGTGGCAAACTGACACACCCCTTAGTCCTTAATTAGCTCTTCCTACTCCAGGGATGGAAAATAAAGCAGGAAAAGCCAATTTTGGTAAATATTCAGTTCCAAGCAGCACTTGAGCAACACCCCAGAAAAGCAGCACATGGTGGATGAGGTGAGATTCCCTGGAAAACCAAGAGCAGGTTAAACAGCAGAAGATGGGAATTCCCTGGTAACTCTGTTCCCACCACTCAGTTCATCCCAGTGTTGGGATAAACCCCCACGTACCTGGCACTGCGGCTTTCCCACACCCTGGAGGTCATTCCCTGCCTCCAGAGCTCTCCAGAACTTTGCTCCATGAGCACCAGGACACAGCAAACCCCTCCCTGAGCATCAGCAGCTCATGGAACCAGGAGTTCTCTGAGAGCTCTCGTTCCCAACACGCACCAACAGCCAAATTCCACCTGATCCAATCGCTCCCAGCCTCATTCCTCCCCACTGCCCAGGACAGTGGGGACAAATCCTTTCACACACACAATGCAAAAGCCTGGATGGCACGGGATTGACATCTCCCAATCCCTCTGGATCACTCCAGAATGCAGCTGCATCCCAAGGGGCTGGGGAGGGGAAACATTCCCAAAGGAAAGGTGGCAAAGAAGAATCGTGCTCGGACACTCTCTGGGAACAAAGCAGGGCTGGCAGAGCTTGGAGGGACAAGACAGACACACCCCAAGCCCCAAACAACTAAAATCAAACATTCCAGGTCCAAAAGAACCCCAGGAATCCCCCTCTGCCCCTCCCTCCCTTTCCCCCCCCTCAGGAAACACAACATAACTGAATGCTTTTTATTACATCTAAAGATCTCTACAGAAACAGGTAACATTCAATAGGTAAACCAGTTTTTTTTCCAATGCATATAATAAATATTTTCACTTGGTACTTTTATACAAACTGACATTGGTCTACTATACATTTTTAAAAGCCATTTACTGGTTTGGCATGCCAAAGTATGGAAACTAGGAGAAAAGTCTTAAGGCAATGAATGACAGGTTTAAATTCATGGAATTAATGGTAATTTTTAATATTCTGCTTATATACATTTTTTTCCCTTTGTTAATTAAAACAATTAACAGCAGCACTTTCGGGGACCACCAGCAATTTTCCCTTGTTAGAAATCTAAGTTCTGTTAAAAAAAAAAAAAAAAAAAAAGGAAAACAAGTTACACTGATAAAACCAAAATCTTTTCTATTTAAAATGTGCTTAAAACCCTGAAATGTTAAACTGCAATAAAAATTAATTTTCCAAACGTTCTCCTCACAGTCCTCAGCTCTGCTTTGGGAGGCAGGTCCACCAGAGTCCAAGGAAAAGCCATCAGCCATCCCATCCCTGAAAGGGTTACGGAATCCTCGCCATGGAGAGGAGGGGGAAGCCTGGGATTGCTGTTCCATCCCATAGGAAGTGCTGGGAAGTTTTTAAGGGATGGTTTAGTGTGGGTTTTCATCTTCTAAAGGATGCAGGAGAGGCTCAAAGCCACCCTGCTCCTCCAGGAGCTGCGGGTGCATGGACACACACGGAGCCCTCCGGAACACACGTGCGTGCACATCCCACTCCTCTCAGGGAAGAATTCTGGGATAAGGGACTGCTATCCTAAGGATCACAGCAACTGCCATCTGCAGGGAACGGAGCAGGAGCACAAGCCAGGACTTGTGACCTAAAGGAGACAGTTTTGGAGTGAAGTTTGCAGGGAATGGTGGAGAACTCAGACTGAGACTTCTACCAAGCAACGTTCACCGTGGTCAGAGGCACAGAGAATTACCCAGCTCCAGGAACACCCGGGCATGACACAGGAATACTCACAAAGCACATGGATAATACCACAAAGGAGGACTGGAGACCGTTGCTGGCCCTTCTTTGCAGAGCAAGGAGGTTAAAAATGCCAGCGGTGGACTGAGAGCCTTCCCCTGGCAGGGGCACCGGCAGGAACTGGAAGACACCGTCAGCCGACCTCACCTTCCCAAAACCAGGCATCAATCACCTCATCCCGGGATACCACACACTCCCACGGTTCAGTTTGGATGTGAGAACCAGACTTTAATACCAAAAAGTGACACGAGCTGCTCTTCAGGTCGTCTGTAACAACACAGTCAATGGAAACGTCGCCACGAGCGTCGGAAAAGCAGCCGCGGGCTCTCCCGGATTCCTGGGGTTCCAGAGCCTGGGACACACTCCTGGAACACCCAGGGCAGCCACACTCCAGATTTACAAAGATCATAGCAAATATGCTCTGAAGTTACCAGGTTAGTATCCATGACTACAAGGTATGAGATATATTCCTAGTGTAGGTTTAATCACTTCAAAATCAGACTGTTTAAAAAATAAGTATTTCCCATTTTCTATCCTTTTATTTATTTTTTTTTTTTAACTGACATTTAATAAATTATAAAATTGGTGTATGGTGAAATATATATATCAGCCAGATATGTATGAAATACACATGCATGGGAAAAACTATTTAACTCACTTTGAACTCACACACACGGATCTATAAATACATATATACACACACATATACATATAAACACAAACATTTGTTTTGCAAAATTCAAGTCAACTATTTAGTGGCAGAGGGATGCTGTAAAAACACTAAAAACGATTTTGATGCCACATAATGTGAACCTTTCAAATAACCATACGACTGATCATACAGCAATACCTAATGCTACTTGGATTAAAGATTTTTTTCTTTTTTTCCTTTTTTTTTTTTAAATCTTTTTTCCTTTTTTTTTTCTTCCTTTTTTTTTTTTTTTTTAAAATCAATGCAAGATTTTTGAGACGACTTCATAGGCAAAAGGTGGCCCTTGTCAATGCTTGAAGCTGCAATCAACAGTTTTGGACATGAAAAATCCCAGACAAGAATCTGCTAATTTTAGTATTCCTTAACTCTCTTTCCTGATAAACTTGTTACCTGCACTTTCAACCAGTTATAAAAATATTTTTCACACCAGAGGAAATATTAACTCTCTCTGACGTGGACTTTGGGACACAAGAGAATCACTTCCTTCCCTCCCCTTTCTCTGACTTTAAAGAATCTCCTGAAAAACTGCATTCCAGCTATTTACACATTTGTCACTCTTTTAAGAAGAACAGATCAGCCCAGATGACCCATCAGTTCAAAAAAAAGATTTTCCTATGTCATGCACAACTTCAAAAAAAAAAAAAAAGAAAAAAAAAGAAAAAAAGAGAAAAGAAACCAGGAAGTAAATATGGCTCCAAGTTCAACTGAAAAATCTGGGAAAGCAAAAGAGTTCCAAGGCCAAAGAGAGAAAATTGACTTTTGAAAGCCACTTCCCTAAAAGACTTGGATAGGGAGTACATGGGATCCAGGTGGGTGGTTGCTTGGGTTGGGTTTTGGTTTCAGACTCACACTGAACACTGAATATTCATCGGGATGAGTGGGAACTCAGCAGACCAAGAGCATTATCAGCTGCACAAACCATGCAAGAGTGTGCTGGGACTTGGATTTTCTCCCTGTATTCAGCTGACAAGTTCACTTGGAAGCAGAAATTTTTGATCTACTGCAGCTGAAAGGAGGTTTTTCCAGAGGGAACAAGGTGGGCCCTGACTCCCAAGGCCGTAGCTCCAGGCATGGCTAAGGTGAAAGCACAAGCAGCTGCACAGATTTCAAACTGACACATGCTCAGTATTTTGCTGATTAAGATCTTAAAGTTACTGGAATGGGATTTTATAGGAAGTTCTTAGAAACAAAACCCTCCAGCCCAACGTGTTGACGCGTGGATTTGGGGCTGGATTCTATAAAATCGTCCCACAGAAGCAGAGCCAAGGAACTGCTCAGCCTGGGATCTGGTTGAGTCTGGCCCTCAGGAATAACTGATCCATGGAACATGCTGAGTTGGAAGGGACCCATCAGGATCACTGAGCCCAACTCCTGGCCCTGCAGAGACACCCCAAAACCCACCACGTGCCTCAGAGTGTGGCCTAAACACCCCTTGAACAGGCCTGGAGCTGGGACCACACCTCAGGGAGCCTGTTCCAGTGCTCAACCACCCTCAGGATGAAAAACCTTCTCCTGAGATCCAACCTGACCCTCCCTGACTCAGCTTCCTGCCCTTTCCTCAAGTCCTGTCACTGATGAACTTGCAACGTGCCTGACTGAAGAGTGGAATTCAAAAGGTGTCTGAATAAAGGGTCACAAAGATGACAAAAAACTCCTAAAAAACCAAACCCACTCCTGAAAGGCTCTGTCCTGCAAACAGAGGGGAAGCAGAGCAGGGTCTACCCTGCTTTAAGCATAATAAAATCTGCACTAAACATGGGATGGGGGAATTAGATTCCACCACCAAAGGGAAATGTCTCCAAGAGGAGAAAAAACCCTCTCCCAAGCTTGAACTTTAGAAGTTCAGCTCCTTTCCTGGTTATGTTACTGTGAAGAAAATAATGCCATTTGTGTCCAAACTGGAGGGGAAAAAAAGAAAAAGAAACTCACATGACAAATGCACAGGTGTAAAATCTTCAGCATCCATAAAAATGAACTGATGTTCCTTGTTTTTGTTATTTTTTTGTTGTTTTGTGTTTTTTTTTTTCTTATTTTTACCAGTGAGGCCATCTTAGGTTTATATACAAAAGTAAAACTGAAAATATACTTTTGTTCTCTGTACACGTAAATTTTTTTTCCCCCTAAAAAAGGAAAAAAAAAAGAAAAAAAAAACCAAACAAAACTGAAAACAAAACAAAAAAAAACCAAAACAAACTTCATCTTATGTTTCTAACATAAAGTAAAACCAAGCACAAAGATTTCCTCTGTCCAAAAGGATCAGTCCAATGAGATAATGTCTGGTATGATACCAAAGATTGACGCCGTGTCCGTGCTGCTCCTACTTGCAACGGGATGCCCATGATTCTCTCGCAGGCTGTTGGAGGAAACAAGACTGCTGTTACTGCCACTATTGCTACCATTTGTGGCTGGCAGGGAACTGCTTCCTCCTGCATTGAGCTGATCGAGAAACATCTGGGATGAAGTGTAGGGGAAAAAACGGGAGTGTAAAAGTTCTTGATCATCGGACGCGGAAACCGCCGCGGCTGCGGCTGCAAGGAGGGAGGTGTTGTAATGCTGGGGGGAAAAACAACAAGTTAAACTTCAGACATGGACAGGTTGGATTCAGAGCAGCACAAAGTGAAGGGGGTTGGTTAAGCTAAAGCTCTGGAGGATTCGGGGTTTCACAGGGTTTTCAGCGAGGGGAGAGACGCAGCGGATTTTAACTCAGCAGCCCCGCGTCTGAAGCCAAGAGAAATTGGCTTCAGAATATTAAAATTGGCTTCAGAATCTCAAAACTGGCTTCAGAATCCTAAAATTGGCCTCAGAATCCTAAAACTGGCCTCAGAATTTCAAAACTGGCTTCAGAATTCTAAAACTGGCCTCAGAACTTCAAAACTGGCTTCAGAATTCTAGAACTGGCCTCAGAATTTCAAAACTGGCTTCAGAATTCTAGAACTGGCCTCAGAATTTCAAAACTGGCTTCAGAATTCTAAAACTGGCCTCAGAATTTCAAAACTGGCTTCAGAATTCTAAAATTGGCTTCAAAATCCTAACACTGGCTTCAGAATTCTAAAACTGGCTTCAGAATTCCAAAGGAATTGGAAATACTGGTGTTGGTAAGAGCAAACGCTACCAAGGGAACAGGATGGCCACACACACCCCCAAACCAGGAAGGAAGGGGAAGCAGCAGCACTGTTTTACCTCTTCAAAACACTCCCTGGTGACAAAATTCCCCAAAATTAAAAAAAAAAATTGTGCCATCCCCTCAAAAGTCAGAGATCAGCCCCAGCTGGGGAAACTGTGCTGGTGAGGAAGGCACTCTGTGACAAATGCATTTACAGGCAGTTTATTCCCAGGGATGGAGCCAGGGCAGTCCCAGGTTATTCTCTCTGGGGCAGCCCCTGAAAGGCAAGAGCTTGAGCTATCAGGAATCAGGTCTTAAATACAACTTTTCTGTGGGGTAATGTTGCTCTTCAGGAAACATTCAGGCTGCTCAGCCTTGCTCCCCAGCATTTCTGCACTGGCACAATGAGTGCAGCACCACTTGTTCCAGAGTAATTCTCTTATCTGTGTTTTAGTGAATATTCCTAAAGCCAAATTCTACGGTGCAGGCTCTGCTCTTAACAATTAAGATATGAAAGAATCCCTCTATATTTGGTGCCATTTTCCTGCTTAGCACTGCAGGAAGGGCAGGTGAGACAGCCCAGCCCCTTCTTTCCTTGGAGGAGAAGTGACCAAGCAGGACTGTCCAGAGTCCCACGTGGGACCTCAGGGCTGCAAAATTAAGGAGGTGCTGCTGCACCTTCAGCCACAGCTCAGGGTCATCCCACAATAAAAACTGGCTGCTGAGCTTAACCCTTGGATACCAAACTGTTTATTTTTGGTTGTGCCTTATCCTTCACCTGTGTTTAGGCAATGCTTGTGTTTGGTCACAGTCTGTGTACAAAATAAAGCTGCAGCCTCCCTGATTTCACACCTACAGCATAAATCTGCTCCTACACAGCCAGGCCAGCAAGTCCTGCTTGGAAAAGAATATTTGCCACAGGACTTGATTTTCCTTGACTTACCTGATTGTCTCCTGACAGGAAAGGGAAGAAATCTAAACCTGGGAAGAGACAAAAAATAAAAATTAAGCTCCTCAAAACAGAAAAGCAAAGCACCTCCTCATTTCTTCACCATTTATTTTGAAATAAAACCAGTATAATACTGATGACACTTCAGAGGTTTTTTGACTACCAGAGATATTAACCTTTTTTTTTTGCTTTTACAACAGTTATTATTGCTTGGAGACCTGTATTTATAGGTGTAGAGTCAGAAGCTCACCTTGCAAGTCATAAGGCATTGGTGTCATATGGAATGGATGCCTGTAGTCTTGGATAAGTGATGTGTTGATGTAGCTGGTGTCAACAGCAGGAAGGCTTGGTGTTCTTGACACAGGAGATGCTTGATGGGGTAAATTCAAAATGCTGCAAGAAACAAAGGCTTGTTACAAACATGGAAGAGTCTTGGTTTTCTTGTTGTGCCATGCAGGGGAGGCTTATTTTTAAATTTAACTCCTAATTCAAATTTAAATTTTCCCACAGCATTTTATCAGGAAGGTTAATTCAGTCCAAGACTGTTGAAATTTAGCAAATTAAAAGGAAAGTTCAGTCTCAAAGAGCAGAAAGTGAAGACTCTCAGTATAAATGGTACTGGGATTTCTGCTGTAAATATGTTACTGATACTCCCAAGCCAGGACCAGACGATCCTAAAGGAATCTTGAACCCAACCCTGCCAGGAATGAGTGTAACACCACAACACTGACACTCTACAAGGTAATCAGCAAATGGGGACAGAAAATAAAACCTCTGGAGGAGTTTTAAGTGGTCACTGAGTCACTCCCATTCCTGGAGGAGGAATCACTGCAACAGGATCCCTCTGGTTTAGGCTCGGTTTGGATCCCTGGATATTTATGTAAACAAGGAGCTATTTCCAGCCTGGCTGCTCAGGTGTGACCAGGTTGTGGCAAAGCCCACACCACACCCTGTTTTCTCCTTGCTCTCTCCAAATGTGCTGCTTTTCCATTTCCCCGTGGAAGAAAAGCACTCCCAGACTTGCAAAAAATAGACTTCAAAGCCACAATGTTTTGCACCATTTTACATCATTTGCACAAATAAAACTGAAATATTTCATTGTGTTGCACACTTAACAACTCAAAGTTGTGTTGCCAATCTTCAGCCTTGTGAGCTGAGAGCAAACCCATGTGCTGTAAACCACTAAATGAGGATATAACCCAAATACAGAACTTTCTAGATGTAATTTATTCTGAAATTTATGACTTTTGCCCCTCATGAGTATATTCTCTCTGCACTGGGCTGTTTTATCCTCACCCCTTATTGTTTAATGGTGATGCTGGAGATATGGAAGGACAGCTCCTCTTGGCAGATGGTTCCTCCTCCTCCTCATCTGATGAGCTGTCGATGGTCAAATCGATCACTTCCACTTTCTTATTTTTATTTGACTGTTGGTGAGAAGACACCTGATGTTCCAAGGAAGAGCTTATGCATCCTACACAAAATAAGTCAACAGGAAAAGCTGCAGCTTAAACCAGCACTACAATCAGAACATCACAGTTTATTACAAAGCTGTAACTCAACACAACAAAATTACACAATGTTGGTAACTTAAAAGCCCCAAACAGGTACTACTCAAGTACTTGTTGTCACAAATGATCATTAAAGCTACAAATATACATTTAAAAGTGACCACTTTGAGAAGTTAAAGGACCACCAATACTCAAGGGTTCCCACAGTAGGAACTTTAGTCCACCCCAAAACATGACTTACCATCCACGCCGTTGTAAGACGCTGTCACTTCCTGCACCTCCTTCTTGGATCTCATGGGAGCCCAGGATCCATCCTCCTTAAACTGAATTTCATCACAATCTGTGCAAAACTTCAGGATTTCCATGAACAACCTGGCCACCAAAAACATTTGATATCAGTCCTCAAAAAGAGCTCAGTTCCTTTTATCTCCTCCGATACGTTCACCAGTCAGTGCAAGTCTGAATTAGCATTAAACCAAAACCTTTCATTGCTCTACCTTTCTCTCATCTGCTTCCTTGGCAAAAAGGAATCATGGGAAAAATTCAAATATTATCCAGCAGAAAAATCTGCACATTTCTTTCAAAGCACTGAGAGTGGAATCCTGCAGAGCTTGTGACACAGAACTGTCCATTTCCCAAAACAAGGGGTGAATGTGAACTAGGACTAAAACCCACTCTCCTCCTTACCCATATTTACCTTTGCCAGTACTTAACTGAGGAAGCCCATCTTTAAGGAGTCCATACAGCTGGGACTTTAAGGACTTGTATTTCCTGAAACTTCCTAACAAATGCTGAGCTTGGGAATCTGAACTTGCAGCCTCTTCTCCTACTGGCACCTCCTAAAACTTTGGGATCCTGGCACCACATCACTCCCAGTGGGAATTCCAGCTTTGGACCAGGACTATTCCTGTGGTTCTGCAGGAAAGAGACAGTTCCCTTTTTCCCAGATTGAAACATTTTCTAGCAATAACCTTCTCTTTGGGATGCTCTAATTAGATCAGCTAATCTCCAACATCTGCACCTGGCAACACAAGAAGAAATAAGGAAAATGTGTTGGGTTAATTATTCCCACTCTTTGGCTTTACTATTTTAGGCAGAAACCTCCAGTAAGGAACCCCAGAGCTCTTGGATCCAAAGCAGAGGATCTGGAAATCTCAGGATCCAGGAATCCAAAGCAGCCTGGGGCAGCCCTGAGTGGCTCTTCAAGGTCGTAAAGGGGACCCTGAGTGACCTTAAGCTCCCCAAAAATCCCTAAAAAAGACTCAAATAATTTATGAGGCGTTTTTCCAGGGTTCTGTTTGTTTTAGGGATTTTAATTTTGCTTTTGAGGTTTCTGTTTGTTTGTTTTGGCATTTTCTGTGGGGTGTTTTTTGAAGTCAAACACTCTGAGGTATCCTCAGAAGCCTCAACTTGTTCTCTTCCTTTATCACACTTTGGAAAGGAGATTCTTATCTAAGAAATTCAAATGCAAACCCAGGAATACACACTTGGCACAGACCAACCCTAGATTTACTTTTTTAATGTTTTGCAAGGAGGCAGTACCAGGGAATCAATCTCTGTGTCACTTTGTACAGATGGCAACTCCCCAAGTGTGAAATTGTACATGGAATTGTACATGGATTTGGAGGGGTGGCTGGATTTATTTGCTCTAACGTGTCTGCTATTAAAAAATACCAGGTTTGTGCAGTTGCTCCATTAAAAGAATATACAACATGTGCTCTTTTCACCCAGGAATTCAGCACTAGAGAATACGGGGGGGCAGCTCAAAAATTCACTGAGGATTGGAAAGAATACCTTTCATTAATACTAAATTTAGTAGTTTGATGAGCACAGTTCTTCCAGAACGTTGAATGAAGAGGTACCTGGGCATTAATTCTTCACCAACAGCAGGGAAATTAAATAATATGATGAGTTAAAACAGGTCCCAGCCAGATCACCAGGAATTCAGAGCCCTGGACATGGACAATGAGCAGAGAGTGTGAGGAACACCCCTGACTTTGCTTTAAGCTTTACTTACCCATCAATAATGAGATGTTCATAGGGAGCCTTCTTGTCACAGACAGGGCAGACCCAGGTTGGTTTCTTCTCATTCATCTGAATATAGAGAGTGGCATCAAAGCACTGCAGGTGGGAGCAGGTCAGGGCCCTGCAGGGGATGGTCAGACGCATCTTACCAAGCTGGAAGAGGGAAAAAAACCAACAAAACAGGATTAAAACAAGGTTATATTGTTTTGGTATTAAATTAACCACCAGGGCTTTTCTGTCTGAAAAGGGACAGATTGAGTTTTACTCCAGAAAACTCTCACAACTCTGAGGTTTGATTAAAATACATGGCACATTCACTGCTGCCTCATTCCTGTAGGTTTGAAATGGCATAAAAGTGAATAAAATGTTATTTTAAAGAATATTTGATCAAGGAAACTAAGAATACAACCTTCCATATTCCTGAAACAAAATACAGGGTTCACTGAGCACCTGGAAGGTTCAGTGTCCTGGATGGACCAAAGAAATTCTTCTTCTTCCTTAGTATTTTATCATTAAAGAATCATTACACTGAATGCAAAACTGATTAGCCAGTGAAAAGCACTTCATATTAATCTGAAATAAGCTTCCCTCTCCTCACAAAACCCAAGCACTTGTTTTGTGGTCAAGTGCTTACACTGCAGTTTAGGAGGGGCTTGGACTGACCACACCAAAGGTAAGAGGTAGGAATGTCTAAACAAGGCTTTTCCCACATTAAAAAAAACAACAGAACAATTATTTATTAAGAACTGTTTATACTGAGGAGCTTGAAGTTCTATCTATTTGGCTAAAATATCCACAATTGCAGCAGTGGGTGGGAGTAGAACTGGTTTTAGGCCTGGCTCAGTCCAGCCCCATGGCCAGGCTGATCCTGAGCAGTACAAGAGGGATGCCACAGGATGGCACCAATCTCCCAATATCCCCAAACTCAACACAATCTCAAGAACAAAGGCTCCACTCACAGGCCACCACTTCCTCCATGATGCTTTCATATTTTTTTATTCCCCTTAAGCAGAAATCCCTCCACCCCATTCCCAGCAAATCCAGTGCAGCTGCAGGATCTCACTTATTTTTCCTCCCTTGGGCTCTCAGCCACTGTCCCAAACTCCCCAGCAGATGGGAGGGGGGCCCAGAATTCCCAGGGGAACCCCAGGAGTGGTGGCAGAGCCTCAGCCCACGGCAGGAGGTGCTTTTTGTGCCATGTGTTTGGCACCCCCTCCCCCAAAATCCATGACCAAGCACATTATTTCCATCCTGTAAGCAGCCCCCAGCCCAGCAAGGCCCCCTGCTCCATGTCTGTCAGGAATTCTGATCTCCCAGATGGTGGAGCAATGGCTCATTTGTCTTTTGGGCACAGGAAGGCTCCCAGCTCAAGGAGCACCAGGAGTAAGGAGAGAAAACCTGGGTGGTTCTCTGTGGCTCCAAATAAAAATCAGGAAGGTGAGAGACAAGTGCTGCAGGAAGGACATAAATACCCATCTCCTGGGGGGGGATAAAAGCAGGTTGAAACCAGGAATGTTTTCCCCAGGTTTTGGTATAAAACCTGAGCCTCTGATTTCTTGGGAGCAGTTAAATTTAACCAAAAATCATCAGATTCAGTGTTACCAAGTTGATGCTCCTTTCCCATTTTTGGCATTAAATCCCTGGATCAGCTCTGCCACGCTGGCCAAGCTGTGTCAGAACTGACAGCAGAAAGGTCCTAAAAGGAGGGATGCATCCCAACTTTGGGAACCCTGTGATTCCCAACACTGTGGCTGTTTGGTTCCCACCTCCTGGCAGCCAAAGAAACGCTGCATTAATTCCTTTTCCAAGCACACAAAGCACTTCTATCTGAAACCGTTTCTATTCTAAAAAACACACCCAAAGCAGGAGCTGAGGATCTGTAAACAAAGCTGCAAAACCCCCAGTAAAAGGCTACATTTGGAATTTCTGCTCAGTTAAATATTTGCTCCTGCTGCAGAGCCTGGGATTTATTTATTTGTACTTCCAGGGGGGAAAAAAAAGAACATGAATTCAAGTGTCTTCCTGAAATCCAGGCTCAGTCCAGCCCCTTTGCTGCTGTATCCTGGATGGATCCAGGCAGCAGTTAAGGGCAGTTTTCCCTCCGTGGTCTCAGAGGCCTCTGTGCTATAAAAAGCTCAGGAGCAATCCAAAACAAATTCCCAGGAAGCTCCTCCTCTGTGCTGTTCTGAGGGCAAAATAAAGGTTAGAGAGACTAAAACCCAGCACCCCCAGTTATTTTATTGGATATAAAATCCCACCCAGGAGAGGGGAGAGCAGCACCCTCACACTCCCAGAGCTGAAGGAACATCATTCTCATCATTCCCTAATTTTTCATTCTGCTCCTGGAGACCAAATCAGCATTTTCAGGGTGTGTTTTCAGAGCATTCAAGCTGTAGAAAACAACCACCAAAAAATTCTCCCTGAGCCAAATGCTTATGAATTATCAAGTAAAAACATGGAGGCTATAAATGAAATTACGGTCAGACTTGAGGACAACCTGAATCAAGGTAAAACCTTTCTGTTCACAGGCTGAAAGGTTCAACCTCTGTCCCAATGAACCTGTGATGGATTATTCCAAGAGCTACAGGGAAATCAGGCAGCACTGAATAAGGAACACACTGGAAAAAGTCAAGTGTAACTGTTTTTTAGGCATTAAAATGACAAATACGCTCAGAATAATCTGCTACAGAACCTTGTTGTGTTTGTACATCTCTCACAAAAATAGGGCATTTTAAAGTGGAAATTCTGGCAAAGGTGAGAATTCTGAAGAGTCACATCCTACTGTCTGATGCTGTTTTGTTGGTTTACCCCTGGCAGAACCCAGAGAGCAAGAGAGAATTTGGCATCTTTAAGCTCTGCCAAACCTGCAGTCCTAAAGGGATATTGTAGGGGATATCCCTGCCCTAATCCCAACCCACCTGAACTGCATCCAGAGAAAAAAATGCACCTAAAAACACTGCAGAACAGCTTTTATCACACTGGAGGCAACCAGGACAGAGAGAAACGTGTCAGAAAACTCCCATGGAATGATCTAGAAACCAACACTTGCACAAATCAAATACAACTGAAATAAGAATCTGTATTTCTACAAGAAATCTTTCCTGCAGATTAATTTTACCTTCCTTATAAATTCCTTATCTTCCTTAGTCAGAATCAATGCTGATACAGAGAAAGTCTGAAGATCATGACAATACCCCATTTGAAGATTTATAAGAACATAACACACATATAAAAAGTAACCACGATGTTAATTGTGCTTTTTATGGAGCAAAACTCACACCTCTAAAAAGTTTATCTTGAAGAACATATTAAATGGCTGGAGAAACAAGCTTCAGTTTTGCAAGAATAAAGTCAGTTTTCTTGTCTAGATTTTAAAACTGAGAATTTCGTGTCCAGCTCGAGCAGATCAAGCCAGAGCAGGAAACAGATGTATCCTTAATCTTGAAAAGAGGTAAAAAAGTTACACTGCAATAAAGATATTATGCCAGTCAGTACACAGAGCGAGTATTCTGAAGCACTGCACCTGAAACAAGTCCCCAAAAAGTGCACATCATGTTAATATTGTGCATTTTACCACTGACAACATAAACCCAGGCACAAACCACTGCATCCACCTGGTAAAGGAACATCTAGTAGGTGAAGATACAGGTTGTCTGTGCCACTGCCACCTTCTTTGGAACTGTTTCTCCCAATTTCAATTTGGAAGAAAACGATTTTTTTTTTAACAGCCTCTAGGAAACTGCTTTATTTTTAGCTGAAGATTATTAAATACTCAAAGTATTTAAAACAAATTCGATTTCAGATACAAGGTGCTCAATACTTTGACTGCAGGCCCAGGCTGAAGAGCTGCTTTTAACAGTCAGGTTTCCCCACCTCACCCCTGAGAGTGGTTTTATCAAATCAAAGCCCCAAACTGCACACTCAGGTGATGAGATTTAACCAGATTTAAATGACAGATTTAAATGTATGCTTACATATATTTTGAATAACATCTCCAAGCTAATGGAACATTTGTTTCCTCAGGGGTGTATCACATGCTTTTAAAGCTCAGTGACAGGTAATTTTCTATCCCCCACAAAGTTAAACCAGGTAAACACAAGGTAACCTCTCACACACACACACATCCCAGAACAGCCACATTTTAATCAGAATCAGTTTGGAGGGAATAAAAAAAAGACTTACTGGACAAAGAAGAGACACTCTTAAGCTTGTTGTTGCTATTTCACTGTCTGGATCAGCAGTCAGCTTCTCTTTAACTGTTATTTGAAAGAAGGAAAGGTTGATTTTATGTTAATTTTAGAACATAAATTGGATGATAAAGAAGTAAAACAAGACTGAAACCATGTGCTAAATTTTCTACTGGAAGCCAGAGTCTGGCTGTTGTTCCAGACTCACACCAACAGACTTGACTCTCTAGAAAGCCCAGAAACAACAGGATTTAAGGAAGTGAAAAGCAGAAAAGCTCATCTTAAACCAAGAACCCTAGAAAATGGACTTATACAGAGATGGCTTTTCTCATTTACAGGCAACTTGGCACTTGACCATTAGTTAAAATCCATGAAGAAGATGAGCCACATTGATTTCACTTCTTACTTCAAGCACATGAAGTGCATGTGTTAACAACTCTCACGTTCCCAAGGACCCCTGTAAACCCCCAAAATACTCATCAAGCAATCCTGTGATTTAAAACTGAAATGCAAATTGAGACATAGGGAATCAGAAATACTCTGACAAAATCTGAGTTTTAAATAACTGCAGTAAAATATTAGAGCCTCTCATCTCTGGAGTCTTTCATCTCTCCCCACTCTCTGCTTCTACTTACAAGTTTTATAAGCAGTCAGTGGTTAAATGAACATGTCAGCCCCATTTTTCCTGCTCTGAACTGGCCCTACACCCTCATTCTCACCTTGTGCACACAGAGGGGCAGCCACCTGGAAACCCTCTAGATTTTTGTGCCTTTAAATCAAACTGCATTAGTACAAGGTAAAGCACAATGGAGCATTTACTGCTGGACTAATTTCTTTCTTGTGCTGTGCAAAACACATCACCTGAGCATTAAAGAGCAAGAACAGTGATCAGGTGTTGGTATTTTTGCCCTCTCCCTGAAAAAACAAACACGCAGCAGTTTTTGCTTTCGTTTCTATTACACAAACTTAGACCAACATGTTGTTGTCAGAGAAAACAATAAGGCAGCAAATCTCCCACTCCAGTCTGGAGGGGGTTGGGAGGAGGATTGTGCTGGACACTCTCCCTCCAGGCTCGCTCCAAACCCTGTGCCAGAGGAACAAAAACTCTGCTGATGAATCCTTTCCTCCTCAGCACCGAGGTTCAGTGTCAGGCATTCAGTTCAGCCTGAGGTGCTGAATTACCAGTTAACTGTATAAATACAGTTGTTCCATTCTGAAGAAACAAAGCCAGTATGGCTGAACCGAAAGAGATTCTCTTGCATTTTTCCCTTCCCAGTGTCAACAGGGTTCCTGGATCGGCTCCTAATCCAAACAAAGGCCTCTGAGTCTTTGAATTGGAACTGAATACAAAGAACACCACTATCAGATTCCCAAAACCCAGGGAACTGTAGGAAGTCCAAACCTCGGGCAGCACAGTCCTGTCTGAAATCTCCCTTTAAGGAGCTGTTTTCCCTGTTAAACAAGCAGCACATCACACATACTCAGGGCTCTGGAGTGATCCGGGTTCCGAATTCCCTTCGCTCGCAACCTCTGCAGGAGCACCGTGGAGGACAACTGCTTCACCAGGTACACTGCCATGGAATAGTTCTGGGAACACAGCAAAGCATCACAGGAAACACTGTTTTCATCAGAAGACAGCTTGCATTTTATCCCACTCGTTCTGTGTTTCTGACAGACTTGAGACGGCAAAGTTGTCAGACCAGAGAAAACCCCTCGTGCTCCAGGAAGTTCACAGGGCTGGAGTTTGGGATGCAACACAAGTGACTTTCTGCTTTACTGAGATTTAACTGCAAAGCCAGCTATTGAAACAGCATTTAGGACACTTCTGGAACTTCTACATCTCATTGAGGACATGCAGCCCCTTTCAGCAGGGTAATTTTACATCACCCTGTGTCACTGCATTTAATTTTACAGGGATGATGTGAGGTACTGCCCTGTGTCCATGTATTCAAGGGAAGCTGTCAGGTCAAATATTATCAGAATTTTTTTTTCTAGTAAAAGCTTATTTTGTTTTCAAAATAGGAAAGTGAGCAGTGAAAGTGCCTCTTCCAAAGGAATACCTAAAAAGATGCATCACCTGCAGGACCTGCTGCTCGTCTTTTCCTTATCCTCCTGCACTTAACTGTGTCTGAACCGTGAACTTCACTGCTGAAGTAGAACAGAAGAAAGGCACTGAAAGGGTTCAGGAGTTCAGAGGGACCAGGACATGCTCTGTCACTGCTCCCACGTCCTGTCCTTCCCCTCCCAGGAGGTTGGGTCACTTCCCCACCAGCCTCAGCAGAGCTCACCCTGCCAATTTTCCTTATCAATGCCAGGGAAAAGCCATGGATGCTCCCTTCTGCCAATACTTTGGGATCCAAGTAGGTTGGATGCAGAAGTCCAACTCTGCCAGGCCCCCCTTCCCTCGAGGGCCGAGCTCTTCCTGGCATCGAGTTCAAACCACAGCCTGGCATTTCTGAAGCTCTTATTTTTCTTACAAGCTTCTAAAAAAGCAGGTTATAAATGTCTTTCTAAAAATGTGAGATTGTACTGTGCTTTCATCAGCAACACCCCAAAATGGAAAGGACAAATCTCGTGCTCTCACATTAGGGTAAATCAATTATTTTGATATAAACATTATTGGCTAAACCTGTAGCTGCATTCATACAATTTAAATTGAAAAATCAAAGGCTTCCCCCAGCAACTGCCACGTGTTTTCACTTAAACAAAAAAACCCCCACACAATTGTGACATCTACTATCTTTTACTTAGGATGCAAAGGCAGGGTTTCAGTAATATATCTCACCACAAAATTACTCAAATTGAAATAGCATCAGAAACACCACATTTTAAATATTTTATTCTTACAATGACTGCTTCTCACATCTTTAAAAACCACTACTGCCTTTAACTTGTTTGTTTAATGCCTCAATTAGTATAGAAGTTAGAAAAATGCTAATTAACGTTGTGAAATTATTTACCGACAGCTTGAATCTACAAAGGCAGGAACTCGCCCAAGGCAGCTGGTACAGAAACAGATTGTGTAAAAATCCCAGAGATGACTCCAGGAAAGGTAGAGAGCACCAGTTGGGACATGCAAGTCACTCTTGAGGGGAGGGGAAGAGGGGAATCCAAATTTTGTATTACATGGGCATATCCAGAAATAAAGTAATTCCTCACATTTAACTCTTAAAGAATCACTTTAGGATTGTGTCTCAGAATCACAGGACGGGTTGGGTTGGAAGGAGCCTTAAAACTCATCCCATTCCACCCCCTTTGATTTGAGCAACTTCTGGCATTTAATGCTCATGAGAAGTTACCCAATATGTTCTTTATAACTGAAATATCTGTGAAGCCTGAGAACCAACTAGTCCACAAGAGACTAACTCAGAGCCCAGGGCATTCCTCATCCCTAAATCCTCCCTGATATTCCTAAGCACTCAGAGCAGTATCAGGATCCATCCACTTGCATGGAGGCACTTCTGCAGTGTGAACCAAACCAGGTTCATTTTTAAATGCTCAGTTCTGATACCTGCAGCTCTCATGAGAGAGAAGATTTTTTAGAAGGATCATCCAGTCATCATTTATTCCACAATCTGGATGGAGATTGTTTTCTGCTCCACAAGAAATCCATCCTGAAATCCCCTGGTGGTGTTTTATAGCTGCCCATTGTGCAGGTTTGGGCTGTAAGCATTTTTCCAGGCTGGTTCAGGAATCCTGGGCTTTGCACACTGACAAATTCTTGGGCAAGGTTTCACCTCAGGCCAATTCTCGGCACTTCTAACAACAGGATGGTTGCAGTGGCACCAGCACACGGTGCCCCTGTAATGCCCATCCAGCAGGTTTGGTGCCAGCACTGAAAGCACTTCACTAATTCATGGGCTCATTTATTGAAGGCACTTTTTGCAGCATGTTCCAGATTTAATTAGTCCGGCGGAACATCAGCAATTTTATAACACCAGTTGTAACATTCTCCCCACGGACACACAAAAAAAAAAAAAGTGCTAAAACCATGAGTTTTTAAATATGAAACAGAAGAATGGCAGTTGTGAGAAGAGGAATGTAAAAAGGCAAATGAAATCTGCTGGGCCCTGCTGAGCTGTGATGCTTTGTGTCCACGCTCACAGCTCTAAAGGGCCACTCTGTCCTGACTGTCACGTGCTGGTTACAAGTCAAAGCCAAGACAAGGTTCGTTGAGTCCCTGAAGTCAGGAAGAGCTTGAAGTCTGAAGTTTGGCCAAATCAACAAACAAAAATCTTATAGGATGTCTTGATCTCGTTATCTGAGCCCTCAGTGAGTCACAAAGGTGGGTGGGGGGTGCAGAGGCAGAGCTCACACCACAAAACCTGAGTGCACTGATCT
Organism: Pachyramphus minor; assembly: GCA_013397135.1. NCBI lineage: Eukaryota > Metazoa > Chordata > Aves > Passeriformes > Tyrannidae > Pachyramphus > Pachyramphus minor. The sequence continues at coordinate 77,243 of VYXB01003719.1, forward strand.
AAGGGAGCACGTCCTATCTCCTGCCATCAAGGAATTCCATCAAAAGAAGGAACAGTCTATTGCTACTGCACCAAGGGTTTTCTGCACAATTAAACCTGCTTATCTTTCAGATCTTTCAAAGCAGAAACTCCCAAGGTTTGAGCAGCCACTTACTCTCCCAATCTCCGCCGTCCAGGAGACAACGATTGTGTTTGGTACCGTCGTGGACAACCTGACGAGTGAGGTAATGTTGATTGGTCTGCTGGGGCGCTTTGGTTCAACACCATTTTTGGTTGGTGGAAGGTAGCCCTGGAAATCAAAGCATTTCAACTCTCAGACACAAAAAATCCAGTGCTGCATTTGTCTTCTTCTCACCACAACCCTGAGCTGCGTCCCACCCGAGCCAGGCTCCCGCTTCGATTCAACCAGAGAGAGGGATCAGACAAAGTATTGGGTGTTTTACAAGCTCTTTCTCCTCACAGAGAAATCCAAAATCCCTGCCCATGGAATATTAAAAAGCATCTTTGCCCCTGTCCCCTCTCAGCAGTGCTACTGAACCTGCCTGGCCACCACTGCCCCCTCCAACCCCCTGCGCTGCCCCTGGATTGTCACTGGTGTGTGTCAAACACAAAAATATACAGTCATGGCTTTTGGAAAGTCATCTCCTCCTAAGAAACAATGTCATTCAAACACTCCAGAATGTGAAAACAAAGGTTAGGATAAATTTTCAGGCTAATTTCTGCCAGCCAATTCCTAGTGGATGCTACCCAAAAACGTGTATCAAAAGAACATCTTACTTACTGGAAGGCTGCATGGTTTCCCATTTACTTTCACACACAGATTGGGTGGGAAGTGATCTTCTTGTGGACAACTGGTTTCTGATAAACAAAACCTAAAAGCAAAGAGCTTCCATCAGCTTTCACTTTTAAAGTGACTTAAAAAGTGACATCTCTTCCTAGAAGGAATTTGTTTTCCACGGAGCAATGAAAGCACAACAGGTCTTGCTAAACACAGTCCTCCAATTAGCTGGAAAGCCCCCCAAAATTACAGTGGTCTAAGATGGCCCTGGGTTCCTCCTCAGACTCCCTGAGTTCCTCCCACTGAGTGACTCATTCACACAGGCAGGTTCCTGCTACAGAAGACAGCTCATCCCAGTTTCCCTTCTGCCTTTTCTCCAGACCTCTTGACACAAGTCTTAAGTTTTACAAAGGACAAAATTTAGTCTCTTCCACTTTATTCCTTCCTCCAGGCTGTTGAGGTACAGCCATGGAACCCTCAGGCCTGTGGCAGATCTCTTAGTTCAGGCAGTTTAATTTATTTACTTAAGTTGAAACAGGCTTATTTGCTGCTGGATCCAAGTCAGGACACACCCTTCCCTGTCCTAGGCCAAGATAATGGACAATAGGCAAAGGACCAGGAGCCTCTCAGCTCCACTGGATTTCTTCCAGGGGACCTGTCCCATCCCATCAGGGTACAGCTACTCAAGGCAGCTGCTCCCAAAAAGGAAGAGCTGCCTCTGTCCCTGGTTTCCCTCACATCCTCCTCATCCCTTTGTCCAGCTGATCCCACACCGAGCCAACCCAGCTTGCTGATACAGAGGATTTCATCAGTCTGTAATAAACTTGTAAAAACCTCTAAAATAACCAGCAGATCAAGACCCAGCCTGGTGATTCCCAAAGTGTTGCCTAAAGAGAAGCAGCCCTTGGGTTGCCATGGCCATGGAATTCCGTGCCTGACAGCTCTGCCAGGAAAAAACACTCTCCCTGCATGGACATTTTGAAGGTCCAGGCACATGGAATCTGCCAGGGGACTTACAGGAAGGAGGACTCACACAATCTACAACCAATAACAAGAAAATCAACCAGGATGAGGCTCTTCTCCACCCTGGAATGCCTGACCTGCTGGATAACATCCAGCTGATACATGTGGAAAACCAGCAGCATCAACACACATACCTTAGCTGGACCTGTACTGTGAAGTCACATTTGGTCCCAGAGATATCCCTAGAAACAACAGAACACAAGTTAAAACACTGTTTTCACAAGGGATTCATCAATATTACAATATAGATTCCTCCAGAGAAGGTTCAATGTATGTAAAACACCCTTTCTGGTATATATGGTATATACCACACTTTGCTGCTTCTGGGTCAGTCAAACCACCACGCTCAGGATACATTAAAAGACAAAGTTTTTATTCTTCAAGGTAAATAAATCAATCACATTCTTATCTGACCTCTACCACTTCCTATTTTTTTTGTACACTATAAAGAAAATTCTGATAGGTCACTGGAAAACACATGGAAATACTGGAAAATAAAGATGAAATTCATCTTTATAGTGAACAAACCTTCTTTATAGTGAATAAATTATAAAATACCATCTCTGCAGTGAGTAAACACAGAACTTGAGAAAAGGATCTGGCTGGTGTCAAGAAAGGGCTGCAGGAAGCAGAGTTCTGTATTTACACAGAACTTATCACAAGAGAAACCCACCCAAAACACCCCAAAAGTGGTGGAGTTTAATCCTCCCCTCCTCACCCTTCTGCTCCCCATCAGTTTACAGGGAAAGGGGAAAAGAAGTCCCCTTCCCTGAGCACTGCACACACCTCACAGCTCAAAACTAAAGGGGTGGGGTGCTAATCCCTGCTTTCAGTTCTTGTTTGGTGGAAACACCGACCCCACTCACATGGAACTGCTGATTTGCTGCACTTGCTGCGGCGTCAGTGCAAAGGCAAAGCAGGTTTCTCGAAATCGCTGACTATTGTCTGAGGCTGGAAGAGAACAGAGACCAACTTCAAAACCTGCACAGGGAACCCATTCACGGAGCCATCTCCTCTCATTAAACCCTCTGCATATCCACTCGTTTTTACAGCCACACATCTGCTCCTGGGAACGGCTCCGGAGCCAACAAGTCGCCACTTAAAGCCTCCTGTAAATAAAGATGTAACGAGCAAACTTCACATGCAGATAAAATGTACATTAAAGAAGTGATTAAAGGGAAATATAGATTAAAATAGTGATACAGATAACGGCAAAGCTGAGGCAAATCAGCTTCAAACTTTTATCAGTAACTGAATGCCAAATGTTCTCTGATATTAAATGAATTCTTAGGAATTCTTGTCCATCACTATTTTATTTCCTCGAGCACCCAAGATCATGGATTAGCCTGTAAAAGTTCACAGAGGGATTGAAGTACAACATATGCAACTTCTCCCATTTCAGGACGGTATTTTATGGAGTTAAATGCACTAAAATATATGTAATATGCCAAGAACTCATGAGATATGCAACTATAAAATCTGCTTTTAAAGCTCTTCATAGTGTCCCTGAACAAAACAAACACTGCTCAAGAGTTAATGCTCCTGCTGAAAATCAAAGTCATGTTAAATATCTCCAAAATAGTGCTTTTATCTAAAACAAATCCCTTCCCAGGGCTAGAGACACAGAGAATTACACACTGGCAATGAAAATGGCTTTAAAAAAAAAATAAATTAAAAGAAAGAAGCATCTCCCCAGAGAACTGTTCCACACTCTCATCAACACATACATTGAAGTGCAAGTTAAAGCAGCTTTTCATTTGATTCCATTATTCTTAATAATTTTATAAGGCTACGAATAAATACATTGTGCATTAAACACTCGATAAATGTATCAATTTTTGGTTTACTACAATGCACTTCCTGACTCAGCCCTGAGTGACAGATGAGCGAAAACTTCAGGGGGAGACTCCAGAAATTCTGTTCAAAGCAGCATGTGGTAGGCTGGAACCAACAACAGCAAAGGCATTGAGTGTAAATATTAACAGCAGCAACCTCCCAACATTTACATTTCTATCCTTCTTGCATGACAGTGCTATGATCTGTACCCTCATTACACTATGTAGCAGGTAATAATCATTATATAGAATATATTTTATATATTACATATATCAATATATATTATAGATTATGATCAGCTGCTCCAAAGCTGGATGGGTAGGAACAGGTAACAAACTTCTGGGACAACACCAGCAACAGTAAACCTTTTAAAAACCATAAATTATTTCTATAACTTGTTATATTTTGATAACCATACATTTCCTCTCAACCAGCCATGGCAGCAAAATGTAAGAGTTTGCAGGAAACAGAAACACAATGTGTACAATTAACAATGAAAAGCTGTTTGAACATTTGGTTTTCAATATAGTTTCACACCTATTTTTAGTTATCAATGGAAGAGTCAGAATTACATATTGTCATCGACAAAAGCTGAATCAGCAAAGCTAAAGCACTGCAGAACTGAAGGAATTCCAGGTATTATTTCCTAGTATTGCATGGTTTTATCTGCCTGGTTTATTTTCCTCCCATGGATTATCTGCTTTACCCCACAAATTGTCGACTTTGGCTTTATTAGAAAAGTTCTGGAAGGTTTTTGTGAACTTTTGCTGTGAACTCCAACACCTTTCATTCAAGGCTGCTGAACATTTCACTGATGCTACGTTCATTTAAACCTTAATTATCCAAGGAGGCAACCAGCAGTCACCAAAATGCCAACCCCAAATTTCCCAAGTGATCCTTTCCCCTCTCACCTGCTCATCCTTTTGCTTGCTTTGGTTTTACAGCAGCCCCAACTTAAGGAAGGCAGCAGGGAAAAAGGGAAACAGGAGGAACTGGAAGTCTCTGTGCAGCAGGAAAACGATGACAGAGTTGCCATCATGGGACAAAGATTCCAAAATTCAATCCTTTTTCCTCTTGTTAATATAAGACTTATTTTTCCTTTAATAACAAGATGTGATTTTGAGCAGTGGGTTTCCAACTTCTGTATTCACAGAATCTTTAAAGTTGGAAAAGATCTCCAGGATCAGCAGGTCCAACCTTCAACCAAATACCAACTTGCCAACTAAATCATAATTAGTTTTTTTGAACACTTCCACAGGTGGTGACTCCACCACTTCCCTGAAGAACCTTATTTGAAAATTAAATTTGAATGCTTTACCAGACTGTCAAGAAATTTTTCCTAATATCCAACATCCTGCATTGGCCAAATTAAAGCATTTTCACACTCAATTGGGAGAAAATATGGAAGTACATTTTTGAGTGTTGCCATGGGAGCTTTCCCAATCCCAGCTGTCCTCATGAGCCATGTTCTACCCCGTTGGTAAGAGAGGAAATAGCCTCTGGTTGAACCAAAAACCTAAGGAAAAAAAGGCCTCCAACATTTCTTCCTGTGGTTTTGGGGTTTTTTTTCATTTTCAGAGGTTTTGGTGCAGTTGATGCTGCACCATCTGCTGAAGTGGGGACATGGAGTGAGAGGACAAGGGGCAGTGGCTTTAAACTGAAAGAGGGTGGGTTTAGATGGGAGATTGGGAAGGAATTCTTGGCTGGGAGAGTGGGGAGGGGCTGGGCTGGAATTCCCAGAGAAGCTGTGGCTGCCCCTGGATCCCTGGAAGTGTCCAAGGCCAGGCTGGACAGGGCTTGGAGCAACCTGGGCTGGTGGAAGGTGTCCCTGCCCATGGCTGGAACAACATGAGCTTTAAGTGCCTTCCAACCCCAACCATCCCAGAATTCTGTGATGTGCCCTTGTCTTACTGACTGTGAGTAAAATCCATGAGCTGCTGGATCAGTGGTCCCAGTGATGGGATGTTCCTTCAAACCAGCACCAACCCACACTCCATGTTCTCCACATGTTGTTTTTGTGCACCAGCAACCCTGAGATTCCCAGAGCAGTGTGGCCACATTGCAAAGGAGGCAGAAAAAACTTGTTAATTAGGCAAAGATACTGCAAAAGTCAATAAAATAATATTGCAAAACTCCTGACAGACTGAACAGGACAAGAACTACATCACTCTAAACTACAACACAGTCATGGTCAGGCCCTTCAGCTGCTACCAGGATACAACTCTGCCCTTGGATGTGGAACTACAACCATGGAGTTCCATCTAGAAGGAAGATGAAATATGGTTTTTCTTTGTGGTTTTCTCTAATCTTCTCCTTTAGCTTCTTTTTATACCCCATCTATTCCTTCTAGATGTGCTTACCCTACAAATGATGCATGAAAATTTCCACCAACCACATCAAACAGAGCCAATTTAGCAGCTTGACCATTAAACACAAAGATTCCAAGCTTATCTATGACTGAAACTTCCCCTGTTTCCAAGGACTTGAGATTTTGCAAGGAAGAGGCCCTGGAAATCTGGAATTTAAGCACAGAAAAGCTGACAGATTTCTATTAATTCAGCTGGTGTATCACAACACCAAACAGACCCTGGCAAGTCAAGCTCATCCTTTACTTTTAAAGTTCTGGAGTCTGATTAAAACCAGAACTATGCAAATATACAGTTTTATAGGAGAAAACCATTTTGAGAGCCAGAAACACAACCACGTCCTGCAAACAACTATTATTATTTAACAACAGAAAGGTAAAAATAGCTCTGCAATTGAAACCCAAGTGGATTAAAATAGAATTTATAATCTAATAAAGCTGAAATCAAGCCAGGATAACAGATTAAACATGGACATTCTAAAGAAAGACGCCAGGAATGTTTTTTGGAGGGTTGGGTTTGGGGTTTTTTCCATAACTATGAATTATTAGATATTATAACCTTTTCTTTAGCCCTCTCTGAATGGAACAGAGCTGGGAGGATGAGTTAAGAGGTTTACAGGCCATGTCTCCAAGTTCAGCAAGGACGGATGTCTAATGGACTTCTATTAATTTAATTTCAATATAAAGAACAACGGTGCAGTAATTTCAAAGAAATCCATGAAGCACAAGCATCACTTCAGCTTGTGCCCAAAAATTCCCTGAATAATTCAGAAATCTGAAAGGGCATGTTTTGAGAGTGTAACACAAAGCTTTTCAAGCAGAATTATGTCATTAAAGGAGTGTCAACAAGAACAGCTTCAGACATGGACAAAATCCTCGTCTCACCTCACTGGGATCTCACTGGTTTGGAGGGGGGAGCATTTCCTACTTCTGCATCCATCCAGCTTAAATCCAGGGAAGGCAATGAAGAAAATCCATGTTTTCTTGCAAACTTGTACAGGCACTAAGAACCAGCACAGGCTCAGCTCTACTGCCACTGCAGATCCCAATAATTAATAAAACACAAAAAATGCCTAAAGGGCTGAAAAACATTACAGAGTTTCTTCTTCCAAACTCTTCTTCCAATTCACCAATTCCTGAATTATTCCAAGCTTTCCATTAAGTCATGATCCAAAGAGAATATGGAATTGGTGGGTATTAACTGAGAGGGGCCCAACTCTGCCTTCCTGGTTGTGGAGTTTTCTTAAAACAACATTTCCCACGAGTAAAGTTTTCAAAATCTCAGGGGAAACTATTTTAACATATTTTAATTACAATACAGATAATATATAGAATATATAATTAATAATGTAATTAATTATATAATCTATATATGGTTTATATATAATTAATGCTTTTTAATATATGGCAGTATCATCCACAGGTCTAAAATACTTCAAATCCTATATAAATATATATATACACATAATCTATACACCACTTACGTAAGTAATAATGGAACATAAAAGACATTTCCTACCAATTTTATTCTTTATTTTGGAAAACCCCTCCAGCACTAGAGTGAAAAAAAGAACCCAGCTTGAGTGGCTGCATTTTCTACAGCTCTAAAAATATTCTGTTCCACCTCACCAGTACCCAGGGCTAAAAATAGCCACACAATCTTTCTGCAGCAAAATACCTCTTGCTGTCTTGAGAAAAAGCCACTCTCTCAATTCCCATTCAAGAACAACCACCTTGAAATCTTTAATGAATCTTCTGATATCACGTTGCTGAGGTGGAGACATTTCCTGATGCAACAGCAGCTGACCAATAAACTCAGGTTAATCTTTCCATAAATCATCACCAAGTGCAGCTTATTTAATGTTGAAGGGAATATTTTACCTCCTAATACAGAGAGAGACCTGGACTAAAATGAAACTTGCACTTTACACCACAATTATTACCTGAGCTATCACTCAACTGGCCCATTCCCAATGATTTCCAATAGCACTGTGTTTATTTCTGAAGGCAAAACCAGTTCTGTTAAGTAAGAGTGTGAGGACTAGAGCAAATTTTTGCTGCATGCTGTAAGATAAACAAGAGATGCCTAATTGGTTATTCACTAACTTAGTACACTGCAGAGTTTGCATCAGTTACATTTAAATTTCATTAATAATATTAACCAGAAATCTAAATATTGGAGATGTCAACCCAACACACAGATACTTTACATATATATATATATATGTATATGTATAATATCTGTCTGCAACTTCCTCACAAGGATCTGAGGGAATAGCTGGAGCTGTGCCAGGGGATGTTTAGGTTGGATTATTAGGAAAAGGTTCTTCAGCCAGAGGGTGTCTGGGCACTGGAACAGGCTCCCCACGGAAGTGGTCACGGCCCCAAGAAGTGTTTGGACAATGCTCTCAGGGACAGGGTGGGATTGTTGGGGCCAGGAGTTGGACTGGATGATCCTTGTGGGTCCCTTTCAGTTCAGCATATTCCATGATTCTCCAATTCTTGTTTGTCTTCCCCAGATAGATAAAATACCTTGGTTTTAGGCATCTTGCTTTTTCTTTGTATCCATTTCGGTTCAATCCTCTTTCAAATATCGCTCCTGAAAATTTAATCGCTGCCTCCAAACCAGACCAAAATTCCTGTGTTTAGATTAAGGCACAGGAAACATTTAGCTTTGAAAATGGTAAAATTCAGGCAGGCTTTGGATCCTGTTCCACGGCAGCAGGAGGCAGGAAATCTGTAACCCAACACCACAGACCCACAGCTCCTCATCCCGTCTGTCCAGAGTCTCTTGGATCCCTCCTGACCAGGGTTCATTTATCCAGCTGCTGTTTGGAGGTGGGATCCAGTGCTGTGTCCGTGCTGGAATGACTTGATTCAAGCAGAGTCCAAGTGGGAGAGAAGCACTGAGAGGACCCACCTTAACGGGGGATCTGCATCTGGGGATGCACCACCAGGCCTTTAAACCCACCACAACTTATGAAGTTCCTGGGTAGCCAAGTGTTTACACATCAACACTTCCTGTCCTTTAACCACAACCTCTGTCATCTTCTGGAAGCAGCAGCAGGGCCTTGCAAACCACCACCCACCATTCCCTCCATTTCCTGCTGCCGTTAAACGCGTTTGGAGTGGGCAGGATCAGGCTGGATCCCTGCTTGGAGCCACCCTGTCCCCTGGAAGGCTGGAAAAGCCTCTCACTAATCACCAGAGTCATGTCAGGCCGTGGCAAAGCAGGGCTCTACAACACACCCCAACATCCAGGAGCATGTCCTGCACAAGCCACAAACTCCTTCAGCAGCTCAGCCGCTCCAGCGCCAGGAGCAATCCCACATTCCTGTCCTGTCACAGCTTGGCCATTTCACTCCATTGCCATCACTTACCACAAGAGATGCTGCACAACCTTAACATTTCAAAACACTTCAAAGCTACTTGAGGGGAAGCACTTTAGTAAACACACAAACCCTTCTTGCCTTGGCAGTGGCGATGAGCCCTTAACCCCCTTCCACGGGTCCCAACTGTGCTCACGAACACCCTGAAGTGACACTGCCACGTTCTTCACCTTAGAACAGATGAAAAGCTGAACCCAGGGTCTGGGCATTTATCAGCTGCTGCATTTATCACTTCAAATCATCTTCAGATTCTGTCCAACTCACAGTTAATCCTCAGGAGGAACAGGCAGAGCCACACCGGGGGTGGGAAAGGCAGGGAGCAAAGAGATGTGAAGGAGCTTATTTGAAATAGTGCCTAAATATATATATGAAAATAGCCTGGAAATACTCCAAGGGCTACAATTAATCCATAAATATTATGTATTTTATAAGTCTCTCTGATATGTTGTACAAACAGAATAGATCAGCTGGAAACTCCGTACAATTGGACTGACATTTATGATCGATTATTTTTTCAATCAGTCATGTGTTGGAGCATTTCTGAAGACCTGCAATGAGGACTGAGGGACAATTTCATGCCAATCTGTGCCAGAATTCCCCACCCTCCCAACCACCTCTATGGGATCAACACCCACCCCCTCCAGCTCTCCCCTCCTGAGCCCACACATCTCCAGTGCACATCTGTTCCATCACTGTGCCAGAGGGGAGGAACATCACTGCATCCTCCTTACTCAAATTCAGTCACTTCAGACACCTAAACACATGTCCCAGCACTCAAATGCTGCCATTCAGGCTTGAATATTTTAGTTTCTTCCTAAGAGCACCAACTCTGAAACACTCCAAAGCAGCAGCACAAAGAAGGCAGCACTGCCACGTCCCTGCACAGGGGATCCTGCTTTTAGAGAAGTTTTCCTCTCAAAAAGAAAGTAGCAAGTTTCATAAACCTGACAGAAAAGACAAAAAATTCAGTTTAAAGTTCATTATTAGGCAATAGAGTCCCTAACAAGCTCTTAACCAGGGTTAGCACAACCTATAGATGGTTTTATCATCAGAGAAGGTAAAAGGATCTCTAAAAGCCTCCCAAGTCCCAGCAGCTACTGAGGGATCTCAACATCTCATGGGTAAGAGGAAATCTTAAAAACTACCTATGGCAGTAGCAGAGGTTCCTCTCCTGTGTGATGTGAGCAGCGCTGTGAGGCCTCCAGTGCCCCAGCATTGGGAAGGGACTCCAGGCTTACACTGCTTCCTGGTTATTAATGGATTATCACATGCCTGGAGTCAACCACGGGGTTTGGGGTAATTCCTTCTACTAAAAGCTTTCATTAGAATTGTGGAATATCCTGAGTTGGGAGGGATCCACAAGGCTCACTGAGTCCAATTCCTTATCAAATTATCAAAAAAGATATCCTAATTTGATCTTGGGCGAAGCTGAGTAACAGGAGGTTTAGGTTGGATCTCAGGGAAAGGTTCTTCCCCCAGAGGGTGGCTGGGCACTGAACAGGCTCCCCAGGGCAGTGGGCACAGCTGCCAGAGCTCAAGGAGCGTCTGGACAATGCTCCAGGCACAAGGTGGGATTTTAGGGTGTCCTGTGCAGGCCCAGGAGTTGGGACTCCACCATCCTGATGGGTCCCCTTCAATCCAGCATATTCCATGATCCTGTGAAAGCCAAGTGGCTTCCTAAATCCATTCACACCAGAGCAGTGGTGTCTGCAAACATCCATATCCTGTCAGGTCCTGGAATTTTGGTGATCTCAGTTCTCTGCATGAGGAGATTGAGCAACCAGTTGAAGTGAGCCTAATAAATTATCCTCCTTTTCCTGCAGCACAGGAGTTACAGTTGGTTACAGCTCTCTCAGACTTAAAAGAAACAAGACTCTTGCCTATGGAAAGATTCTCTACACGTGAACCTGAGGCACCCTGTATGCAAATACGAGCTGAAGCCAAAAAAAGAAACCCAAGTGCTCTGTAATTCTAGTTGAGCTCCAGCACAAGAACAAGGCAGAGCTAATATTTCACCCTATTCTTGCACAATTAAAAGCTGCAGGGCCGGAAGTCAGAAAGCTCAAGCCTGAGCTTAGAAAATAGTGTTTTGTTGAACTTCCTCCCACAAAGTACATTTAAAAAAATAATAAACACAGAAGACAGTAAAAGCGTGACTTTCATATAAACCATAATACCAATTGCACAGAGCAAAAGATCAGCTCGCTGATATATGAAAGGGAGAAACACTTGCCAAGCAAAACTTGCAGCCTTTCCAACCCAGATTTCTAGTGCCCTGAATTGTTTAATTGTTTAATGGCTGTACCTTGAACTACAGTCACCCTGAAGATTTCAGCTGGGCTGCAAGATGTGTCTCCAAAAAGGCAGCAAGGCCGAGGCAACCCGGAGCACTCAGAGGCTCCTTCGTGAGCACAGAACTGATCCTGGAGGGCAGGCACCAGGGACAAAACTCCACTGCTTGGAGAAATCCTGCTAGGAGAGTCCTCCAATTAACAAATTAAACTAAACCCTTGCTCGAGAGAAGGCTCAGTAGAGGTACTGGAAGCTTCTTCCACAGGTGGAGTCTGGAAACACGCTGGCTATAAGGAATATTGATGGATATTTGTCTCCTCCTTCCAGAAGGCTGCAGGCAAAAACCTAATTCTGTTGCCCAGATCCAGGTTTCAGTGTTGTGTCCACATCACTGAAAGCTGAAGCAGAGCAAATAAATTAGGATGATCATCCATATGGCATCTGAACAGCTTTTAAAAGAGGAGGATAGTCCACAGCCTCTTTAATCCTTTAAATTGAAAAGAAAAGGGTAATTTCCCCTTACAGGTAAGTAAAGACCCCTAAGCCAGTTAAAATGTTTTTTGGAACAGCTACACAGCTAAAGCAATTAGGAATGACATTTGCTGGAAGAGGAGGCATATTTTTAAGATGTTGTTTAACTATCTCATGTCCTTTCCATAATAATCTGGCAAATTCTGGTCCTTGTTACTCATCTCATAGCAAACACATTTCACCACACAAAAGAGATCTTATCTCTTGGGAGTTACTTTTAGAAAATGCTTAAAAAACAACCAATTAGCAGAGTCTGTGCACGGGGTGGGGGTGGGGGGGTGGCTGGAAACAGGGGGAAAAATAAGTGAAAGCTGCAGCTTCACTTGAGAAACCAACAACCAAAATTCTCCTCTTTAAAGGAGTTCCTATTAGAAAAACAACAGGAGAATCACAATAACAAGGCAATTCTTATACTTTCCATCAAGGCCTTACTGGACAGCTTTTCCTCCAAAATGAAAAAGCCTTAGACTCACTTCAAACCCTGGTTAACTGTGGGCAGGGTGCTCAGAGTGCCCACGAGCACCCAGGGTACATCCACCCCCCACCACCCCTTCCCGGCACACGGAGCTTTCCCAGTTGGCTTGGACACAAACCCATCCACTCGAGATGCTTTCTCAATTTGGCACTGAAGATGACTAATAAAATGTGGATCAAATTCAACAGCTCCACTGAAAATGAACAAATACCTCTTTGTCTCACATCAACAATGTCCAAGGAAGGACTGGCCGTGGCACTCAGAGCTCTGGGCTGGGGGACAAGGTGGGGATCAGGCACAGGGTGGACTCGATGATCTCAGAGATCTTTTCCAACCTAAATGACTCTGGGATTCAGCCAGATATGCTCAAGTAAAGATCCTGGTGAGAAGGGTACAGGTGGACAAATCCCTGCATTCCCCAATGCCATGAATCCCAGCACATCCATTTCAATCCCAGGCCAGAGCTACATTTTGAGGAAGCAAGTGTAAGAAGGCAACAATCTATTTCCTCCCTTTGTTCTTAGCATTAAAAATAAGGAGTTAGCACATTTAATTTCCTTATCTGTTATTCACATTAGTTGTGTACTATCCACCTACCTGAAGTATTTGGGTACAGAATGCATGTTCAAGTGCCCTGCTGAGCAACTCCCTGCCCTGAGGCTTCACCAAATTATTGCTTTTCAAATTAATAATCACTTCTCCACGGGACACAAGACTACTGCAACAAACCTTCCCAGCTGTTGACTTGGGAAAGACCAGGGACAATGCCATCCAAAGACATGCTTTGCCCAGTTTTATGTAGTGACTGTCATTTCAGGAGGGTCTAAATATCCTCAAATCACAGTAATTCTTTCTCTTTCTCACACATTTTTTTCTCTTCCAGTAGGTTCCATTTTAAGCGCACAGATTTCAAGGTTTATTCAAAACCCCACAACAGGTCAACAGTTCCTTCTTGTGGGGGAGGGAAACAGCAAATTCAAAAGTTCCTTATCCCTGTCCCATGAGTAATCTGATGGGAAAAAGCCAGGAGGAGATGCTGAAACACTGGCTAAATGCCAGGGAGAAGTTCTGAGTGCTGGCAGCACGGATCTGCCTTGGAAAACACACCAGGGGACACAGAAACTGGACATCTAAGGAAACCCACACACTGTGGCCAGCAGTGAGAAGGATCCCCAAACCATTTGGGGCAAATGTTCAATGAATAATTTAACACTTTGTAGTAAGAGCATCAGTAACTGTATAAATGGCGACAATTAATCCAAGTCTGCTGAGCAGAATGGGGAGGCCCTGGCACAGGTTGCCCAGAGAAGCTGTGGCTGCCCCATCCCTGGAAGTGTCCAAGGCCAGGTGGGACGGGGCTTGGAGCAACCTGGGCTGGTGGAAGGTGTCCCTGCCCATGGCAGGGGGTGGGACTGGATGTCTTTAAGTTCCCTTCCAACCCAAACCATTCCATGACATGCATGGACACTGAAGCTCCCTCTTCTCCCAAATGCACAAAAAAAAAAAGCTTTTTAATAGTATTATTGCAGAAAAACAAAGACATCTGCAGCCTGAGCTCCCATAAAGAACCCCAAATGTACCCTTGAGTTAATAGAAGGGACAGAAGCTCCTTACAAAGGTACCTGCTTGGAATTTCACCCACTTCCATCTTCTTACCCTGACAAAGAGTCCACAAAGGAGGAGAACATCCCACTGTATATCAGCTCCTGAGGCAAAGAGACATGGCAGAGCTTGAATCCTATCCCTCCATTTGGGGCTGCCTTGTCACACACAGAGCTGACAGCAAAGTGCTCTTACCACATCTAGGAATAAATGCACTCCATAATTCCTGCATTGGAATGTCTTCTGGAAATTAGAGCATTATTTTTAAGTATTTATAATGTAAAAGTGATGAGGCACATACTGAGTACCCAATTATCTTGTACCACCAGCATTGCCTGGAATGCTTATTAATCAATTAGGCTTTAGATTAAAGTTAAATAGAGACAGAACACCTCTGAAAAGAATACCTGAACCAGAAGATGAGATTACCCAAAACCATCTGTTTTACCCCCAGTGTCTCAGTTACAGCAAAACATGCAAACAACTGTGCAAGATCCTTCAGAACTGCAGAGACACCATCCCCACTCCCACCCCAGGCCTCCCACATCCCCCTGGCTCCACAGACTGGCACTGGGAAGCACCTGCTGGGTTTTGTTTACGAGGGATTTCTTTTGCAAAGGGCTTCTTTTTTTTTTTTTTTCTCACTCACCCACCATCTCCCCGTATCTCCTCTCACAAATCTCCTCCTCCCCCCAGCACTGAGTGCCTGCCAGGGTTTCAGACAACAGAAGGTTCTGCCACACAAGCAGAAACCCTCCAGAAAGCAACAGGACCGGCGTATTTAAAGCAGCATTTTGGGGTATTAAAAGTTAACCACCCCATAAAGTGCTACAGGGAGAGCCAGAAAAATCACACGTCCTTATGTAAAGCTCTGGAAGCACCAGATTCTTCTCAGCAGCCACACAAGTGATTTATACCTCAATACCAAAATCTGCTGCAGGAAAAGGAGCCACATCCCGTGGCAAAAGCACCACAAGCCTCCCCAAATTCAGGTGCTCAGGCTGTAACAGCTCCAGCCTGGAATTCTGTCCCAGCACAGATGACATTTTCTAGGCTGGATGGATTTGGGGGGAGTTTTGTTTAGTTTGGGGTGGGTTTTTTTAATAATTGAAGTCTATGGTTTGTAAGAGCCTACTGAAAGCAAGCTGGTTTTTTCTTTTTAGGTTTTAGTTTGTTTCTTGTGGAACTCCCCCCTCAAATATAACGGATGTTTAAAGCATATTTAGTGGCTCAGCTAAAGCAACTAATGAGTGTTACGTAAGACATCTCTCCATGTAGAACAATCTGTTCCAAAAGTTACCGAAAATAGCAATTCTCTAAACACTGCTGTGATGCAATATTTAACCACTTACTGCATTAACAGGTCAATTTGTCCATTAGACTTCAAAAAATATAGATGCATCCTTTGAAACTTAAAAAAAAAATATATATACACTTCAAAACTTTAAGAAGTATAGATATACTTCAAAACTTAAAATATGTATATATTCAAGTGTTCTTACAATGTTTTCTTACCTA
The DNA here is from genome assembly GCA_013397135.1 of Pachyramphus minor. Lineage (NCBI taxonomy): Eukaryota > Metazoa > Chordata > Aves > Passeriformes > Tyrannidae > Pachyramphus > Pachyramphus minor. The sequence continues at coordinate 93,051 of VYXB01003719.1, forward strand.
AGCGGGTTATACTTAAAAAAAAGTATATATATATACTTCAAAACTTGAAAAAAGTACATATATGTTTTTCAAAGCTTTAAAAAAATACATATATGCACTTCAAAACTCTTAAAAGTACTTATATATTTGCTTTAAGACTTCAAAAAGTATATACATGCTTCAAAACTTCAAAAAATATCTATATGCTTCAAAACTTAAAAAAAGTATATATACGCATCGAAACTTCAAAAATACCTATATGCTTCAAAACTTAAATATATATCTATATACGTACTTCAAAACTTGAAAAAGTATATATACTTCAAAACTTTAAAAACAGAATTATATATAATATTAAAATATATAGTCTATATAATGTACCAGTCTATATAATATATAGTCTATATAATGAACCATGATAGTCTATATATGTATTATAATGGATATAAAATATAGTCTATATAATACATAACACATAGCCTATATAACATCTGCAATATGTAATGTGCAATATTCTATCTAACACACAATTAACACCATAACATCTCATCTGTGTGTGTGTATTTAAACAGCCAATTTCAAGCGTTCCCGGGCGGTTTCCTTACCGAGGCTGGTTGGTTTGATGAGCTCATCCAGCAGGTCGTAGAAGGGCAGTTTCTGCAGTTTGATGTCGGGGTGCACGGGGTGCAGGGCAGACGTGAGATGGGGCAGTTCCAGTTCGTGTTTGGGTCCCAGCAGGGACACGGGGAGCAGCGGGGACGTGGCGGGGTGGCCGTCGTAGCCGAGCTGTGGAATGGTGGATGGAGACAGCGTGGCTGGCATGGAGCTCGAGTGCACGCTGGGGATGGACAGGTCTGCAGGGGTCATGATTTTCTGGGGGAACCTTCTCCGGTAGAGTTCTTTGATTTTCATCTGCACGGCGGGGCTGCAGCCGGCCTTGAGCAGGTGCAGGGCTTTCGTGAGCAGTTCGTGTTTGCGGCCGTGCTTGTTCCTCCCCGCGTAGCCCAGCAGCACCTGAAGTTCCGAAACTCGAAGGCTCATAACCATTTGCTTCAAGGGAACAACACAGAAAATCAGCACTTGGGTTACAGCATCTCAGACAGCAACAGCAGAAAGGGCTTTAACCCATTAAGCAGAAGGTTTTGAATGGCTCGGGAAGCACCGGTTGTGTCAGGGGTTACTTTCACCTCTTTCACCACACTGTTCAAATAAACTCCGAATTTCTGCTCTATTCACCCTTTTATCAGTTCCACCAGCAAACACTGTGCCTGGCACGGCCTCAAAGCTCAGAAGAAAACCCACATGCAGCAAACCAAGCGAGTACTTTTCCCATATAAACCCTGTAACATCCCAGCTGGTTACCAGGGGAAGCGTGCAAACAATTCCTAAAAAACTGAAACTGGTCAGCCCTTACACCTGACTTTAAACTTCAAACGGCCCAAGCAGGAACAACTGTATCCAAACAGGTAGAAATTGTGGTGGGTTGGCCTTGGCTGGACACCAAGTGCCCACCCAGCTGCTCTATCACACAGTGCCACTGCTCTGCCCCACTGGTTACCCCCAATACAATGCAAAGCAGGACTTGCTTACACATACAGCTACTTTAAACAGCAGTTTTTAAAGGGATTTCCATTCCTGAAGGACAGCAATGCTATGGGGGGGGAAAACACTGAAAAAAAGGCTAAGTTGCCAGTAAAAAATAAAGCTGTAAATGTAATTATTTCTTAATAAGTGTCCTTCAAGTTAAAAGTCCTTCATATCAAAAAGTCAACACCATCGCTCTGCCCCCACTGATTATCTCCAGTACAATGCAAAGCAGGACTTGCTTATAGATATATCTATTTTAAAGAGCAGTTTTTCAAGGGATTTCCATTCCTGAAGGACAGCAATGCTGGGGAGGGGAAAACACTGAAAAAAAGGCTAAGTTGCCAGTAAAAAATAAAGCTGTAAATGTAATTATTTCTTAATAAGTGTCCTTCAAGTTAAAAGTCCTTCATATCAAAAAGTCAACACCATCGCTCTGCCCCCACTGATTATCTCCAGTACAATGCAAAGCAGGACTTTGTTACAGATATACCTATTCTATACAGCAATTTTTAAAGGGATTTCCATTCCTGAAGGACAGCAATGCTATGGGGGGGGAAAACACTGAAAAAAAGGCTAAGTTGCCAGTAAAAAATAAAGCTGTAAATGTAATTATTTCTTAATAAGTGTCCTTCAAGTTAAAAGTCCTTCATATCAAAAAGTCAACACCATCGCTCTGCCCCCACTGATTATCTCCAGTACAATGCAAAGCAGGACTTGCTTATAGATATATCTATTTTAAAGAGCAGTTTTTCAAGGGATTTCCATTCCTGAAGGACAGCAACGCCAGGGGAAAAAACACTGAGAAAAGGACAAGTTGCCAGCAAAAAATAAATCTGCAATCACTGTCCTTCAAGCATCTATAATGTTAAAGAGGTCAACATCTCCACTCTGGCCCCACTGGTTATCTCCAATACAATGCAAAGCAGGACTTGGTTACAGATATACCTATTCTATACAGCAATTTTTAAAGGGATTGCCATTCCTGAAGGACAGCAATGCTGGGGAGGGGAAAACACTGAAAAAAGGATAAGTTGCCAGTAAAAAATAAAGCTGTAAATGTAACTGTTTCTTAATCATTGCAAACGTAACTATTGTAAATAATTACATTTACAATAAATGTAATTATTTCTCAACCCCTTTAAGCATCTAATACTGTTGAAAACTTTTCATTCCTCTAGTTGGGCATAAAAGAAGTGATACACTGACAACACCCAAGCTGTGCCAGTCCTTAACTCTGGAACACTTCCCTTCCCAGTCCTTCCCCCCGTTTCTGCCATGCAGAACTAATCACACAGGTTCAAAGGAAAGGAGGTAAATGGCTGGAGTTAAAAAGAGAGAGAGAAATTATAATCCAATTTGTGTGCAATCCCCTATTGTCGTTCCTGGGTTAAAGGAAACCTCTTCCAATTCCATTTCCTTCCTTCTCACCTCAGAGCTGCGTGTCCTGTTGGGGATGGGGGAGCTGGGCTTTGCCTTCTATTAATTAACATCTTCATTTACCCACTCATTTACTGTCTCCCAGTACGAATCAAACTGGTAGGACTTGTCAAGTGTTTCACTTCTTCAGGAACCGAGAAAAACCCTTTGCAAAGCAGTGAAACCCAGAATCACCTGCGAGCACCCGCTGCTGCCCTGCTGGGCACACAGCAGCCAGCAAATCAATTCTGAGCCTGGCTTTTATTTAAAAACTCATCTCACGCTCGACAGTGGCTTGTTCATCACCATAATCCTGCAGAATTTTGGATTCCCAAGAAATCCCAAGGAAGTGAAATGCCCAGAATCCATTGCCACAACAGGCAATCTGTCCAGAACCATTAAATACCCTTTACAAAACCACTACTCATACCATGAGTATTTTGTAGTCAAACCCAAAAGATCAAACTCAAAATAATACTGGATGGATATCACTGGGACTAAACCAGTCCAGCACATGAGGCTTCTGCAATTCCCCAGTCACTCCAGAACTTGCATTTGCAGTCTCTCAAGTCCAAATGCTCCCACTCTCTCTAGTCCTTCCAACTGGGCAAAGTATTCACATACAGTAATTTTTTTCACATTAATTGTTCAAGCTGAAGTGCCAATATTAGAAAATGTTGTATCCTTAGTTTTAGCAAAACCATCCTGAAACCCCCCTCAACCCCTCAGACCTCCAGCACCTGCAAGAGACCTTGCAGGTCTCCTTGTAGGATCTCCCTCCACTGAAACCATGTCTTTTCAAAGCCCTAAATTAGATGATTCATGTATTTAATGAGGTTTGCACCCAACCAGACTGAACTCACACTTGCCACAGTCCTGCTCTGCTGAACCACAGCACCAGAGCTCAGGAACCTTGCTGCAAATCCTAGATAAGCCTTCCTTGCAGACTTCCCCAAACCCTTTGGATGTAACAGGAATTCATTTTTTAGCCTGAATATCCTGAGAACAACTTTCTTCACACTTTTAACTACGGGACTGTCACTGAGCTCCTAACGAGAACAGACGAGGTATCTTCAGAAATTGAGATTTCTTACAAGAATAAGGCATTTCATTACAGTCTGAAGTGTTGACAGCTGAAAGTGAAACAAATAGATTTGAAACATGGAAAAAACCACTATTTATAACGCTTTACAAACATTTCTTCAACAGAATGAGTAGTTACAGCTGAAGGGTTTAATGCCACCACCATTAAAAATCACTTCCTGAGCAGCCAGAACCTCTCAGAGCTTCACTCTGTTCTTGTTTTGTGATAAATTCAAAGGCCCAGCTAGCAAAAAACACAGAGGATTAAGAAATAATTGAGCCAACAGTGAAGCTCCTGCTACAGGTTGGATGTTTTCCATTTTTAAGGTAAAGGCAGGTTAGAAATGAGCCTACAGAAAGCAGGGTCCAGACTCCCAGACCAAAACACAAACAAAATTCCCCACATCTTCCCCACCCCGGCACATTCCTGACAGAGGAGACAAGAACAATTTTGTTTGCAATGTTCAGGGCACTACAAAATCCATCCCTGAAAAACCAGCACTAAAGCCTGGTGGGTTTATTACAGCTTCAGACTTTACTGATAAACCTTTCTTCCTCGTAAGAAATGGAATAAAGATAGATATAAAATACAGAGAGAGGCAAAATAAAGACAGGCAATGGCTTAAATAAAGAGAGGCAATGAACATAATGAAGAGAAAATATATAAAAATAAAGAGGAAATGCCTTAAAACAATCCACACACACTTCCACAGGGCTTTGCCACTGGATCATGTCCACCAGCAGCACTGGGAAGCAGAGCCTGAGAAAACAGGGAAAAATCTCATAGGTTGCTGCAACATGAATGGGAAAATTCCTCTCCCCTCCTCCAACAAGTAGTTTTATTTGAGGACACGGCCCAGCTCTACCAGAAGTGCCCCTGTCCAAGCCCATGGCACACTGGCACCCTAATCCTGGAACAGGCAGGGTAATTCCAGCAGGGAAACAATCCCAACACACAAAATACGTGAAAATCTGCAATTTATATCTTTTTTTCCCTGTCACATCTCACCTCATCACAATTCTAACCCCTTGCTGGCTTAGTTGCAGCAGCAAAGCTGAAGGGCAAAGACACAAAGCCTTTTGCTTTGGGAAATTTTGCTTTTCTTCCCTGTTGCTTGAAGGAGTTGAGCAAAGAGGCCACAGGCTCCTGCCAGGGGTAAAACCCACCCCAAAGAGTCTGACCCCAACAACAGCAAACCTACACAGCACAGTAACTGCCCCCACCTCTGGCTGCTTATCAGGATTGGTAAAATGTCTGCAGCTTGCTTTCCTACAGGAAATAAAGTAACAAAACAACAACAACAAGCTGAATTAAGGAGAAATAAAAGGATATACCCAGTTCCCAAGGACTGACTGCAGGATAATCTCACAGTTATGGTAGATAGTAAAGGCCTGATCCTACAAACATCACTAGTGCACAAAAATTGATGCCATTTAGCTGCAAAAAGGTTGAGCTCTTTGTCACTTGCCCAACTGGGGTGTGAGAAACACAGAGAGCAAACCAGCTCCAGGTCCAGCAAATCCCAGCACCAAACACACGAGGTGCTCTGCTGATGTTGTGCTTTTTGGTGTCTGTCATACCCAGGGAATACCCAAAACTCAAAGAGAGGGCGAGGACAGTGGGAAGATTGTTCAAAGTGTAAAAGAGATGAACAAGCCTCACAAAAACCCGACTTATCTCAGGTTAGCAGCGACTTTCTGTTTTGTGTAAACACCTTCCCGGGGTGTAGAAGGCAACTCTGATCTACAAACACACAGCTGACATTTCCTGCTCGACAACACAACTCCAACACGTGTTCTCTGCAAAGGGAATTAGTCATGGGATTGCTGGATCCTTATCCATGCTCCCCCTCCAACCTTCCCTCACCAAAGGCCTGAGACCAAACTCTATCCATGCCATCCCTCCCAAAGCCAGCAGGGCAGTCCACTGCCATTAAACAAGGCAATAATGATGCAGGAGGTCCATGGAACCGAAGAGGATGGTTTATTTGCCCACCTCCCAGTTGCCTGTTTCCAATCCAGGCCACTTTTCTTTCCAGGCTGTGTCATCCCTTCCACTTGATGCCATTCATATTCCCAATGAATCCTGATTTCTGCACGGTGGGGAAACATTCTCAAGCAGCTCACCTGGAAACAAGGAGTATTTCCTGGAAACAAGGAGTATTTCCTGGAAACAAGGAGTATCTCCTGCTCCACACCCACCTCAGATAACTAATAAGGTTTGGAAGAAAACAGCTTAAGTTCAAAAGTGATCCAAGAGCAGCATCCAACATCATTCCCCTACTTCTCTCCATCCAGAGGAAAGGGATGTTCTACTTATAGCTCTTCCAAAGAAGCCAGGACACTTTTTAAGAGCTTAAAGATCTGGAACTTGTTTAAGGTAAGAATCATTTACTTTGGTTTTCTCTGCAAGGACAACAGCAGAGAGGAAATCTCTTTTCAGTTCAGTTGTTCCAACCATCAAGGCAAGATGCCCAGGCTGGGCAGATTCCTGACTGGAGAAGTCCAACAGGTCAGAGCCAAGAAAATTGCTTTCAAGAACTGGATCTTGTCTCACTGACCTATGAAGGCTGAGAATTAAGTTTAAAGATAAAATAATCTAAGTGTTATTGCCTCTTGGTAAGAAATTCCTTCACTAACCCTGTGCCTGGGCATGTGATTCAGGGATGGGCACTAAAAAGACAGGATTCAGACAGGGAACTTCATCATTTCTGGACTGGAAAATACACAGAGGCTTCATCACTGGCTGGAAATGCAGGAAGATGAGCTGCAAGTCCTGCTGCTCCAGAAAGGATCAGGTACAGGCTATCTGGGAGATCCAACACCACCCACAGTGACCCTGCACCCTTCTTCCCATTTTTTGAAGGGAGGGACTTGTGTGAGAGGGGAAAAACAGGCAGCAGCCAGTATTTATTATTTTTTTTTAATAAATGGAGCAGTGTTCACAGTGTGATCCAAAAGAAGATGTTTTCAAAGCTGTTTCATGTCTGTAGCAGCACCAAGAGCCCCAACAGCTCGATGAGTTCTTAGAAAGGGTATTTCTCCATCCCCACTAATCAGCCCCACAATCTACCTGGAGAATCCAAGTTATTTCTGGATGTTTATGATAACTAGAAGCTGTGAATAAGCTCCAAAACACATTCAAAAGATCTGCCAGCACAACAAGAAGCATCTGGCTTGGTACCACACCGCATTCAGTGCCTAAAGCAACACAACAGGTCCTCCCCAATTCTCCAACCATTAACAGGGAAGCTAAAGGGGGAAAAAAAGAAAAGGGGAAAAAAAAAAACCACCAGTCAAAAGATGGAAGAAGAGAGTAAATAAAAGGAGAAAGAAGACACTCAATGGGAGATCACTCATTTATAAACAGTAATTTAAGAGTGACAGTAAATTTCTGTTATTACAAACATAGTGATTAGTTTAGTGATCTTTTAGTAATTAAGAGTCATTATTACAGAAGAGAGCAGGCACTGCAGCAAGTTCCTTCCAAGGTGGAGGGCAACACAAATGGAAATCTCCTCCTTAAGAAAAAAAGGAAACTGCTATTCCAGGAATTCCACAACACACTTCCAAAATACAGGTTAAAAAAAAAAATCAAAATTGTTTTTGTTTCTAATAAAAGCAAGTAGGAAGCATTAGATGAGAATGGAAATGGTTCTGAATTGATCTCAGTAAACCTCCAACACCCAGCTGTAAAAATACAGCTCCTGCGTGTATGAACAGCGTTTTTAATCCCTGGTATCAATTTTCCAGAGGAGGAAGCTACACCTGAGCCAGGGGAGCTCTCTGCACTTACACAGAATAAACTCTTGGCCATTTAAGCTTTGTGAAAATGCAAAATCATGAAGGTCAAAACATCCCCACCTTTTATGAAGTCGCAATGCCCAGCCCTAAATTCTACCTGCAAGACTCCCCCAGGGAAGCTGTGGAGACTAAACCCTGAAAACTGCCTCCAGCCTCCCGAAATCCTGCAGGAGGGAGTGAAAGAACCAATTCCTGGAAGCTCGGGAGCGCCGATGACAGGCTGGGACTTCCTGCGTTTGTCCAAGGCAACCAAAACACCCCCGGGCTGAAGGGCCTGGAATTCAAACCAGAGGGGAGGCAAAAGCACAGCACCACAGTCATAAATATGCAACACCCCCCCAGCCTTTAAGGAGCCTGCTGGTTTTTCTAATGCAAAACTCATCTGTCTCCTGGAGTGGCACCTGGGAGGTGCTGGGAAGCAGGACAGCACTGAAGGAGCAGGTACAAATGTTATTTGCCTTTTATTACACTCATGAGATGAAGGATTTCTTAATCAAAGAAACCTTCCTCTGTTGACACGGTGTATAGTAAAGAACATGTTGCAAGTGGATGAGCAAATCTATACACTGGTCCAGCTGGCAATAAAAACAGATTTAAACCCATGAAGAATGAGTCAGCAAAATGAGGTTCTGATACTGGAAATGCCAAAATAGCCTGGACTGACCTGCTGGTGGTGCCTCCACCGATCTGGGCTTCCTTAAGCTCAAGCTGTGTATTCATGATTTGCACCAAGTAATGCATTCCTTGCCAGGCCAGCCCAAAAATCACCCCAAAGCTGGAGGCATCCGGGGTTATTTACCTTTGCTCACAAAAAAAAATTACCTTGGAATTACATGGTTGTGTACCTGTTCATATAAACGTTATGCCCTCGAATGATGAAGCTCTTTTCCAGCCTCAATGGATCCATGATTCTCAGATTCCAGTCCCTGCCAAAAATCTCTGTCAGGGAAGAAATCCCAAAAACTGCAGGTTTTTTAGATCAGTCTGAAGCTTCTGGGCAGGAGCTCCTGACTTTTCCCACCACAGTCCTTCTGTATTCAACTCATGTAACCACTTACCGACTGTATCACAACCCCTGAAATTGGAATTCCACAGAAAACTCGTCCAAGGAACATTTTCTTACCTGCCTTTGGCAAATACCTGTTGTGCTGGTAAAACCTGACTGCTCCCAAATTCAGTAAGATTAAGATTTAGGAAGGTCAGAGCAATGCCTACACCTAAACAATAAATAAATTTCATCCTAATAAATTTAAGCTCTGAATTCCAGCCCACAGTCCAGAGCCCTCCATCTTATCCCACACCAAGTTGTTAGAGGTGTCTGTCACTGCTTTCAGGAAAACCCACAGTGATAAAAGCACCAAAGCTCAGTGAAGAGTGACAGGATTTTGCAAAAGCAAACAGAAAGGCAGCTCCAGCCCCCTGAACTGGCTGCTGGTAACAACAGGCAGAGTTTGGAATTTTTAATATAATCCCCAAGTCTTAGAGGTTCTCTCATGCTTTTGGCAGATGCCTGTGGTATTCTGCTGTGGGAAATACCTTCTAAAAGCACTGACACACACCCCCTGGAGTGTTAGTGCAGGGAATTGCCCTTTGAGACCCCCATCCCACCCCTTTCCCTGCCTCTGGAAGGGACACTCAGCCAGACTGTGTGATCACACCCCCAAAATGCCAATTTGGTGCTTGGAGGCTCAAACCTGTGAGATTTTTTGGTTTAAACCCCACACTGCACTTTCCCACTGCAGGGACAGAGCCACTGGGGCAGCTCAGACTGCAGGAGGGATTTGCTGGAGAACGTCTGCCAAGCCTTGAGTCGGGTCTAAACAGTGTTTGATTTAAAGCAAAGGCACATTTAATCTTAATCCATAACGAAAGTTTTACCGTTCTCGGGAGACTCTCCCCACCAGGTGAAGCAGATCATTACCCTGGTATTAAATAAGGTTGCTGACACAGTAGTAATCTCCATCTCTGCTCTTGGAGACTCCAGGATTTTTCAGCCACGCTCAAACTTAATTGTCCCTGGAGTATTTATCTTCCAGAGGGGAATTATTTTCCCAGAGCTCCACACTCGCAGCATTTCCAGGACAAGTCGTTGCAGAAATACCAGTTTAGACAATCTCTGGCTACAAAACAAGGAGCCTCTCAAGGAGCAAACAGCTCCCACCTAAGGCTAAGAGGGAACACGATTATTTTCAGCTCTCTGGGAGGGGGTCATTGCCAGACAAATTCACTTTTTATTAAGAATGTTCTTACCTTTAACTAAGCCTTTGTGGCTGACAGAAGAACCAGTTCCTATGGAATAAGCTGCTGTGGAGCCTGAGCCAGGTACAGACACAGCTAAAAGAGCTTCTAAACACACCCTGTCCTGTTAGAATCTGACAAACCACAAAATATAACAACTGACACAGCATTCAAGAATAGTCTGAAAGATTGTCTCTTTGCATAAAAAAAGAAAGGAGATAGAGGACCGGGAAGTCTCAGCTTCTGGAAGCCACACAGGAGGTCACAAACACACATTTGTTTCCCCTCCCTCAGTGATTTAAAACAAATAAAACGTAGGTTTTAAAATATGCAGCTAACACTAAATAAATTGCACCATAAACTGACTGATCTGAGATTTACAGAGAGAGAATCTATAAAATGAGGATCCTGTCAGCCATCACCTTTCAGCAGAACACCAGAGAAAGAAGCTGCAGTTGCTTTCTAAATATCTCAAATACCTGCATGAAGCACATGGAGCTTTTGCAAGTCAATTCTGCAGGAAAGCTGGAGAAGAATGTACCTGGAATGCCATGAATGTACTTGCATTGCAACATGGATAAAGAGGCTTCCAGGAGCAGCTTCCAGAGCCTCTCAGCAGCAAGACCTACATTCCTACATCCAGGGTTTTTTAAATCTCTACTGCACCAACAGACATTATTATTTTGCATGTGTTACTCAACTGCAGCATCACTCGATTTAAACAAATTATTGCCATAACAGATGCATATTTTCCTCCAAGATTTAAAGAAAATATCTTTATTTCTTGCCAAGTGATCTATTCCCCACATGCCATAAGCTACCACCCAGTGCTGAAGAGTTAGTTAAGCACTAAAACTTTGCTATTAATTAGCTCCAAATGAGATAACACTTCAGAATATGAGATCACACAGCCAAATACGTCCAAACCACCAATTTTTTTTCCCTTCATTTGTCCCATTTTCTAGGATGCAGCACAAGAGACAGATTACATCATCCCAGACTATTATTCTGGTATCTCAAAAAGTTTTAATTAAGAATCATATTAAATTTGGATCCTGACTTGCAAAGTACTGAACAGCAGGGTGAAACCAGTGCATAATTGAATCTCATTTCCCTGCAAAGTAACCAATCCCTGTGTTGGTGCCCCAAGAGAGGGAAAACTGGAATTATCAGCTCACAATTCACACTTTAAAAAAAAAAAAAAAAATTAAAGTCAAATGACACGGGATAAAATTAATGTTTTCTTTTAGAAAGCATTTTCTTTGAAGTAAAATTCCCTTCTGAGAAATGTATTCCCAGGCTTTGTGAACTGGTTGTAACTCAGGGCCATCTCACAGGATGCACCAGAATGTTTGGCTGGGCTTTTATCTGGAACCACAGGAACAGAGAAAAGCCTCCAATAATTGCTAATAACATCTAGAACAAAACTGGGGGCGGGGAAGAAAGGAGGAAGGATGGGAGAACAGGAAAATCAGCAGATAAGATAAAACAGCAGGTATGGGAAATAATAATTTATCATTAAAAGATATCCTTTTCCAAAGGAAATAAATCTGCTGACAACAAATACCTATGAAATAAATGGCCAAATATCCTACTCCCTTCTAACACTGGTCCACTGAGAATAATAATTTATTACTACCAACAATTAGTCTTAATTATCACAGAAATAAGCAATGGAGCCAAAAATCCCCACTGTGTCAGTAAGCTGAAAAACAACATTCAATCAAGCAATCAGACTGGCATCTGCACAGTCTTTTTTAAAAATAAAACCTAAAAACTAAAGAAAAAGAAAGGGAAAAGCTAATCATTCTGCACAGCATCTCTGTGCATAAGCCATGTATAGAAATTACAGCAGGAAAACAAAGCACACACTTCTTTTTAAGTAGTCATAAGTCATGGAGACAAATTAAAATCTTAAACAATAAGAAATTTTCTTTTTATATTCCATTTTTCCCACATGTAAGTGAAATGCTTTGCCACCACAGGGTTGGTGTAAGAGGGATTACAGTCCCTTTATATTTTACAGAAGCATCTCCCCGTGAACCAACAGGTTTTTAGGCACCAGCACCAAGAAACAGCATTCCCATGTTTGCAGGATATTAGAGATAATCACAGCATTTGCTGAGTTAGGAGGGACACACAAGGATTCCTGAGTCCAACCCTTAAACCCACACAGGACCATCCCCAAGAGCCACACCACGTGCCCCAGAATTAATATCTCCATCCTATATTGACACAGATCAGTTTTAAAGTGCCAGAATATATTTTATTAATAATCAGTAGGGTGAAAACAACTCCTGGGATGCCAATCCAAGTGCAGGTGAAAATGCTGGCAGTCAGGAGTTCATGTCCCAGCGAAAAGCTCCCTCAGCCCAGTTCCCAGCGAGGCGGATCCAGGATCCCGGGTCACTCAGTTAATGAGACACGGATGACTTCTTTGGCTGCTGCTCCCGGCGTTAAAGAATCAGTGAGACTGTCAGGAATCACTTGGATTTCATTCCAAGTACCAGCACAGCTTGGAAGGGGAGCAACGGGGCACAGCCTGAATGCGAATCCTGGGAAGGCGCCTGAAGGAGGCAGCGGCACAAAGAAAGGGAAAGCAGGAAGTGCAGTGTTTCGTATCTCCCACAACAACTGGGCTCTTCCCACCATGTAAAAATGCAAAAAGATGACAGAATAATGGGGGAGGAAGCAGACCTTCCTGCTTTTCTTCAGCTTTCAATGAGGATAAAGAAAACAGCTCCAAATGAAAACGTGCAGCCAGAGGAGGACTGGGAAGATGCATCTTAGCCAAGGCCTAAACTCCGGACAAAGCTGATCCAAACCCCTCCAAATTCAGGCTACTCTGTCCTTCCATCTTCCAGAGCTGGTCCTTGCCAGAAAACTGCATTTTTCTATGTATTAGCTGCAGTGTTACCTATAGGCTCAAGCATGCAGTGAGGTGGAAAGCTATATATATATTCCCTATGCAATATTTTCCTGGCCCACATATAGCACAGACAAAGCTTATTTCCCCATTTTCCCACTCACTCTGGCACATGTTAAGGACAGACACTAAGACACTTGCTCAGTGAGGAGAGGGATATTTCTTTTCCCAGTGCCCTCAATTTGACACCCTGTGCCCCTCCCCTCCAGACACCTCATCCTGCAGACACAATTTTTCTTATAATCAGAGTAAGACTGAATTCAATTCACTATTCCCACAATAACCCCTGCCCTGCATGGAAACAAACTGCTTGATGGAATGAGGGGGTTTATAAGCCAAGTTTCAGCCACACCTATGATTTAAAATACATGAAAACCATTGCAAGCAAACTCCCAAGAATGATAGTGGATTTAACTTGGCTTCAGCCACAAGAACAGCCAGGACTGAAGGAGCTGCCCAAGAAAACTTTGATAGCAAAGTTCAGACTGCCACGGTAATCCCGAGGAAGAGAGAGCAGCAGCACTGACTGCTCATATAACACTCCCTCACTTCTCCAAGCCTTCCATGAGCTGCCTCTCCTCAACCTCCCCCCCCACTCTCCAGGCAGAAGGAGGATGCTGCTCCAGTCACTGCTCCTTTTCATCTTTACTGCCCAAACTCTTGCCCCACCTCATTAATGCACTCATCCAAATCCCACCCTGAATAGGAATTTGCATATCCACAAGCCTTTGGCAGCTCATTAATGTCCTTTGAATGACTCTCACATGTTCATGAATTTATGCTCTGCCTGTCCTTGGTACCTACAGAGGCCAAAGGCACAGGGGTGGGGGGATTATTTAGGGGCTCACAACAAAACAAAGCATTTCCTGGGTTTCAGCCTAGAACTTCAGTATGAAGTGTCTTCACCTTTGTGCCTCCTGAATTCTCATTAGATAACAACATACAGCTTCCACTTCCAGGTGCTGATGTTGCTTCACAACAGTGCTCAGCCTGTGTGTCAAAAGCAAAGAACAGTAATGTTGGGGGGAAAAAATAAAAATAAAGGCTCCAAGACATCAGAGCCCAAGCAATGATAGACTCAGTGCAGATAATCAACTCTTATTTAGCTCAAGCCCTTTACCAAACTATATGAAAAACAAAAGCACATTTTACGAAAGTTTTCTAGTTAACTGTAGATACAAAACAAGTTCCAACAACCCTGCTTCCCCTTAAAACAGCTTGGCACCACCTCAGAGTCCTCCATGTGTTTAAAAACAACGGCCCAGCACAGGTCAAAGGCAGTCTGCACACCCAGGCTGCACACACGAGTGTTCTGACAGCAGGAACAACTTCTTCAGAAAATAAACCGGGCCATGGATCCTCAGCTGCTTTCCAAAGTTCTTCTGTTACCAGTGTGGCTGAGCTGTTACAAGAGCAAACAATAGCAGAGGGTCATGTGTGGAGTTCTGGGCTGGCACAGCTTAACCTGTTCCTTGACATCCCAGGAAACCAAGGGATGACAAAGCTGCTGATGGTGGGACCTGGTGTGAGGACGGAGGAAAAGTGGGAGACCTCAGGGATGGAGCAGCTCAATGATCATCAAGTGATGCCCCTGGGAAAAGCTGAGCAGCCAGACAGCTTTCCACACACAGGGATGGCTCTGGTGACCTTTGCCACCCTGGGGCAACTCCTGGGCCCAAGATAAACACACCTCTGAAAACATGGGCTCAGCAGCAAACACACCAATTGTTGGGGGAAATCATCAGGAAGGGAACAGAGAGCAAAGAAGAAATCATCACACACTGTATAAATCCCTGCTTCACCCACATCTCCAAGTGCATTGCTTTTGGTGGCCTCATCTTAAAAAATGATATATATACACACACAAACACACATTAGAAGTGGAAATGTTCAGAGAAGGAAGGCACAAGTCCACCAGGATTTCCCTAATGAAGAAATAGCAAAAGCCAAGACTTTTCAACCTAAAAATGGAGGACATGGGGACAAATATGATACAATCTATAAAACCATGACAGAACAAGGAGAGTGGACAGGGATCAACTTTTCAGTCTCCTCCATTACACAACAGTGACCCGGGGATGAAGCTGGATGGAACCAGGCTCAAAGGAAAACCAGCAGGGTCCTCGCTCGGCAAAGAGCAGCACAAAAATCCCTCCCTAAATACTGTGAACAAAACACGATTATAAAGGTTCAAGAGAAACCTCGACAGGCACTTGGAATATAGATTTATTCTGGTCCATCCAGCTGGTAGCCCCCTTTGGATCCAGAGGACTGAGCTCGAAGTGGCTGGAGACCAGGGGACTGGGGCAGGCAGGTGACAGGTACTCAACACACTTTGTCCTGTTGTTGCTTTTCCCTCCTCACTCCTTTCTGGAAGCTGTACCAGGGCCGGACCCTTGGTCTCAACTACTACAGCTACTTTGACATCCTGAAGAATCAGTTTATAACACATTTATTTTTAGCCATTTCCTCAGAAACCCAAGTGACACCGTCAAGAGCCTTGAATAAAAACGTTACTTCTCAACTACAGGAGTCAAGTTTTAACACCAAAGAGGTAAGAGCAGAAATGATCTGAATGAAGAACTGGGTGTGCACCCTTTAGAAAAATATTATCTAAAATCCTTGCAATTCAAACCAACAACAGTCCTGACTGAAAATGATCTGCAGCCCTGCCATGGAGCGGCCTCGGCAGATTCACAGACGAGATACTGTTAAATCAACACGGAACCCACCAACAAGAACAGCTTGGTTTGCGTCCCACATTTTGCATCCTGGTGCTGCACATTTATAGGTGCACTCACAGCTCCATCCATAGCCTGGGCAGAGCTGCTCCAACAGCTTTTCCAATAAGCTGAGAATCTACACAAATACTTGGACTGCTGCAAAGACTCTGATTTTGCACCAGGGAAACAAGATACAACATCTGCACAAAAGTGAGATCATTTGTCAGGGGAGTCTCGAGAAACAATATGAGGAATGAATGTATTAGAAAACATTCTCATCCACACAACTTTCTTTTTACAACACACTCTCCTGCAGTTTGGATTACAGATTTTACCTGACCCAAACACATTATCCCTACTGTATTTGGCTTCTGCTGTTCTAAAAAAAATAACAGCGAGCTGCATTTATGCTAAAGAGCTAAACAAACCATCTATATTCTATTTTTCATGCTAATGAATCATTTTTCAGTTGGAAAGCTGAGCAGAGTCAGCTTATAAAGTCCAGGCCCTGCTCTACCAGCAGGGCAGGGGGAGCATCTTGGAGAAGGCACTAAATGAAGGTGAACAGGAAGTTCCAACTTGGAAGATTCTCATCAGATTCTCCACAGCAAATTTCTCATGGGGCTGGACAGTGAAAGTCTCTCACCTACTAACACAGCAAACAAGGGGAGATGCTCTTCCAAGGACCAAGAGTAGAACAGAGTTGGTTTTTACCCAGCTTAGAAAAACCAGGCCCCTAATCTCAGCTCTGCCCAGAAGTTATGACTTAACTCCTGCCTAACACGAATTCCTGAGGACATTTATCACATGTTTGCACACTCCAATGGCTGTGGCCACAAAAGCTGCATCTTCAGGTGCTGCAGCCAAGCAAGTAGGAGACTGAGCTCAGTTTTCCACCTGCTTTATAAGCATATATTTAATAGGAGGAGAGGAACGAGTGGGAGAGGTTGGAATCCCAGTTTCCAAAATGGACAATAATCCTATGGAGCCTCTGGTGAGGAGCTGCCCACCTACTGCCTGTCACCTTCTCCTCTCAGAAGGTTCACTGCTTATGAAATTCAAGTTTTTGAGGCAATTTTCACCTTATCAGTGGACAGTCACAGGAGCTACTCATGCACACTGCTGAGGCTGTTAAGGATTTCCAAATACACCTCCACTAACAGAAACCCTCGGGAGTAAAACCTCAGGGAATCATCAGCCCAAATCCCATTCCCAAACAAGCTGCTGGTATCTTACTGTCAAAGATGTGAGGTACAGCAAGAGGCTGGGGGAACAGGGCTAATTCAGCCTGGAGAAGAGAAGGCTTTGGAGGAGCCTCATGGCAACCTTCCAATGTGTACAGGAGGTCATCAAGGAAACAGAGCCATGACCTTCACACCAGCACACAGCAGAAGGATGTGAGACAACAGGCACAAGATGAAATAAGAGCTCTAGGATGGATAGGAATAAAAACCAACAATACAACCCTGTTTTCACCATGAGAACAGTTAAGCAGTGAAGAGGTTGCCCACAGGGGTGGTGTCACCTCCATCCTCAGAGGTTTCACACACCAGACTGGATAAAGTCCTGAGTAACCTGTTCTGACCTCATAGCTGATCCTGCTTCCAGCAGGAGCTTGGAGTGGAGATTTCCCACGCTCCCTTCCAGCCAAAATTACCAAGTGATCTATGGTCAGGATCCAGGGAGCAAGCAGGTGTCGAACTGAAAGTAACACCAAGAAATGCAAACAGGAGAGTCCTGCTGAACACTGGTTTGAAGAACTGAGCAGGAAAAGCATTCTTAGGACACCATAAACAGGGCACAGGGAAGAAAACACCTCCAGAGATACAGGGCTGCAGCTCAGTTTACCAAGCTGCTGTGTCAGGCTCAAAGCAGGGTGAGACTGAAACTCTCCCTTCCTGTCCCACTGGCAGATATCCTTCTAGGATGGAAACTGGCTCCTGGAGCATCCCCCCAGCCCAGGCAGGGCTGGCAGGAGCAGGAGGAGGCAGAGCTCATCCATGTGTCCAGGAGGCTCGTTCCCATTTCTAACCAAACACAAGGAAGTTCACCCCAGCTCCATGTTCAGTGATGCACATGGAGTGACCAGCACTTATCTCTCTGTCCCCAGTGCTGAATAAACTTTCACATGCCCACGGAGCCTCTGCTCTGCTGCACAGCCCAGGCCTCTATTCTTACCAAGCAATGGCTTTAAAAGGCTCCTTTTCCTCCTCCATTAATTATCATGCCACTTCCTATATAAATCTCTTGTATATCATCTCCTATAGACATAAAGGTCAAGCTTAGGTTGCCCTCTGGTCTCATTGTATACTGGCTTTTCATTTCTTTGTTTCACATGCCCCAGACAAGCCCATAATACCCACCCTCTGCTCACTCCTGCTCTGCCCTGGCCCTGGGATACAAAGCTCAGAGCACTCCACTATTCCTTGTGTTTGCCAAGGGACACAACAGACAACAGAGACATCCACAGCCATCCCTAATCCCAAAAGGAGAACGAGATTAAGCAAATTGCTGATTTTTTCCTGGATCAATACAGCTGCACCAGCCACAGGAGCCTCAGCAAAACAGGGAGAGAAGAAATGACAACCCAAAGGTTTGTGGTACAGCACAGGGAGAATAATGTACTGTTACCTGGTTTAATGTGGTTCTGGCTGCCATTGATAATTTGGAAGATCAGAACAAGGCCAGATAAAACTGACATCTCCTGGCTCCATCCTCAACTCCAGATATTCTCAAGGGTTTAATACCTTTGAGTTTTACTCCTAAACCCAAAGTTTTTAATTTGCTTTCAAACAGCCACATTTTATAGCAGTGACTACATGTTCAAAATGGCTTTGACAGCACAGAGCAAAATTACAGAAATGAGCACTCTTAGTAAGCTCCTTTCTCCTCCTCACCCCCCCTCCCTAGCAAAAAACCCTACTTTTAAGAATGGCATTTGTTTTCATGAACAGATTACTACTGAAGGTACTATGTGCAATTTCTGCACCATAATATCCAATCATCTTCACTTTAAAAAGCCCAGACCAGCACTCCTGGCACTTACTGGTCTACACAGAACTGGAATAGTGACAGAACAACGAGACAATCGATACTGGAGCTCAATCAAGGTGGTTCCAAACTCCAGCTGCCCAACCACATGTCCCAGCAGTCCCCCAAACTGTGCATTTCCCCCTTTCCTCCCCCTCAAGAACAGGACAAACATTTCTCTGTGATTCTTGCAGGCACAGTTCTGTGACCAGAGGTGAAGGGGGACAGCACAGGCTGAGGCAGCTGGACTGCACGAGACACTCGAGGTATTTAGTGACCAGTTTTTAACATGAAAAGCCATGTTTTCATCCTGCCCTGAAATGCAGGCTGTCACAAGGCTTTGACTACTTTTTATGGAGGGTGACAAAGCTGAGCTTTCCACGAGAACGGCACCTGCAACATCCTTCAGCAAAGCAGAAGTTTGTACAGGGGAAGCACAGCAGCAAAAGTAAACAGAAGTTCTGAGGCCACCTCAGGACTGGAGGTGGAATTCTCTCCTTGTGGAGCCAGAGGGTCAAACACCCAGAAAAGTCCCAATCCATTTCCCAGCCACAAATCCTCTGGGATTTGAGTGATCCAAAAAGTAACCCCTTCAAAATGTTGATTCACAGCAACCAAGGGACTATTGCTTCAAACTCACTATCAGCAGAGCCCAGTGAAGGCCACGCTGATGGAGCCACCAGCTCCCACTCACTCTGAGAGAGGGACAAAAACAGGGATTCCAGAGATGCCCTGGAGAAAGGCATCAGTGAGGCACTCAGCGGGTGGGAGAGGGCTGGGGGTATCTCCAAACAATTACAGGGAGCACTCAAGTCTCAAGTGTGTGGAAGTTCTGCTTTGGTTTTCACTGTAATGGCACTAAAGAGGGAAATGATGAGACGTTGACTTCTCTGAGAACAGATTACAGGAACTCCAATCCTCCGTGCCAGAGACATTAGTGACAGGGCTGCACTTATCTCTGTGCCCTGTGTGAAGGCAGGTCAGGCCATAAACCATTGAAACCAGAGCAGTGGCTGCATCCCTATAAATAACTTCAATATCTGGAGGTATCTTAACTGTCCACACCCTGTTCCACGGGATGCTTTTAGCTATTTGTCTTGTGTGCCTCAGCCAGAACCTGAGTCCTGAGCATCCACCCTCCTGAGGGGAACACTTCCCTCATGGAATAAAGCTAAAGAAGATGCATCTCCTACCTGCCTCTTACCTTCTCAGCCCTGTAACTGGAATTTCTAAAGCAAAAGAAAAATGAACTGTAAACCCATTGAAAACATCTAGTAGGGTGGATATGGTTCTTCCCCCTTCCTTCCTTCTCACAAGTGGCATCAAATAAGAATTTCCCTTGCACAGAACCACAAATCCCTCCAGGGTGGCCCCCAGTGCTGGGGAGGGTTTATCCAGAAGTGCACTGACACTGTATTTCCGTGTGCACAACAGGCAATCTGGGTTTTATTGGCCATAAAGAAGGGTTATGGATTGGGGCTCTGACAGTTAAGTGGTGATGCACAGCTGCCAATGTTATTCCTCTGGTATCTGCAATCCCAGTGGCAAAGACCAAAGGCTAAAAAAATGATACCTGCACCAAAACACAGTTAAAAATACAACGATGCTGCCACACACCAAATTACAGCATGAAACCACTGTAATCCAGGGACTCAGATAACAATGAAAAGTAGATTATATTTACTTTAATCACAGATACAACCAACCACAGCAACTTATAAAAGGATTAAGCAAAAATAGCTCACAACACAGAGGAGTAAAATTCTAATTGAACACCGAAATAGGCAGATTATGCTTATCAGCACTGAGGATGCCATTCCAGAGATCCACCTGTCACTATCAGCACCCCCACCTGAAAGCTGTGCCACCAACCTGCCCCCCTCAAAAACTGCCTCCCTGCATTTAGGGGAGGGGTATTTCCCAATGGGATATTTCTGACTGGTTTGTTTTCCTCCCCATTGTGTGGAAACGCTTTTATGAATTTTCATTCAAACTCTTGGCTCACTTTTTCTTTTTTTTCTTTTTTTTTTTTTTTTTAAAAGTATAAATTGTGTCTAACAAGAAACACGCCAGGGATCTCTTCAATCCCCAAAGGCACTTTCTTAAAAGGAGAGAGAACAAAGGAGAAAACCTCCCAGCATGTGCTTTCCAAACCAGCTCCTTAGGACAGTATCAAGAATGACAATACTCGAACATAAGCTTTTCTTTTTCCTTCTTTGATCCATGTATAATTGAATTGATTATTGCAAACTGTGTAATGATTTCCAAAAGACTTGAGTGGAAGGCAAAGATCACAACAATCTAATAACCAATTTAAAGAGATGTAAGAAATATTGAAGGAAAGATTTAATCACTCAAGTATACTCCTTCCAATTAGAAAGAGCTTTAAATAGCTTACCTTGAGATAAATTAGAGTCTGTGTGCAATTATACAGGAATAGTAATTAAGATCAGGAAAATTCACATATGCCTCAGCCTATGGAGTTATGGAGAACTCCACAGACTTTCCAGTTACCTTATTTCAGCAGCAGAAATGAAAACATACTGGTTCAATTTATCCAACCCTTCCAGAGTACCAAAGAATTCAGTAACCTCACAAGTCTGGGATCTGCACAGTATGTTTGATCTTATCTGATTATTTTTTTTTCCAATAGGACAAACAGTCCCAAATGGGGCAAAAGACTGAAATATTTCACGATTTACAGCTCCTATTTCACGATTTAAAGCCCAGGAAAACTTATGGCAAGGAAGACTGACCACTGTTTTCCTGGAGGGAGCAAGAACTTTGCCTTTGGCAATACCATCATATCACACTCCCCAATTTACACATGCAGTGCTACCCACAGGTATTTACATGGGAAGGCAACAAAGTTCTAGAAACTTGCCTAAGTTTTCCTGACAAACTTCTTCTGGCAAGGCAGGCGAGTCACTGCACAACTATTACGTTTGATTTTAGTTTTTAAAGGTCACTAAAGCTGAAATCAATGCCATTTGCTAATTAATCGGAGGAGAAATGCAAAAGGCTTTTACCGAAAAAAAAGAAAATAATTAAAGGAATTCACTGGTCATTCTTCAAACAGCAGAGTCCTAATCACAAACCCTCCCTCAGGTTACCTTTCAACTTGCAAAGGAAGAATTTAAAAGTACGTTTTCTGGGGATTTACTCCTGCTCAGAAAAGACCCACGATGTCACAGCTTTCCATTAGCCACGTTTTTCCAAGGAGCCCTCACCTCATCACTGAGCTGTGCTGCTCCTGGAAAACCACCCTGTGACAGCTACCACCCAAAGCAGGAATTTCGTGCCCCCTTGTCTTCCCCTCTCCTTCCTGACACAGAAGGACCCACCCACACACCTTTTTTCCTTGTAAAAAAAAAAATGTACTGAAGTCTTCAAGCATAAATTCATGAATTAACTGGTTTTTTCTTATGTCAAGCCCCCAAAACTAGAGGAAAAACCCAAGTTTTCACAGAATGCAGTGGGATCCTTCAGTGCCAGCCTGCAAGTGCCAGTACCCTGAGCAAAAAAGTGAAAATGAAAATAAAATAGTCAGCAGGGCATTCACTCTCCAGATTCCTGAGGCTGCAACAGTACTTTAGGAAAAATTAATTTTTTAAAATTGTGATTTCTTTCTACTGGTTCTCAATAAGGAAGTTTTGGGGAGGGATCAAGAAAGAGGTCTGGGCTGATGAGCAGACACAGAAACAGCTCTGTGAAAGATCCACCCCTGAAGCTGCAGAGAAAAAGGACAGGGCCCCCCAGCCTGATGGACCACAGGCTTCAGGTTTCAAAGCTCCCAAGATCAATAAATTGTCAATTTTCACAGCCAAATCCTGCCTTTCAGCCCCATCCCTTGACCACCGTCCTGTCATCTTAACACACACACAAAAAAGTAACTTTATTCCTTATCTCTCATCTTTTAACTCCATGTCAGCCAGTGTTGCTAATGAAGGCATCACAGAAACCGCATGTGGCTGCTGTGCACCCAAACCCCTCAGAGCCCGTTACCAAAACACACTCTTCCATTCCCCACGCTAAAATTAACAAAACTTCAGCGCTGGAATCACTTCCCAACCTTTTATCTCATCATGTGGGAGATAAATTTATGTATTTATTTTGAAAAGAAAAAGGGACTTAAGGACAACACGGCTCAAGCAACACAATATGGTCTGAAAACACCCAGAAAAACTAAGGCCAGAGGAGGATTTAAAGAAGGATCTGAGGCTCCTGAAGTTGAACGCACTCAAGGTTTTATACTTCTTTACCTCCTGACAGCTCCTTAAGCATCTAAAAATGAAAGTGCATGATACCTTTGATACAGAGAAAACCGAGACCTACTGAATCTCTAGGGAAACACTAAGTATTTCCGTAGTCATACCTTACCTATTCTGCAGTTTGTTACACTTTTAACACACTTCTGATTTCACATATTTAATATACACCTGATTTGTGCCTTTCACTGTATTAACTTTAAAGCAGTAGGCAAGAGCCCTCCTGGTGAATAACGACCCTGGGACAACTGCGATGAAACTCCCAAACTTTTACCACGCTGCTGGGAGTGCAGGGCAGGGTTTGCAGCCCCACGCCCGGCATCAAAGCCATGGCAAAGTTTGGGGGCGCTTTTCCTTGGATTTTTGTGCCATGTGTCCAGAGCGGATGCCCCGCCACCCGCTACGACAGTTCCTCAAAACCCCTGATGGACAACTGAAGTGATTATTGCAAAGTGCGTGGCGACTTCCCAAAGGCCAAGGGCTGGAAGGTGAATCCCGCAGGGGCTGCTCCCTGCGCTGAGCCCCGCAAACCCCCCGCGGGCCGCACCCGGGGAGCTCCAACTCCGCTGCGGGGCGGCCGGAGCGCCCCGTTTCCAAGCGCTTCGCAGGATGACAGGGACCGGCGCCAGCTCAGCCCCGCCGAACTCCTCCACCTCTGCCCGTGACGCGCTTTATCCCGCGGGGCGGGCGGCGAGCGGGGCCGCCCGGCGCGGTGCCCGCGCTGTCACCGCCGCACTCCCCGCAAACTTCGCGGGGAGCCCGAGGGCTCCTTCCCCCGCCCTCCCGCCCGCC
>VYXB01003719.1:117077-138039 GCA_013397135.1 Pachyramphus minor
TACCTTTAGTTCCGCACTGTCCGCCATCTTGCGAGGCCGCGCGCAGGCGCAGTGAACCCCGCCGGGACACCGCCCCCCCTCCCCGCTGCCCCGCCCGCTCCCGGCGCGCAGCGTTTGAATCGCGGCGCCATTTTGTGCCTCTTCCTCGGGCGGGGGGTCTGCCCTTAGTCCCCACAGCTGGTCCCCGCGCCCCTCAGCAGCGCCCCTCGGTCCCCACCCTCGGGCCTTCCGCGGGGCTACCCGAGCCGCCCCGGTGGCACCGTGGTGCCGCCGCCGCCGCCCTCGCCCTGCCCGCAGGGAGGGGAACTTTTCCAGCGCGGCCCCCGCCAGTCGCTCCGTGAGGGAAGCGGGCGGCGCTCCCTGAGGGACCCGCGCCCCTTGAGGGACTCGCACCCCGGGACCCTCTGGAGCACCAGAGGGGAGCGGTGGATGCGCATCGCTGTAGTAATAAATGAAGTTGATTAAAATTGGAATTTGCAGCTCTGATTCCTGCTCCATAATCCGGGGGTTTGAGTGGTTCAGGAGTGGAGCCGCACGGGACTGAGCTGGGGTCCCTCAGCGGCGGTGTGGAACCCTCAGGCTACTGGTCTGCACCAAGCAGGGAATGATGAGTTTTATAAATAATAAGTTTTATTCCCCTGGGCTTCTGCAGAAAAGTTCAGGGAATCATCACGAGCTTGCCCGGGTTTTCCTCTTACCGAGGAACAGCAATACAGATGTTCTTGGGAGGCCTAAGGAATTGGAGCAGAGCCTTGAGATGCTAACTTGACCATTTAATGTCATTTTCGAGTAAGCTGTGGGTTATTCCAACAGCAGACCAGGTAATACAGGGGAGGGGAAAATATATATCAAAAGTGCTGCCTGGCAAGATGACGGCATCAGTTGTGAATTGGGCAGATTAAATACTAGTATTTAAGTCACTTCGGCTTCATTCATGCTCTTTTTACCTGTGTGTTACTCTATAAATACAGATCACCATGAGACTCTTCACTTGGCCTTGCATAGAAGAGGAAAAAAAGAGACAAAATTTCCTACTTTTAAATAGCTTCCATAAAACCCAACTCAACATTCAGAAAAGACTTAGATTATGTGCATTGCAAGACAAAAATAATAAAAAAAAACCCAAACATTAATGTCTCCACTCTATAGATTAAAGTGTGTTTGGGGCCACCCAGGGAACGTGTGGTAAGAAGATTACCACTCCTGGTTATTACTGAGTTATAATTTATCCCATATGACCCGAGGAGTTACCCACGATTTAAAATTAGGTAGTTTGCATTGAGGGAAGAATGGGAGAGTGGTGTCAAATGTCTTTCTCGTAAGTTGGTTTTTGACACCATCCTCTGTATTGGTAAGAATATAAATACATATATATACATGAATGAATATATATATATATATATGAAGTCCTGATTCTCTGACAAAGAGAACAACAACTATCTCTTTCCAAACATTCCATTTCCAGACATCTCTCCCAGAAATATTCTCCAGCTTGGTCTCCAGACCGTAGACAGCAAATCCAGGTGACTCCTCGCTGGGACCCCTCTTTTACCTCCAGGCCGTGTCTACACCCCAATTTTACTGCAGATATCCAAATATCCACTGTTCTCGTGGATTTCTTTTCCATTCAGCATATCAAATGAAGCATTCAGGAAATGAGGAGCAATTAGAAGAGGCTGATAAGTGACACTCCGATTCTCCGGCTTAATCCTGCGTGTAATGAAGACTTATCAGAGTGTCTAAAAGGCTGGTTTGGGGAGGGGGCAGGGTGCTCGGCAAGATATCTAAAAAAATAAAAGTCAGATGACTCCCCAGAACGCCCACGGGTACCATAATTAGCTGATCTATTTCAGTGGTCTGAACCAGCCCAGTTTGGAACCCTTCATTTGAAATGATTCAATATGTTTAATAATCACAATCTAACGTGATCGATGAGTTTGTGTCTCGTTTCAAGAATTTGGCAGAAATGGTCTCTAATTGTATAAAGACAAATCCTTGTTTATTTCAATTACTTTTTTCCCCTGAATGAGGCTGCTGCACAGCAAACAGTTTTTCCTCTGCTTCTTCACTTCCTACCAAATTCAGTGGGATGTGGACATGTGCTTGAAGTGTTTTGCTAAATCATGGCATAGCACTATCAAACTTGACACATGGCCATAAACCACAGTGTCCTCTTTCAAAACTTGCTTTAAATAAAACAGGCTGAGAATGTCTTCAGCTACACTAAAATAAGGAAGTGAACTGAAACAGAGGATACCGAAAATTTGGTTGAAAATGCTTCACCCTAAATACTGCCAGGGTTTTTACAGACAAAGCTCAGAGAGGCCCCTTATTTTTCAGTTTGGACTTTTTGATAGTCGCTTGTTTTTAAAAGCAGGATATGCTTTAGTATGAAGAAGGAACTTAATGAGAAAAACAATCTGTGCTTCTATATTTGGACTATTATTTACATGTAATGAAATTTTGTTCCTCTCTGCTCCTGAGTCTCAGATGATGGTTTATTGCCAAGAAAAGACTTTGTCAACACACAGTGATTTTCAAAGGTGCTCCCAGTTGTTGCAGCTCTGCCTGTGATGGCAACACTCAGATCTGTCAGGATTCTGCCTGAATTTAAAAAGGACATACCTGGGGTGCAACTGGAGTAGGTAAAAATACCCCCAAATAGTCTGCCAGTTGTCCTGTTTCTGAGCTAAAACTCCAATATTTTTTCTTTTGACCTTTGGGAGGCGAGAAGACTAAAGATCAAGATTTTCCTCAACCATTCAGAATTTTGATATTTTCAATTCCCAATTTTCAGAAGTTCATTTCCCCCTTTTGGCCATATCTCAGTAGAATGAATGACTTGAGACTCTACCTCCCACTCCCATTTCTTCTAATTTCCTATTCTGTAACTTGTCAAAAAATGGATCATGTCACGAAACTCACTTGCTTAAAACCATGTTCAGGCACAGTAACATTTTTAAAACAGATATGCAATTTTTCTACCAACATATTGTTTTCATTAGTCCGAGTCTCCAAGAATTTTCCCTCTTTGTCTGACAGTCCAAACTTACTCTCTGCTCAAAAGTACCGGGGGGCATTTTTGATCCTGAATACAACTTATTTAATGATAGATTCTCGATCACTATTTCTTGATAGAAAACACGACCAAGCCACTACAATCTGAGCTTGTTGGAGGCATAAAAAACATTTAGATGTGCCCCTGAAATAGCTTTTTCTGAGGGACAGAAAGAAGTCACAGAGGTACATTTTAGTGAAAATTCCTTGGCTGCTTGTGTAGAAAATGGAGTAGCAAATCTGTCTGATAAAATAAGTCCATTTTTTATAAGCAACATACGTGGCACTGCTCATTATGCTGTGGAGTAAGTTCCTGTTGAGTGACTGGGACTTGGCTGGTGCGCACATCTCCCCCTAAATCCACATCCAAGAGCAATATTACATTAAATTATATCATATTGTGTTACCATCATCTCACAAATTTGGCCCAAACAAGGGCTGCTGCTTACTTAGAAAAGAAAGTTTCATCACAGCTTTGCTGCCTGAGTTCTTTGAAGTTAATCCCCCAAAATCCTAAATTAGGGGAAGATACTAGACCATTTTGCTCATGTCAGTGTACATCCTTAGATCTCCTCTTTAACAACATGGAAAGCACATGTAAAGGAGTTATTACAATCTTTAATTACATACACAGCGCCATGGTGTGACACATCCCAGCTCCATTTCGTATTTCCTGTTTTTTCAGTCCTCTGGTATCAACTTCCCTGATTTCTGTGCTCACACAAGTACCACTTCCAACCCTGAGTACCCAAAGCCTGCCGTGGCCACGGGACAAACTCTGCCCCCATTGCAACTTTTTACTAATCTAAAACAACTTTCACTGCACTCCTCGATTTTTGATTGCCCTGTAGATTGTATTCCCTGCCTGGAATTCCACATTCCAAGGCAAGCTCAGCTCCCTCTGTCCTCCACTGCTCCACAAAGCCTTGCAGCTGCAAGACAATAGTCCTGGGCACAACAATCAGTCCATTCTTTAAAACTATTTCTTCATCCTTCCCACTCCAGTATCACTGGATCATGTGTGGAACAAGATGAGCTTTAAGGGCCCTTCCAACCCAAACCATTCCAGGATTCCAGGAGGAGATTTATGTCATGGGGGACCGGGTTTGTACTAAAACAAGCACCCTCCTGGCCTTGCATCCACTTTACCTTAATTTCACTCACCTAAAATTAACTTCTGTACCTTTTACTGCCACTGTTGAGTGGATCTAGTTCTGGCTGTACCTTTATTTGCTTTTCTTTTACATCGTTTTCCTTTTTTTTTTTTTTTTAATTAGAACTGGAATGGGTTTTTTCTCTCCAAAGAAATTGCCATTCCTGAGATATTCATCTACAGTTGTAAAAGCATTTCCTTTGGCCGAGTTAAATCCACAATTTTGGTCAACAAAATTCCATTTCCATGAATCACAATTGGCATTTTTTTGTCATTAGCACCCATTTTCATAATGTGTGGATGTAGTAAAAGAACAAGGAGTAAAAAGCAACTGCAGCAGGACGTGGCTGATCCACAGGGAGCTGAGAGGGCCATGTCCAAACCTAGAGCGTCACATCCTTCAGCAGCTTCAAATTGGCCCAGAACTGTTCGAACACAAGGACAGAAAACTACAAAAAGCTACGTTTATGTCCAAAATATCATCACAGAGGCGAGGCAGGCTTTTAATTACCCTGCCCAGACTTACAGTATCAACAAACCCAGGTTTTCACTGGGGTAAACCCTTTCATTCCAATTAAAAGCGATTTTTTGTAAGGCTGCAATGTCCCAGTGTTTAGGTTGGTTTCTTCAGATACTAAATAATTCTTAATAAGCAAAGCCTGTGGCAAATAAAAATAATTAAGGTGCTAAATTTTCCAGAACTTTGATTGAGAGTTAAGTGACATGTTATTCTCCCCATTCCCTCACTCACACAGTACATGTAAAATACTAATATTTTCCATACAATCCCAATTTATGTCAATTTTGCACAGGACATCAGTCACACACAGTGATTTAGAAAAAGACCTATTACAGTTTGAGTGTCTTTCCTCCTCCCTCTCCTACAATTTCCATGATGGACCACAAGTGGAATTCAGAGATTTATAGGAGTAGATTATGCTCATCTTTCCCAGCTCTTTAGGTCTCCTCTTGCCTTGGGATCTGCTGTGAAACACATCTTAATTTTTTACCTCATCACTCTCTCTAAAGAATCTCTGCAGCCCTGGGAATGCTGGAAATAAAGCTGAGCTCCAGCAGCAAGCAGAGTTCATTTCAGATGGCTCATATGAGAACAACACAGCTAATTATACTGTCGTAATTACCTGAAAATTATATGTATGTTGTTTTTCCACCAGTCAATAGTGCTATTTTTGAACTTTGCATTGTTCTCATGGACTGCTGGAGTCACACTGTCTCTAAATGCTCTTCTTGTTTCATCAGTAACTCACCCTCTGGTTTGGGAAGAGCATTTTAGGAGACATTTCAGCTGCAGAATGTTGATCTTTTGTGCTCACCTGTGCTCTCCACCACAGCATTTCCTCAGCTGTGCAGCATTTGAGGAAGTTTTTCTATTTCAATACTCTTTCAAGTAAGGATTATAAGATTCTGACTCTACATTAGGACTCTAAACCAGCATCCCATTAAGATTTACTCCTGGGCATCAAAAAAAGGCTGAAAATTCATCGCTTTACAGCTGTGAACATCCTGATTCTGCAGAGTTTCATTTCCTCTCCTGCCCTGGGTGGGGCATTTTGTCATTGTCTGTTTTTTTTCTTTCAAGAGCAACCAATAAAAGCATCTGATGAAACCACTGTGAGTGTCACACCCCACTCCCAGGAAGGGAATGTTGTCCAGCAGCAAGGGCGGGAGAACGGGAGGCAGGAATTTTTGGCTCAGTCCCAAACAAACTCCTGCCATATTACCTGATTTGGACCAAGTCATAGGGTAAAATGCACTCAGAATGACTCCTTTGTGAAATGAAGATAATAATAGGTATCTCCCTGGACTGTTGAGAGGAAATTAATTAACATTTGGAAAGCACTTTTAGATTCTTGGATGAAAGATGATGGAGCTGGAATGCTGGCAACATTAAAATAAGTTGGAATAATGTTAATATTTATTGCATACAGTGCTTTCATCTTCAAAGCTCTTTACTAACATCAATGAATTAACAAAGAAAATATTAATAAAGATTATATTTACCCATAAAATTATCCTCCCAGAGCATATATAAATAGAGCTGCCTCCAGTTAAAAAATATTGTTGAAAGAAAACCTAAGCACCAACTCCAGTATCAAGCACTAAATCCCTGGTGAGGCTGTCCATAGCAAACCCACTTTGAACTAGGAATTATTAGTTTATACTTTTAATGAGGATAATTGGACCCTAAGCCTGATCCAGCAGTCACTGGGAGCTCATCACCCACTACTGGGGGGAAAACGAGGATGGCAAGGGGAGAAAGAAGAACAGTGTTTGGAAAATGCCTGGAGAGCAGGAATCACAGGATTTTTGAGGTTGGAAAGACCCTCCCAGCCCATGGATCCCCCTGTGCCCCATCCCCACCTTGTCCTCTGAGTGCCACAGCCAGGCCTTCCTTGGGCACCTCCAGGGCTGGGGACTCCAAACCTCCCTGAGAGGGCAGTTCTCTCTGCAGGAGGATATTTTGCTTAAAAGTGGTTTGTTGTGTCTTTGGAATAAACTCCAGAGAGCCAGGACACGCTCTGTTCCTCCCAGAGATAGGCAGCAGCCCTGGGTGTTTCTTGGTTAATGTATAGAACTCAGGGCAGCCCAGACTAAACTGTCCAAATGCTGCTTGCAGGGAATTACTCCTTTTTTTTTTTTAAAGTATATTCTTCCTGGCACAGTCACGACTATCACATTATCACTGGGAAGCACAGCCCAGCAATTTACTGAAAACCAGTAAATGAGAGAGCCCTTCCAAGTGCATTATGTGCATTGATTTCAAACCAGTGCTTAAAGAACAGCGAGGGACCTTTCCCTTTGTGTTTCATTTCCCACTCACCTTCCCCAGCTCAGGCTCTTCAGCTGTAAAGATAAATAAAACCAGAGGAAAAGCATTCTGTTGTTATTTCCCCACACACACCCCTGCTTTATTCTGAGTTAAACACGTTTCCATAGGTCTCCCTTACTACAGCAGAGACTCTCTGGCACTGCCCACGCTGATGGACTCGGACACGTTCCAGAACATAATGGGCTATAATAGATTTTTTAAAAATCTATGGTGCACTGCACACACTCTGGAGGTCATTTTAGGCAGCCCATCAATGCTCAATATAAATATTTCTGTTCAGCCTGTTCTCTGCACACCGATCAGAACCGTGCACTTGCCAGATGTGCCACGAAACCAGAGCCCTGCTCTATTTTTTCCAGACTTACTGTGAAAAGCACCACGTTATCTGTGAAGTGTTTTGTAGCCCAGCCTTGTCAGGACTGTTGCTGTTCCTCCAGAGCTGGCTGAAGGCTTTATGAAGTTAGTCACACATCAAACTGCCCCAGTTAATCTACTATACAATGACGTCCAGGCAGAGCTTCAAATATGTTTAGTTTTGGATAGAAATCAAATGGTACCTTTGGGAAATATACTTATTATTAGCATTAGACATAGCTTTTGGGCTCCTTCCAGGAACTTTGTTGAATTATAGGCGTTTTGCTAGTGGGTTTTCTTTGTGTCCTGTATTTATGACCGTGGTTGGATAGACACT
Organism: Pachyramphus minor; assembly: GCA_013397135.1. Classification (NCBI taxonomy): domain Eukaryota; kingdom Metazoa; phylum Chordata; class Aves; order Passeriformes; family Tyrannidae; genus Pachyramphus; species Pachyramphus minor. Next base: position 124,830 of record VYXB01003719.1, read on the forward strand.
ATTTTTTAGTATTTAGCTTTTCTGGTGCTCTGAGGGATTTGCAAACATTAGTTATAATCACAACACCTCACACATGGCAAGGACCCAGCTAAGAGCATATCACCTCTCTGGTGTGGTCCAGGGGCAGCATCTTTAGGCACAGGTAGCATTTTGTAGGTTAGGAAAAGACACCCAGGAACAGGAGACAATATTTCTGTTAACGAATATTAACAAACACAAGGAAGCACAGAAAGCATTTTAACGACAGCAGAGACTGAGTCCAGACAAACAGCCAAGGTCTTTTTCTCGCCATGTGATCTCTTCATAATCCTCCATTTCTCTCCCAGATCAACAGGTTCCTCTTTATTTGTCATTGTCAGCTCAGAGCACAAAGAGCCTTTTGTCTGCAGCTCTGACCCAAACACACAAGACTTTTCTTTGCCCGTTCTTGGCCATATGCTTTCGACTGGACTAATGGCTTTCCGAGCTAGAAAGCAGAACCTTGACCCCACAGGGGGAGATGGGTGTGTGACAACATCTCTGTGTTTTGACATCATAATTTATCCACTCTGCAGCACGAGCCAGCACAGCCCAGCGAAAACACTTGAACCTGATCTGCTCTAAAGCTCGTGCTGTGGATCCCACAGCTGGAATTGCTGCCGTGGCAGCTTCCAGCACGGAAGCTTGGAGCAGGGAGCACCTGAACCAGCCTCTTTACATCCTCTTCTACTTCATTATTGCTGGTGTGAGGAAGTTCTCACACCTCTTTTGTACAGCAGCACTTCACAGCAGAAATCACAGGAGCTGTAAAGCCCAGAGGATTCCTGCTGGAGCCCTGCCACGGCTTCCTTGGGTTCTGTTAGTGAAAGTCCTGCCATGGGTGCATGCTGCATCCATGGATGCCCTTCTAGGAATGCATTGCTGAGGGAGGGGCTGGCAGACAACAAGAAAAAGTTGCATTTTTGCTCTGTTTTCTCCATTTGCTGGACTGCATCACCTCGTTGCGCTCAAGCTGCCTCATTAAGAGGGGTGGGAAAAGATCCTGATGACTTGTAGGAACCTTGTGAGCAATATTCTGCAGTTACCACAGTCTGCAAAGAGTTCATACCCTTTCACTGGCACTTGTTCCAGACTGTCACAGAAACCCTTTTGTTTTCCAATGAAAACAGCTCCAAAGCCAAATTCCTACCTGTCTCTTTTAGGGTGTGTCTTTGCCACATCACATAACACGGTTTTGCTCAAGGTAAACCTACCCTGGAACTTCAAGAGTGGCTTAAGAGACCCAGTGGGGTGCTGAGGAGAAGGGGAACCTGGCTCTAAGTTGTTTTCTTTATTATTATTTCACTTCTTTCACCCCAGCTTTGCATTGACAAATCTGTCTCCAGAGTCCGAGGGGGGAGGTGTGACCCATTTCCTTTGGGTGCCACTTTCCCATGGGTTTAACTGTGGGACTGTGGAAGTGGAGCCTCACTGTTTGCTGGTGCTCCAGAGGAGGGAGGAGAAGGGAAAGAGCTTCTTATCTCCCCTCTCAGCCCTTATCTGAGCCTGCCAGACGGGTGATGCTGGGGGAGGATGACATGAGGACAGATAACATCTACTACAAGGAAGCAAGGACACGGAAGACAAGGGGATATCTGCACCCAAGGCACCTCTTGTGTTACCCCCTGCTGCAGATCCAGGGTTGAGAGGGCAAAGAGACACGGCCTAGAGCTGCCATGGCCTGCCCAGAGTCAACAAGTCACCAACAGCCAACAAGTCCTGCAGCTCCAGAGCCCACCAAGATGGTTTGGAATGTGTCAGCACCTCCCACACGCACAGGAACCAGCCAAACTCAGAGGGTTTCTCTCAGGACTGTGGCCGTGGAAGGTCAAGCCCAAGACAAACAGAATTATCCCAAACACTGTCTGGGGAACAGCAAAGCCCAGCCTGTGCTCAGCATCCTCAGCAGGGCAGGATGGAGCCCATGGCATCACCACCTGCTCGTGGCCCTCGAGCTTTGCAGCAGCACAGAAATCTCTCCAAAGCCCCTGAGCTTTCCTTTACCACACCACTAACCATCCTTAACATGCAGCATTTGTCCTCAAAAACTTAGCTTGGAGAAAAGGAGGCTCCCTGGAGAAGTTAGAGCACCTTCCAGTGGCCAAAGAGGCTCCAAGAGAGGTGGAGAGGCACTTGAATTGACAAGACAAGGGGGAATGGCTTCCCAGTGTCAGAGGGCAGGGTTAGATGGGAGATTGGGAAGCAATTCCTGGCTGGGAGGGTGGGCAGGCCCTGGCACAGGTTGCCCAGAGAAGCTGTGGCTGCCCCTGGATCCCTGGGAGTGTCCAAGGCCAGGTTGGATGGGGCTTGGAGCAACCTGGGCTGGTGGAAGGTGTCCCTGCCCATGGCAGGGGTGGGATGAGATGGGCTTTAAGATCCCTTCCCACCCAAACCATTCCCTGATTCCATGACAATTCTGGCTTCAACATGAGGTACATGACTTTGGGGCAGCACAAGCCAAGCTTAGATACCCAATATAGAGTCACCATCTCCAAATTACAAAAACAAGGCTTCTGTGATTTGTAATATGGTAAAAAAAAAAAAAAAAAGAAAAAAAAAAGAAAAAACAAAACTCAGGCAGAAATGTGATGACAGAATTTCTTTCAGAACCTCTGCTACATGAAAATGAACACTAAAGCTTTTAATTTAGCTGAGATTTCACTCTAAAGAGAAAGACGTACAATTTGTTCAGGACTAGTTGACAGATGGGAAAATTAAGTCCTCCGTTATTGTTCCATTTGCTGGATGCAAAAATACTTAACACTTACAGAGGACTTGGAGGATGGGAAGAGCTATGAAATATCAGCTGTCTGGACAAAAATTAGAGACAGAAGTGTCTGGGGCTGATCCTGGAAGATGTCACATGCTTCTAGCTAGTCAAAAAATCAGTCTCTTCCTTAGCATTCCTCAGCCATCTCCCAGTGGTAAAGCAAAGGAATAAATGAGGGAATCTAGTCTTAGACCTAAAAAGCAAAGTTACACAAGACCCTTTCAGTTCAATGTCTCCACCCTGCAAACTCTTTCAAAACAGTAAGTTCTCTCTTTCAGTTGAAATTCCCTTTTTTTTTTTAAGTTGGAAGCCTTTAGCTAAAATATCATTCTTCTCTCTACTAATAAGGAAAGGCTATTAGTACTGGTTTTCCCTTTTCCAGTGAAGATGTCCTGCAGTTTTCTCCCATCTGGGAACCAAAATTCCTTCAAATGACACCAAGAAATAATTGGCACCTCTTGGCCAAATGGCTCCGAAGCGCCGGAGCGGCCGGTCCTGTGCTCACATCTGGGCTCTCTCAAACAGTGAATTATGAATTAATGGGACATAATGGAGCAGACTGGAGGCCAAATTCAGTTCTGGGAAGCAGGAGCTGTCGTACCAGGATGGTCCCAAATGCCAACTGGAGCCAGGGCTTGTGCCAAAGTAGAAATCGACTCTATAAAGGCTGAGAGCCAGGAAGGAGATTAAAAAACCACACAACTCCCAGCAAGATCCAATTCCTTACTCCAGCACTGCCTCACAGTTTAAAGCCCTGGGTCTGGTTTTAGGTGCTCTGACTGTGGACAGCCCGTGCTCAGGACACCGTGTGCCACAGCAAATGGGAGGAACTGGTGTTGAACTGGAGCCTGTTCCTCGTTATCCGCCGGTGCCGTCACAGCGCGTTCGCTCTCGGGCAGATCCTGCTCCGATTACAGGCTGTGAGGGGCCTCTTATCAGCAGCACAGCTTCACAAAAGCGTGGAAAAGCCACATTCCTGACACCCAGGACCTCTCCTGTGGGGCACTGCAAACCCATCTGGGAAAACTCCTGGGGTGGGGAAAGACTGGGTGCAGTCAGACACCCACCTTGCTGACATCCCCCTGCACTCACAGCTCACCTCAGGCACCCCTTTAGGTCTTGCAGAAGTGATCATGGAATAATTAAGGTTGGAAAAGCCCTCTAGGGTAGAGTCCAACCATCACTGCCAAGCCCATCTAAACCATGTCCCCAAGTGCCACATTTGCCCCGTGATGGTCCTAGAAGGACAGTTGCACACTTGGTTCTCAGTCAGGATGCTGGTTTGCCATCATTCCCTCGGGACCACTTTTCCCTTGCCTTGGCTTAGAAGGAAGGTCTCCCTGAGGGTAGGGAGGGTCACTCCATCCCCTCTCACACCCTTTGCTACCCTGGAGCTCTCAACCACCTCCAGACTTCTTTAGGAGAAACCCCTTTTGCACTTTCAGCCCTTTTATTCTGTCAAACACTTCTTTGCCATCAGATATTTTTTTGGAGAAAAAAAAGGGTGGGACCCAATTTAAACCAAGTCTATTGTTTTCACTAAACTGAGCTGCAGAAAGATTCCAGAACATGGTTGTGATTTGCCACATCTGTTATTTTTATGCATTGTTTTCGTGCCAAGAGTTTCATAAAAGGTGTTATATAACCCCATGGTATCACATAATCCAACATGTTTCCACAATTAGGAGCCCACGTGAGCGTTTAAGAAACGATCCTGCCCGCGGTTTTTATGTCTCTGTGCATCTTTTAGCCCAGCCAGCCTGAGAGATGAACTGTGGCTGTGGTTTCCTCCTTTCTCCTCCAGACTCTGCTGTCACTTGGATGGCCAAGTTCATGGAATGCCAGAATGATTTGGGGTGGGAAGGAACCTTAAAGATCATCCAGTTCCAAACACCTTTACCATGGGCAGGGACACCTCCCACCAGCCCAGGTTGCCCCAAGCTCTGTTCAACTTGGCCTTGGACACTTCCAGGGATCCAGGGGCAGCCACAGCTTCTCTGGGCAACCTGTGCCAGGGCCTGCCTGGTGATGAGTCATTGATCTGGGAGGTCTTTTCCAGCCTTAATGATTCTATGAAGTGTTTGTTCACAGGTTTGGTTTGTTACACTTTGGGTTCTCCAGTTCCAATATTTCCTGACAAAAGCTCACCCAATAAACCACCACCAGTGGACTGGAACCTTCAGAGAAAGATGAACTCTCTTTCTGAACATCCTCCAGTTCTAATAGTTCACAATCTTCCCTGTTCATGTGCATCTCTGTCTATTCAAAGATGGACTAAAACCAAAACAGGCACATCATCGTCCAGATCTTCTACCTCTAATAGCCTGAGACTCTCCTGCAGGGTTGGGCCAGGTAGTTTTGCCAGATCCTTGACCCATTGCCCTTCCACACCTGGCTCCCTGCAGCCACCTCTTGCCTCCTGTGACCAAAATTCCAAACCTGAAAGGTGCAGGATGCGCCGAAAAATGAGCCAGCAGGGCACAAAACTGGCCTGGATGAATAAGGAGATTTCCCTGGAACTCAAAGCAAAAAATAGAGCTTGTGACCTTTGGAAGATGAGGCAGACAACTCAGGAAGAGGACAAGGATGTTGTTAGGTCACATAGAGAGAGAGTTAGAAAGGTGAAAGCTCAGCTGGAACTCGATCTGGCCACTGCTGGGAAAGATAACACAAAGTGTTTTTCTAAACACACCAACAACAAAAGGAGGGCCAAGGAAAATCTCCAGCCTTTGTTGGATGTGGGGGGGAACACTGTAACCAAGGATAAGGCAAAGGATAAGGCTCTTAATTCCTTCTTTGCCTCAGCCCTCAACAGAGAGACCAGTTATCCACAGGGAAACCAAAGTCCTGAGCTGGCAGACAGGGATGGGGGCAACAGACCTCCTGAAATCCAGGAGGAGGGAGGGAGGGACCTGCTGAGCCACAGGGACACTCACAGGTCTGTGGGACCAGATGGGATCCATTCCAGGCCTGTCAGCCTGACCTCAGTGCCAGGGAAGGTTATGGAATATCAGGAAGAATTTCTCCCTGGAAGGATGCTCAGCCCTTGGCAGGGGCTGCCCAGGGAGGTTTGGAGTCCCCAGCCCTGGAGGTGCCCAAGGAAGGCCTGGATGTGGCACTCAGAGCTCTGGGCTGGGGACAAGGTGAGGATGGGGCACAGGGGGGACTCGATGACCTTGGAGGTCTTTTCCAAGCTCAGTGATTCCAGGATTCTAATCCCCTACGCTGTGTAACAAGTAGAGATCTATCCATGGTTACCTGTAGCTGGATCATCTCTCTCCAAGGCACTAATAGGTTCTTTGTTTCCCAAACATTGCCAGAGGAGCATTTATCACACACAAAGAAAACACATTTGCACTGAAAACAGTTGGATTTAAGGCTGAGGAACAATGGTAGGAAACAATTTAAATGATTAGACATCAAACTGCCTTTGCTGTTCACTCCAGGAACAGCTCTTCCAACACTTGTTGGAGCTTGCAGATGACTGGCACAGACCTGGACGTAGGTCCTGGGAGCAGCCCCACATTCCTGAAATCTCCCCCTTAGAAATGCAGAAATACACTGTATAATGGGACCAATCCTGCACAGTCATCACCCATCACACCCCAGTGATGTCCCAATGCCTCCTGCTGATGGGGAGGAGGGCAGGCATGTGACAATCAAGGAGGGATTCCAGGGAAACAACAAGACCCTCAGAGAACCATGGAATCCTGGAACGGTTTGTGTTGTAATGGACCTTAAAGCTCATCCACTTCCAACCCCTGCCCTGAGCAGGGACACCTTCCACCAGCCCAGGTTGCTCCAAGCCCCATCCAACCTGGCCTTGGACACTTCCAGGGATCCAGGGGTAGCCACAGCTTCTCTGGGAATTCCAGCCCAGCCCCTCCCCACCCTCCCAAGGAACAATTCCTTCCCAATATCCCATCTCTCCCTGCCCTCTGGCAGTGGGAATCCATTCCCTGTGTCCTGTCCCTCCAGCCCTTGTCCCCAGTCCCTCTCCAGCTCTCCTGGAGCCCCTTTAGGCCCTGCAAGGGGCTCTCAGCTCTCCCTGGATCCTTCTCTTCTCCAGGTGGCTCCCCCCAGCTCTCCCAGCCTGGCTGTGAAGAAAGGTGCCATTTCTGGAAGAATCCTCCAGAGGAGACTCTTCCCCCTGTGAGCAGGGACCAGGAGCTTTGCTGTGGAAGGGATGGATTTATTGGGACACACTCCACAACTTTAACACAGGTGAGCCACTGGGAACTTTGGAAATTTCCAGCCTGGTGCTGCTTTAAATGAAAAGCTCCATCTTGTTCTCCTGGGTCAGATATTCTGTGAGCAGTTTCTAATTTGGACCAGAGCTCTGGAAAACTTGATTAGAGCTGTGAAAACGGAATTTTTATTAGGGAGAACTGAGCTTTTGCCAAGGTTTATTTTTCAAGGGAGTAGGACCTAATCCTAGAAGTAGTTCCAGGGCTGTGCTATTCTGGATGCCCTTGCAATGGTTTATGGCAATTATGCAGCCAAAGCTGGACTAACTGGTAATGTTTGCTTTGGACAAGTTGCTACAGATGGTAAGAAACTGCAAATGTGCTTCTCAACATGGTGTAGGCATCACTCAAAATGCATTTTCTCTCAAGTTTCTCCTTTTTCCCCCTCCCTCTGTCTTTCATTTTTACACAATTAACGTGTTCCCAAATCCATGCTACCTGAAAACAACTAAGCATTTATAGCAGAGGACAGAGCAACACACCTGTGCTGAGCCAGGAGCCTGTCAGACACAACCACCACACAGACAAATGTCCCTGCCAGCTTCCAAAGCTCAGATTTCTGCAAAACCCAACAGAAACCCCCTGTTTAGGCAGATGCTTTCCAGGAAACAGCACATCAATGTCCTCAAGAGAGCCCCCAAAGGTTGTGGTGTGGAGTGACCCTCTGGAGGGAGCTTTATGTCTGCACAGAGCGTTGTATCCAGGCTGAGCCGAGCCATAAATCCAGGAATGCTTGGGAAAAGAGCAAATTAAAACGTGCTACACTTGGCAGGTTCCTCTGTGAGCACAGTCTTTGTGGAAGGTGACATTAATGGCCCTTCCAGCTGAAGGCTGCTCCTGCTTCCAGAGCTGGGGTAGCACAGCCGGGCAAAGGCTTCCCAAAAAAAGTGCTCCTGTCCTCTCCCAAAAGGAGCAACAGTCCTGCAGCACTGCCTGCCCACGTCAGCAGGTCAGGGAGGTGATCCTGCCCCTCTGCCCAGAGCTGGTGGGGCCTCACCTGGGATGGTGTCCAGTGCTGGGATCCCCAGGACAAGACAGACATGGAGCTCCTGGAGCAAGTCCTCCAGCAATGGAGCATCCCTCTCAGGAGGGTGGGATGAGGGAGCTGGGCCTGTTAGCCCAGAGAAGAGATCTCCAAAATAAGATCAGATAAGATGCAAACTAAGATGAGATCTCCAATCGATGTCTGTAAGTATCTGAAGGAAAGGTGCCAAGAGGACGGAGCCAGAATCTTCCCAGTGATGCCCAGCAAGAGGACAGGAGGCAACAGGCACAAACTGATGCCCACGAAGTTCCACCTGAACCTTGGGAAGGAGGTTTTTACTGTGAGGGTGACTGAGCACCAGAACAGGCTGCTCAGAAACGGTGTGGGGATATCGTCCCTAGAGATACTCCAAAGACAACCCTGGGGACCCTGCTGGGGCAGGGAGGTTGGACTGGATGACCTCCAGGGGTCCCTTCCAACCTCACCCATTCTGGGATTGTGTGTCCTGGCTGGCACAGTCACTCAGAGCTCACCAGTGGTGATTTGGGATGAGGAACCCACCACCAAGACACGCTGGGGACAGGGGTGGGCAGGCCTTGGGGTCTTCAAGACCCTGTGTAGGGCTGGCAATGAGCAGAGTGGGACCAGCTCTCCTGCAGCTCTGTGTGCCAGCCCTGGGCAGTGCCCACTGCCCCCTTCCCAGGACACCAATTAGTTTAATTACAGCACAAGAGAAGTGGCTCTGGGCAGCCAAATTTTCGGGTCGAGGTTCCTGGGAACCCATCATCCCATGGCTGCTTCCAACACTCAGTGGATTGGAAATCTCCAGCACAGGCATCAGCCCCTTTCACCCACCCCCTCCCCAGTTAATCCACCTGCACTGTGGCAACAGCAGCTTAATTCCTCCATGGAAAAACAGTGGGAATTCATTTGCTAGTGTCAAATTCCACCTTTGCATGTGTAATGTTCAGCTCTGACAGGCTTCAGTAGAAGCCTGGCCTTCAGTGGGCCCTCCGTGTTTGTTGTGGGCTTTGAAGCTGAGCTGGTGTCAGGAGGTGTGAAATATTTGGGAGAGGAGAGAGGAGGGTCCATCCCAGCCCTGCCTCTGACAGGGCTGGGCAGCAAAGCAAAGCGAAAACAACAGGGACCATGAGGGGAAGCAGATCCCACGACTTCATTAAGAGTCAGAAAGGAGATCAAAGCAAAGAATTTTCAGCTTTTAAGAAGAAGAAGAAGAAAAAAAAGAAAATGTGTTTTAAGTTTCCAGGAGAACCACAGAGTTCACTTTGTTACATGGAAATAAATGGTTTTAGCGAGGCAGAGCTGCCCTGTGCACGCCCTTCTCTTGTCCACACAGCACAAAGTCTTGTTTGCACCCAAAATTCAATCCATTTCATTAAACCCACATCTCCTCACATGTGGACACTTCATCCTGTTCACACACAGCTCCTTTCTGTCCTGTTCACACTCGTCCCTAAAATACTGAATTTCAACCCAGAGGACACCAGCCAGACACATCATTGCTCAAATTAAATTGTTTTCCCAAAACCAGAGGGGATGAAGGCAGGAGGAACCTCCAGCCAGGCAAGGACCAGACACACACCTTGTCCCTGGCCCTTGCAGCCAGATGAAAGGGCCCTGTGGAGGAGGGGAAATCAAGGGGTTTATTCACCTTGGCTTTAGCAGGGCCTTTGGAACAGCTTCCATAGTATCCCTGGAGCCAAACCAGTGAGATACACACTGGGTAAGTGGAATAGTAGGAAAACTGGCCAGACTGCCAGGAGCAAAGGCTGTGTCCAGGCACAAGGTCCAACTGGCAGCCATCCCTAGGGATCAATATTGTCCTTTTTATCCACCTGGATGAGGGGACACCCCCTGGGAGGAGCAGCCGATACTGGGGAGGACAGGACAGTCCCAGACAGACTGGGAGGGGCTGGAGGAAGGACAGGGACCTTGTGAGGGTAAATGCCACGTCCCGCCCCGGGCTAAGCCCAGGACCAGGCTGAGCTGTCTGTGCTTCCCCCCTCCGGCTCAGACGCGCATTCCCAAGGGGCAGTTTTGGGAGTTTCCATGGAAGTAGCACAAAACCTCAGTTCAAAACCAGCCAAACTCCGGGAGGAGCGCGGAGCAGAGCGGCGCTGGGAACGCCACCTCCTGGCGTCACCATGGAATCATGGAGGGGGCTGCAAAGGACCCTAAAGCTCATCCAGTGCCACCCCCTGCCATGGGCAGGGACAGCAGGGACACCTTCCACCAGCCCAGGCTGCTCCAAGCCCTGTCCAACCTGGCCTTGGACACTTCCAGGGATCCAGGGGCAGCCACAGCTTCTCTGGGCAACCTGTGCCAGGGCCTCCCCACCCTCCCAGCCAGGAATTCCTTCCTGCTCTCTACCCTAAATCTCCCTCGTTCATGGCATCCTTCTAATTCCACCGCGCTGCTTCTGGACAGACAACCCCCTTCGGAGCTCCCCCAGTCCTCACAGCTTTGGGGCCTGTGACACACAGAGAGCAGGTCCCTGCCCTGCTCCATGTCCAGTGGGTGCCTGAGCAGTGCAGTCCCACAGTCCCTTCCTCCCACACCCCGGGGCAAACCCCCTGCCTAAGCCTGGCAGCTCAACCAGATGCTTTGCATCTCTGCTGCAGACCACCCACACTCCAGGGGGATCCCCCTCCTGCGAGAAAAGCCCCTGAAAATCATCCCCAATATCCACTCCATGGCTCCAATCCCTTCCCAAAGCCAGAGGCCACATCCTGTGGTTTTCACAGGGGGTCTCTGGTTCTGGCACCCCCCTTAAGAGGGGACCTGCTCTGCTGGGGGGCTCCCAGCTCACAGACCACGTGGAACCCTCTGTCACCGAGAGCCACCACGTCTGCTCAGCTCCAAACCAGCAGCCTTGTGCACAAGAGGGAAGCAGCATATGGGGACAAGCCTTGGCCAGGCTGGAGGTCTGGTGAGCAGCTCCTCGGAGCTGCTCTGCCACTGGCCTGAAAGAACAACTCCATCAGCTACTGCAAACAGACCTTCTGCTTCCCCAATTCCAAATGCATCACAGGCTCAACTACAGACACTCCAGGCTTCTTCCTGTTTTAATTATTTAAAAATCCTAACTCTGGTTGTTTATTTTCAGGGGCTATTACTGCATTCAACTATTTTGAGATTAAAAAAAAAAAAAAGAATAAAAAATTTGAAGCCTTTCCCTCATTCTGCCAGTGAAGTTTAATTCACTCTAATTATTTCATATTACTTAGACCATAATAGTTTCATAATTTCTAGTATATTAAGCACTTAATACATTGTGTCATTTGAAGTCGCATATTAAATTCTGCAAAGTACATTTTAATGAGAGCTAAGTAGTGTGAAAATATTAATGCAACACCATAGTTCATTTTTGTCCCCGTGTTTGCAGGCACTGCTGGCACACACGGGGTGTGCCCAGGCAGGTGGGCACAGCAGGGCTGGGCAGGGACCCAGGGGCCCAGGCCAGGCCCCTCTGGGGTCCCTCCACAGGGTCACCTCCAGCCCGTGAGGTGCCAGCAGTGACCCAGCCAGACAGGCACAGAGGAACACACAAGGAAAGAGGCCCCCTGTGAGCTCCAAAGGGCTCCAACTGTTTCATTCCCTCAAGTGAACCCCTCTTGTTTTGCAGAGCTTGATTCTGCTCCCTGAGTTACACGTCCCCTCCATTTCCCAGTAAGGTGATCCCCCTTCCCAAGCTCTTACCTGCACAAGAGATGCCACCAGCTCCACTGCTCCCCCTCAGACACCTCCTTCAGCTCACACAGTGCAGGATGTCTGTGTTCCAAGGAGAAAATCCCAGAATGGTTTGGAAGGGACCTTTAAGGCCACCTTGTTCCACCCCTGCCATGGGCAGGGACACCTTCCACTATCCCACGTTGCTCCAAGCTCTGTCCAGCCTGGCCTTGGACTCTCCCAAGGATTGGGCAAAGAAGCCATGGGAACTTTGCCTGAAGCTCAGAAAAACAAAGAGAATCCCAGAAAACTCCTCTGTGCTCCCACCCCAAGGGTTTTTAACCTTCATCCCAGCCAACCATGTCCACGTGCCCGGGCTGGGATGGGCTTCCTTCCCCTCAGGTGATAGGTGGGAATCTCCGCTCCTGGCTCCGGCACAGCTGATGATCCCAGGGTCGGGAACGGAGCGGGGAGAAGAGATGGAGGCTGCAGCCCCGGCTGCGCCCACGCGGTGGCGGCGGAGGCCGCGGAACCGCCCGTGGAGCCCCGCGAAGGGACGAACCCGCACCCGCGCTCGGGGCTCCCGCGGCCCGTGCGGGCCCACAGACCCCTCCGGGCTGGGCAACGTGCAGCCCCCGGCTGATCGCCCCTCTCCCAGCCTCTTCCCTCGCACTGCTCCCGGTCCCCGGGATGCTGCTGATCCTCGGGATGCTCCCTGTTCCCGCATCCTTTTCCCCGGTCCCGGCCTCCACAGTGACATCTCGGTGCATCCCTCCCGCAGCTCCCGGGGCGAGTCCCGCCCGGTCCCTTCCACCCCGGAGCTCCCCGGGACCCCGGTGCAGCCTCACCCGTCCCCGTCCCTGTCCCGTTCGCGGTCCCGCTGCGGTGCGGGGTTAATTCTGGGCTGAGCGCGGGCATTTCGGGGTAATAGGTGTGCGCGCACCTCGCGCCCGCTCTCAGAGCTCATTAATGGGATACCTTCATGTGTGAAACGAGCATATAAATGGGCATTAATGAGCTCCCGGCTGCGGCGAGGAGGGATCGGGGAAGCTTCGCAGCCCTCCCTCAGGTTCAGAGCCCCGGGTACCGGGGGGCAGCGCAGACCCCCGGGGCAGCTATCGGGGCCTTGCGAACCCCCCCCCCGGGCCAGCCCCACGCACCAGGCGCCTTCTTAAAGTCTGTTTTTATTAAAGAACCAAAATCACGTACAGAGGGATCTGTCCCCAGAGCGGGCGAGCGATGTTCTGCCTCCGGAGTCGCGGGTCCGCCCGTTAAAGTGCTGTTACATCCCGAATTTACAAGGAGAGGGAGAAAGGAGGGGGCCCGGGGCGGGGAGTGGGGGGATAAATATACATCATAAATAAATAAAAATCCGACAAATACTGTACCAAGAGAATCACAGTACATTTATATCCATTGCACATAGCCACTTTTGTTTCCAGTCTGGACGAGGGTGGAAGAAGCGGACACACAGGGAGGGAGGGGGGAGGCGGAGCGGGC
>VYXB01003719.1:145171-182671 GCA_013397135.1 Pachyramphus minor
CTTCCCGGTGCTCAGGATGTGCACACCTGGCCCCTCAATGCACCTGCTCTGTGCTCACCGTCTCTCCCACCGGGCACCCCCCCATCTGTGCACCCCGGCTCTCCCACCACGTTTCTCCCCTCTGTGCACCCCACAACACCCACCGTGCCCCCCCTTCCCCACACACAGGCTCTCCACAACGTGCACCCCTTGATGTCCCTCGGCTCCCGCACTCTCCAACCCCCCCCAGCCGCTCTCACCTTGTCCCCTGTCCCTGACCCCCCCATGCCCCTCACTTGCCTGACCACGCAAACCCTCCCTTTACATCTCCCGAGTTTCCGCGGGCGGGAGCGGCCGCGGGGCTGCGGAGGAGCGAACGCAGCGGGCGGGATCGATGGACACGACTTTATTGATCAGGTGAAGCCAAGCGCCTCCGCGGGGCCGGAGCGGGAGGAGCCCGGGGCAGCAATTCCCGGTGTCCGTGCGGTGCCAGGCCTCCGGGATGGACCCGCACTCACCTGCGCCAGGGCCTGGCAGCTCTGCCTCGGCTGCAGGGAGGTTTTCCTCCTCCCGCCTGTAAAAGCCCCAGACATCCATTTGCCATTAAACATCTCCCGGGCTCCCGGCTCGGATAAACCTTGAACTTCCACCGCAGGACCGGGCGGCGGGAGCAGCCGCCGGGGGGGACCGGGAGGCAGCCGCCGCTGCCGGAGCCAGTAAGGCTCAATCCATAAATCCTGTCCTTAGTGCACACGTGTGGTTTATGGACATACCCTCTCCTGAAGGTAACACAGCCCCGGGTCAGCGCAGCTCCTCGGCAGCCGCGGCTCTCCAGCTGCAGCTTCCCGCCGGGAAAGGCACAGGATCACAGAATCCTGGGATTCTTTGCATTGGAAGGGACCTTAAAGCTCATCTAGTTCCAACCCCACCTCCATGGGCAGGGACACCTTCCTCTAAAGCAGGTTGCACGACTGTCTTTTTATTCAATGTGGCCAAATAATACACTTAGCAGGATTTTTAATTTATTTTCCTCCATTAGGCTTTCCCAGATCAGGCAGTGCAGTGCTGGTGAGCTGGGGGAGCAGGATGAGGCAGCAAGTTCAGCCTTCCCATCCCTCCAGACTTCTGCCCCACAGTGCCTGTGAGCAGGCCCCAGCCTGGGGAGGATACCCCAGGGAATGCTGAAGATGAGTTATCCTAAATAACTGCTGTGTCTTGGGACCTCTCCATTGTTCAAGAGCTCCAGCTCCCTCTCCCTCCCTGGAGCCCCTCTGCCCCCAGGCCTGGCTCCCACCCCAGGGACATGGTGCCCACCCAGCTGCAGCATTTGGGGTTTCAGGCAGTTCCTACCTGGCTCTCCACAGGGCAGGGATGAGGCTGTGTGGGGCAGGAGTCACCCAAAAATACCCTCACACGGCTGCAGAATGCCCTGAGCACCCCTGGGAGAGGCTGAGAGGTCATAGCTGGTTCTCCTGCAGCTCCCAAAGAACCAGGCTGAATTGGGATGTGTTTGAGCTGTTCCCTGAGTGGCCCAGCCCGTGGCAGCTGGGCAAGGACAGGGCTCTTGGGGGTGGTGTTGGGTCTTTTCCATGTTCATCTCTGCCAGTTCCACATCGTAAGGGGAGGAGGAAAGGTTCCTGCTCTAAGGTGTCCCCAAGAGCCTGGGAACCCCTGGAGCAGCACAGGGGCTTCACACCCTGGTGAAGGATTTGCTGCTCCTGGTCACTGCCCAGAGAGGGGTGTCTGTGTGCCCTGGACACCCTGCCAGGAGTCACCAACAGCTTCCCCCTCTGTGCTGGGAAGTGCCCCCAGAGCAGAGCCATGACCTGTACAGACTCCTGACCTTCCTCCTCCCTCCTCTCCCTCACCAGCCCAGGCTACAGCTCCCTGGAGGTTTCCAGGTCCCAAGGGCCTGGCAGTGATGTCCCCTGGGTTGTCCTGCCCCCCGGGCAGAGTGAGCACAGTTGGAGCCCCAAAGCCAGTGAAGGGGGTTCCTGCTCCGGTGGCATCGCCCCTCCCCACCCACAGCAAAATCCCTCTGTCACCAGAGAGGGGCTTCTCCCCTGGATTTTGCTCCCTACAGGATTTATTTTTTCCCCCAGCAAACCCTCAGATTCTCAGGTTTTGCTTCAGACATCACCCACACATCAGAAACAGGAGGGGTCCTGTGGTCTGTCCCTCCTCCAGTGATGCCTCCAGGCAAACTTTCCCTGCAGGACCACAGAGCCCGGTGAGGCAGGAAAACACCTGCACCACTCCCAGATCCAATCCTCCTGTTTGCTCTCAGGTATCCAAGGGATCAAATGAAGCTGCCAAGAGCTGTTCCTCGTGATTGCTCAGTTATTAACACGATCACATTGCCATTGCTCTGCAGGCGTTCAGCCCAGGGAGAAGGACAGGTCGAGGACCCTTTGCAGTCCCCTTTTCCCCCAGAGCTGCTCAGGCTGTTGTTTGGAAAACCAAGACTGCCCCTTTGCCTTTGGAATGCCGGCAGCAGGATGTGTTTGGCCACGGGATATAAGAAGAAAAGTGGTTTTTATTTCAGTGCTGGTTTTAAGGGCAAATTACCACGGGCTCCTCTCACAGGGTGAGCTTCGCCTGGCAAGGAGCACAGGCAGGGAAAAGTGGAAAGTTTTGGCACAGATGGGACATCCTGAGTTTTTCCCAGGGAATCTCCACATACACACCCCCATAGGAGTTGATTCTTAACCATACCTGAGGTTATAAGAGAGGTGAGACTGGTGTGGGGCTGCTGGTGGAGCCTCTCAATGAGCTGGTGGGATGAGGAGTGGGACTGGGAGGGATTGGGGGGTCACTCAGTGAACCTGTAGGATCCACTGCCGAATTAATATGTTCATTAAGCACTCCCCCTGCCATCTTCTGAGCAGGTCTCACTTTAGGGTATAACACTGCATTCCCTGCAAGCTTTTCAGCCAAGAAGTGCCCCGATTTGGATTCCAAAAAGTTGCAGCAGAGGGGGAGAACATCCCAGGCAGCCCCAGCTCAGGCCCAGCTCCTGCCTGCATGGGGAGCAGCACTGCTGAGCCCTTCACAGCACCCAGTGCTTCCAGCCCTGCCTGGCAGCTGGGAAAATCTCCCTAGTGCTTCATTCCCATCCCTGGAGAGGGTTTTGGGGGCAGGATTACACATCAGGCAGAGCCTGGGGCATGTGTCACGTGTCTTGGCCATCTCAAAGCTACATGTGCAGGATTTCCTCAGCCCAAATGCATCCCAGGGGATCCTTTCAGTTTTGGGGGGACCCTGCACTGTGTTGAGGGGCCCCATGCCAGGCTCACCCAGCTCCCACCTGGCACAGACATGGGTTGGGATGTGTTTGCACCAAATCCAAGGACTTGGGGGAGGAAAGATGCTGGAGGCCCCAAACCTCCCCGACTGCTGGATTGATTACTCTGGTGAACCAGCAAGGTTCATCCATGTGATTTTTCCTCATCTCCATCAGCGGGAATCCCACAGGGATTATCAGGGTGACATCATCCCCTCCCTGCCTGGGAAAGGGAGAGGAAAAGCCTTGGGTTTGCTGACTTTTAAACTAAACTCAAGAGAGACTTTTTATCCAGGGAGAGCTAATGCAAACTGTTAGGGATAAATAAATGGGAGAGCTGCCCATCCTCTGGTTGGCTCACAGGGAGGAGATTTGTCTCACTTTAGAAAAAGGACCTGGAGGGATGGGGGCTGTGGACTCATTCACTGCACTGTTATCTGCCAGCAAGGTTGTGACATCAGAGCAATTAAGACAAACTTTAGTCTATAAGTTCATGCCTGCAACCTCTGCACTTCAAGAGAAGACAAATGATCCCTCCAAGGAAGGAAACAAAGTCTTTTCCAAGCTGCTTCCAGAGTAACATTTAGGATTTGCAGTGGTTCAGGAGGAACGTTTCACTGAATTGTGGGGGGTGGTTTAACCTGCTGGTATAAAATAAACTACCTGAGCCTCTTTTTTTTAGCAAAAGTTTATTTCTAATGCAAAGACAAGCAAACAAAGCCCCAACCTCCTCCCACCCAAGTCACTCACCCCAAACCTGCCTCACAATCTTGTCTGTGTTTTATTTTTCCTTTTAATAAGCATCTTGAACAAGGACTGATTCAATCTGTGTCAGTCTGTTGTGGAAACGTCCACAGAAATTGCAGGAGCCCAAAACACAGAGCAGGGACATTGCAGTCATTCCCCTTTCCTGTAACAGCAAACCTGGGAGCCTGTGCTTGACCCAGCTGCACCCCTCATGCAGCAACTCTGAGGGAGAAAATCAGGGATCAAGGTGGAGCTGAGGAAGGCAAGAGGCTTCCAAGCAAGCCACGAGCTGCTGTGACAATCAGGAAAACCTGCAGCCTGTTCCCCAGCCATGAGGGACCCTCTGTGCCATCTCTCTGCCCCCACAGTCCCATGGGATGCTGCCAAGCCTGAGCTGTGGCCCTTGGCTGGGGCAGAACTGACCCCCCAGTGCTGCTGCTCTCTGTGAACTCCTGGGGCTGGAGCTGCTCTCCCTGTGCAGCCAAGGCCACACCCTGGCTGTGCCCAGCTCTCCCACAGCACCTGCTCCCTGGGAAGGAGAATCATGGAATGGTTGGGTTGGAAGAGACCTTAAAGCTCATCCAGTTCCCCCCCAGGGACACCTTCCACCAGCCCAGGTTGCTCCAAGCCCTGTCCAACCTGGCCTTGGACACTTCCAGGGATCCAGGGGCAGCCACAGCTTCTCTGGGCACCCTGTGCCAGGGCCTCCCCACCCTCACAGCCAGGAATTCCTTCCCAATATCCCATCTAACCCTGCCCTCTGGCAATGGGAAGCCATTCCCTGTGTCCTGTCCCTCCATCCCCTGTCCCCAGTCCCTCTCCAGCTCTCCTGGAGCCTCTTCAGGCCCTGCAAGGGGCTCTCAGCTCTCCCTGGATCCTTCTCTTCTCCAGGCGACCCCCTCAGCTCTCCCAGCCTGGCTCCAGAGCTGGGCACTGTCCTTTCCCCTCACCTTTTCCACCTCAGCAAACCCTTTGTGACTGAGGGACCATCCTGCAGAGCCTGACCATGGACACTCCTCACTTTTGTGTTCTCTTCCCTGCTTGGCTCTCCCAGCAATCCTGACCTGCAGCAGCCAGTGCTGGGAGCAGGGAGAGGCATTCCCAGTCATTTCTTAGTGCTGATCCCCCTGAATGCCCTCTGGAAGGGCAACTCCTCACCTGGGCAAGCCCAGATACTTCTCTTTTTCTGTTTGTTTGCTTTTGTTTCACATTTCAACCCAGTATTTTGTGGCTTTCTGCACTCAGAGACGGCTGCCAACTCCTCAGGATTCCTCGGAACACTCGGCACATCATCTCTACAAGAGCAACAGTTAAAAAATACTCTGGAGTCAGGAAACATCCAGTACATTCAATAACCAAAAAATAGAGATATAAAATACTTGCTTCAAGGCTGTGGACAGTATAACTGAAGATAACCTGTAAAATTGCTCAGCTGCAAAAGAAAGGTGGGAAGAAAATTCCTTAGGTTGGCAGTGAGGGAAAGGCAGCAACAAACCCCCTGAAAGGTTTCGTAGATGCTCCTAGAAAATATTTTTAGGGAAACGTGATCCAGAGAAACGGCGAGTCCGAAGCGTGGGGATGGTGCTCCCAGTCCAGGATGAGCTCTGGTTTCCTGGGATGCTCCCAGTTCACTGTGCTCCCTGGGTCGAGCGCCGTTCCTCCAGCATCCTGCACACCCACATGGACACGACCTCGGCGTTCCCATCGTTGTACTGCACGATGAAGGGGTGGCCCTGTGAAGTGGGACAGGCAGAGTCAGCCAAGAGAAACACAACCCTTTGGGAAAAACCCCCAATGCTGGAACAGCCTGTGGTTACACTCATAAAAATGCAAGAAACCAGTGAGTCAAACCAGTGACCTTCCTCTCGGATCCGTGTTATCCACGTGCACTGCTCATATGGAGGAGGGAAGGCTGGGGGAGCCCAGACTCCTCCTGGAGGCCCCAGCCCAGCATTCCTTGGAAATACTGGTTGTTTATGTCCCATTAGCTCATTGTGTTTAGACCCTTTAGCTCCTTTCTGGGATGGCCTTCCAGGTTGTGCAACTGCTAAACGATGTTTTGGGAAAATGATATCCTGGGAAAAAAACCTTAATCTGCTCTTCTGCTTCTAAGGGTCTGTGATCTCTAAAAGTTTCTCCCTGTAACAGCCCCCTGTGTATTGACATTCCAGTGCCTAAAGGGCTCCAAGGGACAAGAGCCTGGAGGGACAGGACACAGGGAATGGCTTCCCAGTGCCAGAGGGCAGGGAGAGATGGGAAATTGGGAAACAATTCCTGTCTGTGAGGGTGGGGAGGCCCTGGCACAGGTTGCCCAGAGAAGCTGTGGCTGCCCCTGGATCCCTGGAAGTGTCCAAGGCCAGGTTGGAGCAAGGCCAGCTGGGCTGGTGGAAGGTGGCCCTGCCCATGGCAGGGGGTGGAAGTGGGTGGGCTTTAGGATTCCTTTCTTACATGCACATCCCACAGAAAACAACCACAGAGAATCCCAAATCCAGAAATACAGGATCACCCAGCTCCTGCAAACTGAGGGCCACAGCACAGCTCTTGTGTGACCACACATTTCCAGAGCAAAGCCAGTGCAGAGAACCTGCTTTCCCAGATTTGTCAGCACATCCCACCAAACCCTTCATTTCCTCTCCGTGCCTTTGGAATCGTGGGCAGCTGCTCTCTGCCACTGCAACCGACCTTCCCGAGTTTGCTGTTTGGAACTGCTCCACTAAGAGACATTTTCCCTCAATATTCAATTCTTTTGAAGCCATTTTCTTCCTTTCAGCCACCCTTAACTGTAAGCAGCACCTTGCAACTCGTCTGAGTGTTCTGCATTTCCCATCTGGGCAGATCCGTGGGCAGACCCAGGCACTGCCTGGGAGATGCTCCACCAGGGAGGAAGGACAGATCCCAGGGTTCCAGATCCCGTCTGGGAGCACAGGGATGGCAGCAGAGAGCTCAGTGCTCCCAGGAGAAGATGGATGATCCTAAAATGATGCATTTAAGTACACAGATGCTCCAGGCACCGAGCATATGGCCAATGCCTTTTTCCTCCCAACACCTGGCTACTAAAAATCCTCAGCTTTGGACTTGCGTGTCTAACATCAGGAACAGCACTGAGGAAACACAGAATCCTCTTTTCTTTTTGCTCCTACTCCACATACCCCAGGTACATTTGTGTTTCACTGCTTTACAGGAATTCAGTGTGAAATATTGCTGATTTTACTTGGCTCTTACCTAGGAAAACAATTCAGGAGAGGGTACGATAGGGAAAACCAGAGACAGGAATCCTGGTGTTTATTCCCAAGCTGCCACATATTTTCCAGTGTGACCTTCACAAAGCTGCTTAATTTCCAGCAGCCTCATGGTTAAAAAGGGGATAAATGGTGCTGCAAAAAATCAGTACAAGTGTGTTTTTGCCCAGCACTTGGGGTATTTTTGGGTGAAAAAGGTGCAGGAATAAATGCTTATTATAAGCAAGACAGCCTAGAAGGAGCTGTTTTGCCTCTTAAACAAAACAGCCAAGGACACTGGAGAGAACCAGGAAAAAACAATCAGGAGGCACAGACAAGGAAGAGCAGATGCATTGGGGCAATTAAAGGCAGCTATTAAAGCCAGTCCCTTCTCCCATGAATCTCCTTTACGATGGAGAGACCCCCCGCAGCCAAAGCCATCTCACACCCAGGATATCCCTGCATTTAAGCTCCTCACAACGTGCCCAGGGAAATTGCAGCTCTGCAAGGCTGGAAACATCAGCTGGCCACGCTGGTCAGCCTGTTTGCTTTGTTTTGTGAGGATATTCCAATGAAACCCGGGGTTTTACACTCTGTTCTCCTCAGGAATAAGTTTAACTTGAAACCACTCTTTGGATTTCCTGTGTTTTCAGACTGTGCTGCTCCAGTGAGGCTTTTTCTCAGGCTGAAGGGATGGTTTTACTAGAAAATGGTTTTTCAGAACCTGGTGGTTGCTTTTTTTGTCCTGTTGGAGGGTTTTTTTTATGGAGATTTTGTTTGTTCTTAAATAGGGAATGGGAGAACAGAGATTTGCACCAAAGCTACAAATTAATGTCAGGAGGACCCACCTTTGCAGCTCTTGGTGGACAAGCAGCAGCATGTCCAGGTCAGGCACCAAAACCAAGGAGCTCCCAAGTGGTTCATGGATGGCCTGTGCCAAAATCTGCTTCCAAACCCACTTTGCTGCTTCTAAAACCTGCCCTGACCCAGCAGCATCCAGCCTGCTGCACTCACCCCTGCAACTGCAATAAAACATATATCAAAGAGCAACCTGGAACTGTGAGCAATGCAGGAGTCCATCAACCCTGGCCTTGGCTGTTCACAGCAACACTGGGAGTGAAAATGTAGAACAAACTACGTAAGAGGGACCCAAAAATGTCCAGTGTTGGGTGACCAGGATTTCCTCCAAGGCCTCCAGGTGGTTGTACCAGCAGCTGTTTGCTCTGCCCTCAGAAACCTCTTCTGAAGTCACCCCGATGGGTTCCCCACATTTTGTCATTACTCAGCATCCAATCCCTCATTGCCTCTTTTTGGGGAGCTGCAAACATTAACCAAAGCAAACACCCCCCTCAGAAATCTTAAACTGGAGACATCTCTGCAGGGCAGAGAGGAGAGCAGGGGCAGGGAGATTAGACAGGGAAGGAAGGAAGAATAGGGGAAAAAAAACCAGACAAAAATCAAAACCACTAAGGACAAATGCAGCCAGAGATGCCACAGAGAAACGATAAATGTGTTGCCAAATGTGATGCAAAAATTTCTAATTTTTGAGCTAAAGCTTTGGGGTTGTTTTGCTTTGCTTCGTAAACAAAAAAAGATAATTGTTAATTATTCTTTTGGCAATTTTTAACTCATTTATTTACCTGATTTGAAATTTTGTCTCATTCAACTTCTTCCTGATTTTATTCTTCTGTGGCCTTTCCAGTGTGTGTTCACACCTTGCTGGTTTGTAATGCCATCTTTAAGAGATATGGAGGAGCACTTCAATCCACCCACCACTAATCCCATATCCACTAAAAATCTAAATTACTGTTCAGTGATTCTGTGAGCAGGTCACAAAACCCCAACAATTCAGTGTTGGGTGACCAAGAACATCATACCCAGGAGAGACAAATTATATTGGATCACAATTTTGAGCCATGGTATTTTTTCTTAGGAATTTTCATTCTGAAAATGCTACTACAAGAGTCAGCAAAAGGAAATTTATTCCACCTGCCACGAGACTGAAAAGCTCAGTCTCAACAACCAGGTCTCAGTCTGCACCTGTTTGAAGTGGTTTCCCTTACTGGGCAGGTACTGGTTTGCCTCAGGCTGGGCTTTGGGATGCACTGAGATTCCTGCAGCACATGAGCTTGGAGCTGGAAAGGTCAGGCAGGACAGGGCCAGGGATAGCCCTGCAGTGAGTGTCAGCCAGCCTAATTTTGTGTGTCAACCCCGAAAATTAGATAAACAATGACAAACCAGGCTTTTTAAATGAACTTGTCTCATCTGGTTCTCTTGATAAAGGGTACATGGCTCAAGTTGCAGTGTCCCCCCAGACAGGTTAACTCTTTAAAGGGGAGCTCCTCTCCCAGGGTGATGGAAATGATTTAAATATCTGACATGAAATTAAAAGGGCAGTGCCCCCCTGCACACACAGCCCTGGGAATTCAAACTCATTGCTCACCAACCATCAATCATTTAGCCCAGTCAATTAAATTGCCATTATTCAAGGGTAAAAGTTCCATAATTTTACCTGCCCTTAAAATTCAGCAATTTGCTTTCATGGCCTTCTCCTCTGGCCTGAGAAATCTTTGTTTCTGTTAAAAACCCACCCAGAGTTTATAGCAATGGACTTTACATGGCAACCTTGGCAGGACTGCAGATCCATGGGCATCTCCCAGCACCAAGGGCTCACAATGGATGAATTGTCCCAGGGAGATGAAATTCCCCCTTGGACACAGTCCTAACACCAAGGTCTGTGCATCACCCACAGCCCCAAATCTGGGCTACCTGAATCCTTCCAGCTCTTTAGTCTAATGCACATGTTAACAGCTTAAACTGCCTCTCATACACAAATCCAGGGAAGATTCCAGGGGAATCTCTCCCATAAACAGGTTTCTCTGCCATTTGCCATAAAATGGGTGTGCTTGGAGAGCACCAAGGGGGTTCAGACCAACACTGAGGCTCCTGAATGTTGCCAAAGGACAGGCAGAGCATAAATAACATCCCTTAAGCTCCTGAGATTTCAGAGCTGTTTGTTGGGAGACTGATTTAAAGGTCCACAAAATAGGCAGATACCAACCTGGGATGGTGACAAAGGGTATGAAATGCCAGGCAGCCACCAATTTCCATGTAAATCTGCAAAAATGACAGGGTGGCGCTTCCTGGGACCCAGAAGGTGAGAGGGGTGAGGAGTGGACAGGAACCTGAATCCCAAATGGTGGTCAGTGATAGTTCCCTTATTTTCTGACAGTGCATCCAGACCTAACCCACAACACCATCTCCTTGTATTTTTTTCCCTGGGGCAGTGAAAGGTTGACTGGGGAGAGCAGAAAATTAGAAATAACAAGAAAATACCTCATCCTTATGCAAGGAATGTTGGGAAAGAAGCAGCATTGCATTGGTTGCAACGGTGCCATCCTTCTAACATTTCCTTTTAGAGGAACCCTCCCAGCCTCAGCAGCTCCAGTTATTACAAAGCAGCACAGACAAACCATGCACTCCCTTTAAAAATTTGAATCCAGCCTGATAAAAACCACAACAGAAAGATCCCAACTGTTGCAGCCCCAGCCTATCAAGACAACGGCAGTGCCCTCAGACAGCATTTCAAATACAGTTTATTAGCCTGTGATATGAAAAGGGTATTTTTATTGCATGATATAATGCAATGGGACCTTGGGCACTCCGCAGAAGGACCTTGCACTCAGAAGTGTAATGAACCCATAGTCCAAAAAACATTATACTGTACATTAACCTATCATTAATGGCACATTAGGGCTGGGGGCATTGCACGCTCGCTGGTCAGGGCTCCATCAGGACAGTGTGGAGGAAACCACAGTCTTCACAGGCTTAAAACAAATAGAGAAAATAAATATTACTGCTGGCTACAGGCTGCTCTAAGGGAAGCTCACTGGCTGCTTAACATGCAATTCTGATGCCATTTTTTAAAGGGGGGCTGAGGAAAATGCAGCAGTTTATTTGGTGATATTAGAAATGGAAGGTCGCTGATTTGCTGCACTGAATGTCTCTGTGGTGCAGCAGATGCAGCAACACTGAGCTTTTCCTGCATAAACATGGAACCTATTAGGAAAAAAATGAAAACTGGAAAGCTGCTCCCATTCCCTAATCCCCAGTGACACTGGTAAGGCCTCCCTGGCAGTAGGAGTTGAGACCTGAGAAGAACATCCTCTGACCCAGCTCTGTTCAAAGGAAAGCCTGGCTGGTAGCTCACCTCTAGCTGGCAGAAGGAGCACAAGCCCTACAATCCCAAAAAATTCCACCTTGGCTGTCCAACAGCATATCCCAGTGACCATCCCAATTAGTCCTCCCAATTCCTCTGAGGTGTCCATGCTATTTATAGCTCCTGTAATTACTGAGGGCACAAACTTGAGGGGAAGTCCTTGTCCATTCACATATTTAATGGGGAAGACAAGTAAAACCTCCAACAGGACAAACACCAACCTCAGCTCTGGAGCTGAACCAGCTTCCCAGGACACCTGGGAAGTGCTGAGTAACCCAAACAACCCTGAACCGACCTCGTGTCCCTCTCCAGTGACCTCAGCACGTGCAGGATTTCATCACTCTACCCCAGCCTCCAGAAGAGGAGGAGGATTTCACATCTAGAGCTCCTGCCTCCAAGGACAAGCCGCACTAAATGCTGCTCTAATTATCTGAGCCCGCTCTCCACACGGCCGACTTCGGCTCCCACAGCCAGGAATAGCAGCGAGGAATCCTCAGGCCAATACTCCCAAAACATTGTTAATTCACAGGCACAGAAGGTGTCAGAGCATCCTCAGGGGATGCTCCAGGCAGCTCCTAAGGCTTTGAGTGGGGCAAAAAATCTGAGGGCTGAACACCCGTTAACCCACGGAGACACAGAACATACCTGGGGGTGAAAGGACCCTGCAAGACACTGTTTAAGTGTGATCTGGCTGCTCCAGCTCTTGTTTTTCTTTTGCAATTTTAGGATGGCTTTTTTTACCCTGTAAAGAGAAGTGTGAGCACCTGAAGTGCTTGAAACAGCAGGGCCTGGGAGGCTCAGAGTGTCTAGAAAGCATGTCCCCAGTGCCCCAAGGCTGCAGCAAGGTCAGCTGTGAAGCCTCCTTGTCTCTTCCTTGTGGCACCTGCAGCGATGGCATTGCAGGTTTAACCCTAAAATACCAGCTGTGTCTGATCTGGGACTGAGTGTTTCCTGGCCCAGTTCTGTCTCCTGGTTCCTGTCCTCAGAACAGCGACTATTGAGGGCAAGGACTGCCTCTCACTGTGTGTGGTGAGCTGTCAGCACCCCCAGGGCCTGTTCTCAGCCTGCTGCTGGAGTGAAATCCCCCATAGCAGGGGCCAAAAGCATGGAATCACAGAATCATGGAATGGCCTGGGTTGGAAGGGACCTTAAAATTCATCTCATTCCACCCCCTGCCATGGGCAGGGACACCTCCCACCAGCCCAGGTTGCTCCAAGCCCCGTCCAATCTGGCCTTGGACACTTCCAGGGATCCAGGGGCAGCCACAGCTTCTCTGGGCAACCTGTGCCAGGGCCTCCCCAAGAATTCAGCCTAATTCCTTCCTAATACCTCACAGCCAAGAATTCCTTCCTAATACCTGACCTAAACCTACTCTCTGTCAGGTTGAAGCCATTCCCCCTTATCCTGTCACTCCAGGTCCCTGTAAACAGTGTTTCTCCATTTTCCCTGTAGGCTCCCTACAGGCACTGGAAGGCCACAGTCAGGTCACCCTGAAGCTTTTCCAGTGGTGCTTTGACAGGTCTGTGGGAGCTGCAAAGCTCTGGGTGGCACAGGAGGGCTGAGGGCACAGGGACTGCCAGGGGCAGAAGAAAAAGCACCCAGAATTTTTGTTTTCACAGAATTTCCCCCCGTCACAAGGACATCACCTGCAGCTCCTGGCAGCTCAGGGAGCAGAGAGGACTGATGTGTCCAGAGAATGGTGAAGGTGGCAAAGAGGGCCAGAAAGTTGCACCATAGAATCCTGGAATGGTCTGGGTTGGAAGGGACCTTAAAGCTCATCCAGTTCCATGGGGAGGGACACCTTCCACTAGACCAAGCCCTGTCCAACCCCCCATCTCCAGGTGGTGTTTTCTAGAGATGATGCAGGAACAAGAACACATCCATAAGGAAAATTAAGTATCACCAGTCTCCCTGGAGTTCCTGCTCTCTCCTCACAGCCAAGAGCAGAGCCCAGCCTGCTAAACAGCTCCACGCAGAACGTCGGGACGTGGGGAGTTTTGTTTGTTGGCCTCCCTAACATACACTGTAATTAAAATGTTGATTACTAAACAGTTTAAATATATGACAGACAATGCAGTTAAAGCCTACAGTTAGGTCAACATGTGATTTAGATTTGCCATTTAAAAACTCTCATTTAAATTTTGCATACATTAATCACTACCATACTTCAATGTTCTGATATCCACCTGACTACACTATTAAAATAAAACTTGCTGCCCCAGGGAAATCCTACTTATTCTTAATTGTTTCGAGGCTTTGATGGGCTTTTAATCTAAGATTAATTTATGCAATTTTAAATAACTCTTCTTATGATTAATAAGCTTGAAAATTAAAAGGAGTCTAAAGCAATTATAATGAGCATTTGGTCATAACCTCATTAGGAGAAGGAGTGAAGGATACAGCTCTGGAATTCTTACAAGACTACAATTTAAGGTTACTTTCAGAGGAGTCAAACATAGTTCTTGAAATTGCAAAGGCAGATTAGCCTAGGTCAGCCTTAGAACTATGGCTACCTAGATTAGCACAGTAATGATTTTATCTCTCTGATGATATGCAAGATAGTGAAAAGATGACACGAAACATATCTAACAAAGATAAATGGATAACACAACTAAGCACTGAAGCCTTGGAGTTATATTTCCTGCTTATCTTTTTTTCTTTTTTTTTTTTTTGAGAAGGCTTCTTTTTGTAGGGGGTTTTTTCCTTATTATTTATCTATTTGTAGATTAACTTTTACCAAAGCATTTTTCCTTTTTACATGATGAAGTTAATTGCAAGGGATTTTCAGCTGGTTTAGTTTTGTTGAGGCACCAAAACTCTCCTGCAACTCACAGAATTTGTCTTCAAATAACAAGAGGCCCCAGGCCTGATGGATGGACCAAAGGAAGAACAGCTTAAACCTCAACACCTTAAACTGAAGAGCAACTGTCTCCCCGAACTCACATTTTTAAACAGCAATACAAATCCTTCTATTATGATTCAAGTCCTTTTTTCCAACCTTCTTCTGAAGTTTTGGATGGCTGGTGGCCTCAAAAACAGACCTAAGAGATCCCATGTGCACTTGACTGGTGTGTCCAGCTGGCAACTCATCATCAAAGGGTCAAGAAGGAATTTTCCAGCTCAGATCAGCAGGAATCAGAGCAGCTCCACTCGTGACTTCAAACCCCTCTTACTGCAGGACCTCATAATGCATCCATGGACAGGTCTGCTATTTGTTCCCTTCCTGTGGCATGTACCAGTCTTGTATTTCCTACAGACTTTTGGGTTTGGCTGTGGCACAGAGGAGTCTATTTGCCCATCTGCAGATCATTCTTTCCACAGCAGTTTTGCTTTTGATATTTGTTGTTAAATCGATAGCTGTCCTTGGCACTCCTTGTGGTGCTCAGCTAAGGAAAACGAGCCAACTCCCAGCAAAGGTACTTCGTTCTGTTATGATTCTTAAAAAAAACTAAAGCAACCGAAATATAATTGGAGCTTTACCTCTGCAAGTGCTGCTGAGGTTAAGAAGAGCTGGAGAAGAGGATTTGGGAGAGTGGCCCAAGGCTGATGGAGTATGTCAACATTAGCAAGCTGTCGACAGCAGGAGCAGATCTGCTGAGGGAAATGGTTGGTGCAACATTTCAGGGATTGAAGAGTTTTACTTTGGACCAGTCCTGGTCTGGTCTGCGCACCCAGCGCCCATTAGTAGCTGGAGCTCATTAGGTGTGTGCCTGGAGCACATCTCCTGGTGTGGTTTCATTTGAAATCGATTCTATTCATGAGCTTCAAGACCTGTCTGTGACGAGAATGAAAGAGTGGGGCCTCTGAGAGAGCAGGGGATTCACACCAGAAAGGCACAACCTGACCTGAACTATAATGCTGATGGAGATGCACCTGCACAAGTGTCCTCAGCTCATGAGAGCACAGGAATAGTCTCATCCACACCAGAGCTCATCAGGATTTAAAAGCTGATACAGCAAAAATTAAAAGTTGCTACAGTATTTCCTTCAAACAGGGACTAAACGTTCCCCCGGACTGGGCAAGAAAATGGTTGTTTTCTCCAAGTGAGACACTGGTTTCTCCTGACAGGAAAAAATAATTACCAAGCAAATTACTAAGCTGAAGTAAAACTGAAACAATCTCCTAAATGTTTTTCACCCAAAGCTTGGAGTAGAAAACGCTGTGTGCATACACACACACACACATAACAACAACTAACAAAAGCAAAAAAGCCCCAGAAAATTATGTGGCTGGAAGCAAAAAAGGGAGAACGAAACAGCCCATACTTCGTTAGTGGTTTTGTGATGAAGTTTCTGCAAATGAACAAATTGTTTTTAAAAGTACCCGTACGATCATCCTGCATTCTGTGGCACAAATGCAAAATACCATCCCTGTGTTTGCCAGGTTTTGTAAAGGGACTAAATAAAATATTAAATAATCAAGGTAAATGTTCTGCCAAGTCCCCTCATCTGAGGAGTGAAGGAGGCTCAGGTATGACCTGACATCGCAATGAACGCACTGAAAACACAGAGAAGGCAAAATACATCACCACTAGTTGGCTTGGGGAAAAAAAAAATAAACTCCTTTGAATCTCTCCCAAGGTCACTGAACAAATGACCGAGGCCATGAACATCATTTCCATTCTCAGAGTTGTATTTTAACACAACCAGGCGCCTTTCCCCGGTGGAAACCCGGCTCTCCCCAGCCCCGGTTTCCACCAGCAGACTGTTTACCCCAGCCTTTCCCATTAAATCCGAGCAGGCAGATGCACATTTATGGGACAATGAACTTTTCCACGGCTGCTGCTCGCTGTGTTTTGGAATTACAGGCTGGATAAACGCGTGCATTCCCGAGCAGCCTCGGCTGCCCCGGGTGGGAGCGCGAACAGCCGGCTCCGGAGGGGAGGCCGCGGCTTCAAAAAAAAAACTAGAGGGGGAAAAAAAAAAATCATGTTTAATTTAAAAATTAGAAACTGGAGCAGGCTGTGAGCACAGAGGTTGATTGAAACAAAATTTAAATTCCTGTCAAGCCCATTTAAACACAGGGGCCCTTCATAGGCAATTAGCTGCTCCCTGTGAAGGCTGAGCAAGCCCAGGCCTGGTCACCGTGAGGTGCCGAGAAAAATTAACTAAAATCAGGCGCTATGAAATATTTAGCCTCCCAGTTTATCACGGGGGTTTGGAAGTGTAAACAAGACAAAAATCGATTCCTCGGTGCCCTCCAATCAATCCCCCAAAATGGCGAGGGCATCTGTTTCTGCTCAATTTTGTTTACTCTGGCAGATTTGCCTTAATTGCGGTTGTTTATCTCCCGTTGTCCCCGGGGCCCTAATCTCCCGATTACTAATACTTAACACTCATTTCACATCTAAAGCTACTTCTAATCCTCAACAGGTTTCTGGGGCTCTTAAAATTATTGAGACGAGGGAGATGCGAGCTCTTTGTGAGAGGCACATTTTCCGACCCGCAACCAGCTGGGCCCAATCGTCACCAGGGATGGCGGCAACAAAGGTGCTAAAAGGCTCTTTCACAGGCATCGCTGCTCCAAAGGGAATTCCAGGGAGAAAAAGGAGCTTTGATGGGAAGGGAAAAAAAAAAAACCCACCCCAACAAGGAGGCTCCAACAGTCCAGCCAAATAAAGTTACTGTCATAATCAAATGCTGTCAATCACAATGAAAATCCAATTAAAAAATCTTTCAGCGCAGCCCTCTTAAGGAGAAAAATGTCCCCTATTTATATGCGGGGTTTCTTTTTGTCAACCGCACAAATTAGAAAGTCGTATTAATTGATTTTTTACTACTTTAGGCCTTGATCCTCCAGCTGAATTTCTGCGGATGGAAGAATCAAGCGGCACAAATCTGATTAAGGGATTTGAGGCATAATGCACACAGGTCACTAAGAAGCCATATCTCTATCTCCTGCTTTATACTCCGCTTATTCATAGGTAATTATTACTCTTATTTAATACTGCAGGAGTGTCCTGAGGTGCTAATCGGACTAGAGACTCACAAGTAGCTGGTACTGTATAGGCACCAGTCTTTTTAATCTATGCAGAGGGTCTAAATGCATTTAAAATACCAATTTCATTATACAAATCCTACCTAGATTTCAACAGTTGCCTCTTAGAGCAAATTCCTTGAAGAATTTGGAATGAATAGAAAGGACAATATGCTAGGAATTAAAGATATGGCTCTCGATTTGGAACTGTTAACAGATTTATTCTTATATATTTTTTTTAAATAAATACGTAGGGAAGACAGCTGACATAAAAACATCAACAAGGCAAATGCACAACTTCTGAGCGTACAGTAATTGAAAGATTTGCAATTCTGCTACCAAAATGAGTGAGATGTAAATATTTGTCCCTGTGCCTGGAGAACTACGGAACCACCAGAAGTGCCAAATGAAACATTTGCTCAAATTAAACTGCAAAGCCCGGGAGACTCTAGGAACCAAAAATATTAACTGTATCACTCTAAGCTGTTGCCAGTTTGTTTTTGTCCAACTTCCTCAGATTTTCAACACTTCTTTGAGCCAACTCAAGTTATTCCTTTACACATTTGACTGGAAAGTGCTGGTGAATGGTGCAGCTTTAGGGCATGTTAGAAAGAGAAAGTCAGAGGTTCACGTTTGCAGTAAAAATTCGGTGATGGCACAAGCAAGCAGAGTGCAGAAGGCAGGGAATGGAGACACCACCTTCAAACCCCACCACTCCCACTTAACCTTGTCACCATCTTAGTCTCTGTAATTGCTGGATTTAGTGACACTGATAGGATGTGTCAAAGAACTCATACCCCTAAGGATAGAGAGGGCTTCCCCCATCCCTTTTTTTTGAAAGATAAAAGGGGGAAGATCCCTGACACACCTCTCCCAATTTCAGCTCAGTGGGGAACAGCTTGAGCAGTGCTGCCACCTGAAAGAATTCATATATTTTCCTCTTAAGCTCCCTTGAGCAAGGCAAACAATGAAGACACAGTGACAGGAGCATCCTGAGCCCTGGTGTGAAATCCTTGCATCAATGAAGTCAATATAAATTTTGATATTGCCTCCAAAGAATCCAGGATTTGATCCAGAACTCCTTTTTCCACTGTATGTCTGAACTGATAGACTGAAGACACAGTTTAATATTTATCATATATATTTAACAGTTGAACTTCACGATCTCAAAAGCCTTTTCTAACCTAAAGGATTCTATATTTACAACAGCTACAACTTGGCTCTGTACTTTTTGCCTTGGGAAATCAGGAGAGAGCCCTTTCCTTCACATCTGGCATATGTTTGGTGTCTGTCAGAATTTCTCCTTGTCATGGAGTGAATAACTGGGATCGTTGTGACAGAGGAGAGCCTCAATGTTTGCAAACAGAGCCATCCATCACAGGTCCAAACATGGACGAGTTTATGCTGGACAAATCATCACTGATAGATCCTGCACTGGCTCAGGAAAAAAAAAGGAGCCCAAAGAGGGAAAATTCTTGGCTCACTGTGATCCAACAACGATGCATAAACATCTGGACAGGTGCAGACAGCAGCAATTTATCTGTCAAACTGATTTCACCTGATTTACAGGGTGTGTTTGTGTAAAGCAAAGCGCAACAGCCCCTTGGTCTATCCCAAAAGTCACCAAACACCATCAAAACTCCAACTTGTGCAGCCACCTCAGCTCCTCAGTGATGCTACTGCCATAACACTGCAGGGGGAGATCCCTTTTACTCCAGTATTTTACTGGCTTTATTCTGAAGGTTTATATGAAAATCCAGGCAGGATTATGCTGATCCTCCATTTGTTTGTTTAAACCATAAAAGTACTTCCTGAGAGCTAAAACCAAGGGTTTAACACAACGAACTGCAAACATTTTTAGCCCTACCTGGTGAGAAGTGCTGCTATCCAGATCCTCTAGAACACAACTAATTAAAATATACCTGCTTAAAATATAGTAACTTAAAATACAGCTACTTTTTAAAATTTCCTGCACTTGTTTGAGATGGAGGAACAGGGAGCCAGAATCCAGTTTTTGAGAATCTGTAACATCTTGACACATATCTTAACACATTTAAACACACAAATTATTTATATGAAAAAACTCTCATTACAGCTAAGAAGATCAGGGTGCCTGGTCTAAAGCTATTCCTAGAATGGAGAGAGGGATTGCTGGATACACAGGAATGGGAAATATCAAAATTGTATTAGGCATTAAAATAATAATACTTAAAAAAGAATGTTTTCCAGCAGGTTTTGCCACAGACAATTTATCACACAACCTTCTCAATTAATACAACACCAACATAAAAAGCATCAGTAATTTAAATTTAAAAAAAAAGAAGAGAAAAGCTCATAGTTGTGTTTAAAATTTGGAGACTTGAACCAAAATTATTAGATCTGTGCAGAAGTAATCAAGTGCAGGAGGTGACTGCACCCTTGGCCTACAGCTTTGCCTCTCTCAGCCCAATCTTTCCTTGAGCAATCCAAGCAGCATCCTGAAGACTGTACTTTTATGCCTCCATGGGAAAGCAGAATGGAAGAAGTGCCACGTCCCTGACTTTTGGTATTTCCAATACAATTTCTTGTTATTTAAGTAGCCAGATGTAGCACAACAGAGTTCAATGCTGCACTGACAAAAAAACCCCAAACACCTCACCAAGAGACTTCCCCAGTTCTGAAAATCATGTACAATCTGCAAAGGAAAAGGCCAAGCTTCCAGCTAAAGAAGAGATTTTAAACAATTACCAAAGCAGGGCAGTGATATCATAAAGGCAATTTCTGCGCTAGCTTGTTTTCTGCAACTCTCTTTGCCTCTGAACAGCTAGAACAGATAATAACTATTAGTAAATCAAACTCCTGCAATATCCAGCTGTGCCTCCCACATTTACATACAGATAGAATGGGTATATGTTTTTAATATGTATGTGATCCGTACTTTTACCACAGCTGAAGTGCACGCTACAAAGGAGGAGGAGAATGGGAATGGAATCAGCATGAGATAATAAAGTGGCCTAGATAAAGTATTAGCCAGCGATTGATCTCAAACAGGGGATGTTGCTTCTCTCTGACCTGATTACTTACTATGCATAGATTCCATTAAATAGAGCTTAGAATGGAAAGCTTCGGGAAAATACCATAAATACAGTCACATCCCAGCTCCTGAGCCAGCCCAGCCCCTGGATGCCCTCCTGGAGTTTAAACCTCACCCTGGCAGCCAAATATACACATTTCTCTGCAGGCCAGGCCTGGGATGCCAGAAAACTCCGTGTTTTACACCAAAAAAATGGAAGTTCATGGTGAAAAAAATACCTTTATACAGAAGAATTGTTGAGATTTGCTTGCTGGAACGGGAGAGGGAAAGAATAGAGAGGAACAAGCTAAGATGTTGTGCAGCCTTCCCTGTGCTAATACAGGAATATATTCAATTTAATTGACTCTACACTCGTCTTTTAAGAGGGAACAAACTGGAGATAAAAGAGGAACACGTTAGAATAAGTTTAGAGTAGGTTTAGAACAACCACTGGTAAACTCTGACGATTGTTCCATTCCCTGGATGGATAAATCTCTCATTAAAATTGGTGAATTTTTTTTTCACTTCTGTGGAACAAGTCTGTTAATTTGAAATACTTTGAAACAATGAGTTGATTATGGATATACAGAGAAAACAATGTGATATCTTGTTTTGGGGATGAGTACATGGAAGAAAGGCCTGTGAGTGAATAAATAAATAGCAAAATAAATCAACACAGGAACCCAATCTGGGCCAGCTCTTATGGAAACCTGGTGTTCACCCTGCACATGGATTCCTTTATGCAGGAATTTCACACAGCCTCAGCTTTGGCCCTATTTTCTCACAAAACTGTGAATTTTGTAAGAAAAGGACTTCTCTGCCAGAGAGGGTAAATCCATCCCTGTGTAACAACCCCGTGGCTGCGCCGGAGTTGCCACTCTGGCACTCCAGGTATTGTCAGGCAGCTCTTCAAAATGCATTTAACAATTCCCTGATTATCAGGAGAGTAGGAAAAGATTGATGTTCTGCTCCCTTCATTTTGCTTTCAGCCTTTAATTATACTAAATTGGTTACAAAATAGTGACTTCCAGGATGGTTGGAGTCCGTAGGGGAGGAAGCTTTGGTTGGAGCTCACGGTGATTATGTGTTACACCTTTTATCCTTGCTGGTACACTGCTTTTAAATAAAAAAACCCATGAACAAAGGGGAATCCTCCCCTAATTTAAGTCAGTGATAAGCTGACCTCAAAGTTCCAGGATTTCACTGACAGTATGTGCATCACTGTACCCATTCCATATATCCTCCAGTATTTACATCTCTCTGTCCACTGCTTCTATCCACCAGAATCACATGGAGGTTTCAGGGAGGGATGACAAGGAATTAGAAGGATATTGTGGTGAGAAATTTTAGAATTCAGAGGATTTTTGTGTTCAAGGAATGACTGGATGTGGCACTCACTGCTCTGCTCTGGGTGACAAGGGGGTGGTGGGTCCATCTTGGGAGGTCTTTTCCGACCTAAATGATTTTGTGACATTGAACAGCTTTTCTTCTGGCCCTTTTTATTAATTATCTGGCCCTGATTACTCATCAATACATAAATAATTACATTTTAAATTGAAGTGGATGCATATAAATTAATTTATACACACATATGTATGTACAGATATACCTGTGTATTACAGACATATCATGCTAATATACATATACATATGAGTTTTATAAATAAAAAACGACTGGGAAAAGGCAAGAATGTAAATGGTTTGACTGGTGAGCAACTCCTGAGCTAACAGTGAGTGTGATATGGAAACCACAGGGTGCTGGGAGCCCATGAAGCTGGAGAAGGGAATTTAGGGCAGTGATGAGGGTCCTGCAGGCAAGGACTGGGTCACTGCTTTATTTCACCAGCACTTTAGCTCATATTTTACTACTTGTTGTTACAAGTTCCTTTATCACTGAATAGCAAGCAGCACGAGCAGGGAAAATGCATTAAACAAAAGATATTGTTTAAAAAGTAGAAACGCTTATTTTTATTTTTCTTTTTTTTTCCTTCTAAAGCTGCTGGAATTTCAAAATTATTTTACAAAATACCTCCTTAAAAGGGGACTAACACACTCCAGGGCATGTAGTTGTAAAGATAAATCTGTGCACTTCCCTGGTACTGCAGGCACTCACCCTTTGGCCTCATTTTTATGGCTCTACACCCTGGAGTGGTGTTATTGCTTCCAAACATACATATATACTTATGGGGGTCTGTGGATCTGCAGATGTTTTATTTATAAGTGGCAGGCCTATTGCATCACCCAAACGTGCATTTACAAACAGATAGAGGTTTTATGAAACCCCATTCCATTGTTTTAATAGCTGAGCCACCCAGCCATGGCAGAATAGTGCACGAGGTAAATGTGTCTACACCTCCAGAACCTGCTCCAAGTTTTCTCAGATGTGACTAACTGCAAGAATCTCCCAACCATCAAAAGTTAATAAAAAAAGACAAAATCAGGCAGGGTGAACCCTTGGTAGGAGACACCACCCCGAAGTGGAGGGGCTCAGAGAAACTGGAAGCCTCATTTTACCGAGGTATTTAAGCAGGTACCTGACTGCAAATGTAGATCTGGTGAAGTTAATATCCTTAAAATTAGATTCACAGTTAAATACTTTCCTAACCAGGATCTCAGCTGAGACTGGGATTGTGAGATACCTGCCCCAGGGCATCTTCAGAGATTAGCCTTTAACTAGAGAATAGCTGCAACAGAAACACTTGTTTATTCTACTTGCAGCTCCCAGCGTGGAAGCACGAAATGAGGGAACGCACAAGTGTCTTTATCTTGTTAAAATCCATTAGAACTATTCCTACATTCAAGTTATTCCTATGCTAAAACTGTTCCAAGATACTTCATCCCCAGAAAATATGATAATTTTCCATCAGGCTCCAAAGTTACAGGAAGCAGCACATGAAGGAAAGTAATGACATTTAAAAATCAAAGATATCTGATGTGAGTCAGAGGGGATTATGACTCTTAGCTACAATATAAATTGCTGTAAATATTTGTAGTAATTGCTTGATATGGTGTTTTCCTAGCTGCTTAAAACCAGTCAAAACAGCACTAAATGCACAGCCACGAGGGACCAGCCTGAGAGCAGGTAGCCTGTTATTGCCTCCCTGAAAAAATGACAATTGCCAGCAAAAAAAAGTGGTCTCTGAGCTCAGATTCCAACATCAAGAACCCTCCCACAGCCAAATATTAACTCAGTCTTCTGCAGCCAATATAATTCCATTTCACATGAATCTAAGTGAAAACAGCAGCTCCTGCATGTAATTAAAATGCACTATTTTGACCATATCCTCTGTTTTCAATCTTCACATTTTGAAAGGTTAAGATGGTGAGTGCTGACAAGGAGTGACCTACATTAAGCTCTAATCCCTGGACATACAAACTGAAAATAAAAAAAAATGGTATTAAGCATCAAAATGGTTTTGACTGAAATGTGATACTGGCTGTGAAAGTTCTGTATGAGCTCCCCAAATCACAAGTGAACAGCAAAACACCCAATGGCTTCAGTGGAATCCTAATTCCACCTTTGGTTTGGGTGCTCTCTGTAAATATGGAACTGCTGCACAAGCCAGGAAGAGTTTAGATTTAAATCTGTACATACTGAAAAATGCAGGAAAAAATGGATACACTTCTATACAAATGAATAAAAAGTATTCACAGATATATATTGAGTTTTCACTTACCATTAAATCTTCAGGTGCTGGTCTTTCCTTTGGCTGCTTCTTCATGCTGTGTCATAAAACACAATAAATACAAAATAAAAGCAACCACTCATTTATTCTACATGTTTAAATATTGAATTATCTTTTGTATCTCTTTTGTCACAGAGTGAAATTCAATGTATTTTTTAACGTTCTCAGGTGCTGATGGAAGACTGGCCAAAAATATATATGGATTTTTCCCTCCCTCCCAGCCTTCCCTTGTGGGATGCAGGATGTTTGTAACCACGGAAAGTGTATAAATACACAGATCACTGAAATCCAGACAGCTCAGAAGGCACAGGGAGAGCTGATTCCCATTTTTCTGGGGATTATGACACAAAGAATTACCCAAACAGGTGGGAGATTCAACTCCACCACTGAACAGCTTCAGGAGCACATGCAATACCCTGGGGTTTCCACCTTCATTTTTTCCCATTACACTGCAGGCTGATAGTTCATTACCCAGCATTAACCTGTTTATAAGATCATGTTTCTCATCCAAACAGTCCTGGTTTTCCATGCAACAGGTGCAATTAGCTCCTGAAGGCTGTGCTGAGCTGCATGAAGGAACACAATAACGTGGCACAGAGGTGACCATCAGGAGCTGCCTACTGACTAATTGGATTCAATCCAAGCAGCCAGGGTTTATGGCATAACTGGCATAAAGTCTGGGATGCTGCTCACTTGACATCTCTCATGGTTAGTAGGAACTGACTGCTTAAATAATATATACTTTCATATTGTTTGCCTTTTATAAGCAGTAATTCCCTCCCACTGCAAAGCACAGCTAATATAACATTACAAATAAAATACTGGATGATTTGTGCTGTAAATTGGAGATATTAAGGACACAATTTACCTTCCAAATAACTACAAGCCCCTCAAATAATCAAGTACCACAAGCTGTCTGAGGTAGCAGTTTAATCTGACAGTCCAAAGTAGCTGCGTCCCCGGGGAAAACAAGGCTATTAACCACCATCAGTTATGCTTCAGGTTGACATCTGTGGAAATTTTAACACAGGTTATCCCTCCCTCTGCCTCAATTCTTTTTTTTAAACAGTCTGTCATCAGTTTTTTGGGGGGAGGATCAAAATGTGGAGCTCCACACCCAGCGGTTGTGCTGCAGAATCCTCCGAACAGCCCCGGCCTTTGTAAGCTGAAACTATTGAAAACTGAGGCCTCTGTTACACAAACTTTAATTATTTAGCTCCTTTAATTAACTGACCATCAGACTGCTTTTTGTGCCTGGATTTGTTCCGGGCCTGAGAGGTACTTTCTCCTGTATTATCTAGTCAAAATTCAGTGTTATTAGGTCACTCTTGCTGCAGTGGCCCCGACATATGGTGGAAAACCCAAAATGTGCAGAGCCCAACCTACAGCTCTGTGTGGGGCTTGGAGGAGGACACATCCCTGGAGCAGGACACATCCCTGGAGCAGGATTCCCTCTCCCACACACTGGGATGGCTCCATCTCATTTAGCACAGCTGAGCATCCAGCCCTGGGTGTGCATGGTCACAGAAAAGACCCTTCTCCCTCAAACACATCCCATTTTCACAAAATTCAAGCTTATTTATCTGCTGTGCATAAATGCCTGCCCTTTGTTTATTTTCTTTTCAGGGCAGTGTGACAGTTAAAAAGGGATTTTTCCCCTCACTTTGCTTCGTTCAGATGTCTTACCCTCAGGATTTGGATCCTCTAGTCACTCAAGAACCGTATTCTTTATTCTACAACCTCCTCCTCTCCCCAATTCTCCTTTAATTTAAAAGGTTTTCAATGAACTATTCAGTTTTAAGGACAGAAAATATACCCAGTGGTGTGTTTTAAACCACGACTCTCAGTAAAAATTACTTACTGAGAAGCCAATGAATTCATCCAGGCCTCTTGCCTTCTTAAATATCGAGGCAATTTTATAAGAAATATTTTTAAAAGCACTGACTGATGACATCTTACACACGAGTTTTTGCTGAGTATTCCCCCCTGACAAATTCTTGGGAGCCTCAGCACCCACGTTCAGGGCAGGGTTTATTAAAACAGGGATTAAAAAAAAACCCAAAAGAAAACCCAAAAAAAACAAACCACCCCACCCCTTGTAAGTACTTTTACGACCCTTTGTGTAAATAACGTTTACATAATTTAAACAGTTTGCTCAGCTTTGCTGCCCCATCTGCCCAAGGCCCCCAAGTCCCTGTTCTCTGGGAAAGGATGCAAGGAAAGCCATAAGGTCTCGGGGAGCCGCGGAGTTAATGACATGTATCATTTACATCCAGGGCATGGCATGTTTGCAAACTGAGCTCACCATTGAGTGATGAAGTGTACAAATGGCTCCGAGAACTCCCCGGCTGGAAGGACCGGCGATTCCTGGGATTGCAGCGGAACAAGGAGCAAAAAAAAGAGAATTTTTTTTTTTTTTTTTAGGAGAGCGATAAAACAGCGACAACAAACAAACAAAAAAAACACAAACCAAAACAACAAAACACAAAAAACCCACCCCGAGGAATAATAACCACAAAGCCCCGTTTCACACCGAGAATTCGAGGGAGAAAGGTACAAATTCTTCCCAGAATGTGTTATAAAACACTGAATTTCAACTAATGAGTATTACACAATGGGTAAAAACATGTGGAAAGACACTGAGGGGAGGTGAAAAAAGGACAATGATAGCCACAGGGTAAAAAGGAAGGTAGGGAAAGTGTAAATGAGAAATTAATGATTATTTAAGTAACACACAAATGGTCTTGTAATTAACAAAGAGCTGTGAAATTATTCTTGTGTTGACCTTTGTTTCTTTCCCTGCATTCGCTATTTATTTACACTCATGTTTATTTACACTTATTCATTTTCGAGCCTGTCCTCATATGCTGTCTGGGCAGGATTTAAAAGGCAAAAGAATTTTTAGAAGCAAAAAATTTACCAGTCTAGCGGTAGAAAACAACCACCCAGTATTTAGGATAGGGAAAAAAAAAACAATTAAGAGCTAAAGAGGGGGAGAAAAAAAAGAAAAAAAGCTTCCAAACAGGGAACAAACAACAGCACCATTTGCAAAGAAGGGCTTTACGAATTTAGGAGTTTTTCCAAGAATGACAGAGAGCTCCACTGTGTTTATAGTGTAACAGCTCAGGATGTAATGAAATTACACTGCAGAGTACTTTAACAGTGTCATCTCATTAGACCTACAGTTGGAACAAGAGAGCCACATAAAACACGCAGCTGCAAATGACTCCATTCTCATCTATTCTCATTTGCTATTAAAAATACCTTTCGGCGTCTTTTTTCCTCCCTGACATCCCTCCACAAAGTACCCTGCAAAGTATGATACATGCACCTATTTAAATTAACAAAGGAATGACTTATTTTAATCTCACTGTGCTTTGGAGTGCTTTGGCCATTTGGATGAGCAATATATCATTACATACAACCTTCCAGCGCTGCAGGCAAGAAACTCGGAGCGTGCAGCATTTGGTGGGAGCCAAACAATTTCTCTAGCACACAACTGTGTCAAATGCATGCATGTATTCATTATGGGGAAGGCGAGGAAATAGCTTTGATGTAGTGGAAAAAAGAAGATGATAAAAGCACCTCTGCAATGTGTGTGCCATTATCAATGGTGGCAGATAGACACGACTGCAGAGCCTCCTATGTGATTAGTAAATATACATATAATTGCTGTGGCCAATTATCAGAAAAATGAGATCGGTAATTACAAGACAGAAAATTAACTAGAACTCTTATTAAGGCTTTGTTTCCAATTC
The DNA here is from genome assembly GCA_013397135.1 of Pachyramphus minor. Taxonomy (NCBI): domain Eukaryota; kingdom Metazoa; phylum Chordata; class Aves; order Passeriformes; family Tyrannidae; genus Pachyramphus; species Pachyramphus minor. Next base: position 173,089 of record VYXB01003719.1, read on the forward strand.
GAACAATTGGAAACTGCTGGAAAATACAATTCAATCAAAAGTAACTGAGGAGGAAAAGGAGAAGCCAAAATTGCTGTACAATTTTCAAAGACTTCTATTAAATACAAGGAGCTGTTTGATAGAACATGCCCAAATTCTCTTTGAACTCAGACCGGGTGAGGGAGAGGTTATTGTTTCCAAACTTATAAATGACAGCAATATAGGAGGGTTTGTGCTGGAGAGTGGAGGGAACACAAGGAAATCAGCAGTGCAATTAAACTTTCTCCACTTCAAAGAACGAAATTATCCAGATTAATACAGAAATTGCCAGCCTTGCTCATGTGGAGCCCAGCAGGCTTTGCCTCTCCCCACCATCCTTTTCTCCTGCCCAGCTCAGCCTTCCAGGGCTCCCACCTGAAGCCACTGGGATGGACCCAAGGCAGGAAAGGTGGGAAATGCTCCAGGCACATATCACAGTCTACGGGAGCTCATTCCCTGGGGAACTGGCTCTGCCCAGCAACCTATCCCTGCTGGTTATTTTAAGTAAAATCCCAGTTCCAAGCCAAACATCCCTGTGACAGGGCTGCCAGCTCGGCTGGGCCGTGCTGGGGATCGGGATGGGCAGCCGGCACTTCACACTCATTTGGGAGGTGATAATTTCTGCATTCACAGGAGATGACGGACCCATAATCGAGTGAAACCTCATTATCAGAGGGGAGGAGAAGCTGCTGAGCTGCTCTGAAGCCACCAGCGTCCTGCTTTGGTTATCCAAACCCTATGGGCTCATGCAGCTAAGGGGAGAGGCAGCTCCAACATCAGTGTAAAACCCTGGACCACACAGCTCCTGTCAGACCAAGACAAGGGGTTCCTGCCTAACAAAATTTCACCTGGATGAAAGTAAATGCTAAATCCTGTTTTTCTTCTCTTTTTGGGCACATTTTTGTGTTCAGTGCAGGTATTTCCACCCCATGCTGGGCTACTGGAGCCCTGCTGGCCACGGTCATGCCTCGGTTGGTTTGCTCTCAGGAGCTCAGGAGGAGATTGTGTACGGAAGGATGGACATGAACACACACTGGATCTCAGGATGGAAACAAGATGCTTTAATCCCAAGGATTTTAGACTGGGTACACTCAATTTTATTGGACATTTGCCTTTGAAATTGAAAGCCTCTTGGGAGGTTCGAGGAGGTCAAGGCTGAATCTCGAGGACACCTCCCACTAGACCAGGTTGCTCAAGTATCAGGATCTGTAAATATATCCTATACCGTACCCTGAAGTTCCCCAGATGTTGTCTGACACTCAAAGAGATGGGAATATAAGGAAATAAAGCAAAGCTACATTTCTCTACCAAGCAACACAGTCACATTTGATGTAACCACAGGCAATGTCCAGCTGCACCCTCATGACCTGCCTTATTTTCCCCACCTGCCCCATGAAATCACACTATAAAGGGAAAGAAAGTAAAACCCCAAGATTTTAAAGGAGAGAAGAATAGATCTACTCCATTTTAACTGGGAAATGGTTCTTCCATTCTCATTAACTGCTGTATCTTTTGACCAGTATCATGAAGACCTCGACACTGGAGATGATGCTAAAATGGCAGTAAAGACACAAACAGTTCTAAGGGGCAATGTACCATTATTCCCAAGCTTCCCTAAGCATCCAAGCAACATTTCCATAACTGGGATCTGCTGCAGGAGAAGACAAGATCAGCCTCTGCTTTCTCCAAACCAGCCCAGCTGTGCACACAGAGCAAGACTGGGGAAGGGCAAGAGGAAGAAAGTTTGAGTGATGCCTTTGCCTTGTGAATAATGAACAGTTCAAGGAGGTCAACCCATTACAACTGAAACCGTTTAATTATTAATTATGCACAATCTATGAGCAAAAGGACAAGTTCAGAATGTTTAATGTGTGGTAACTCCAACTGGACCCTCTCTTGGCATTTTGTTATTAGCACTTGTCAGCAAGGTGCTCAGGCAGAAAGGAAAAAGCAGAGCGGCAGAAAATCTGAGCCAGCAGGAGGAGGGAGGGCTTTAAACTTCAAACACTGCCCCTAATATTTAATTTATAGAGTGCCAAGGCTCTGGGATAAACCTTATTGACTTCCATGGAGTCAGGGGAAGCCACATTATCTAAATGAAGACCTGAGAATGAGAATACTGAGCAATCCCTCTCAAATCCCTCTCTTTTGAAGGCAGCAATAACATTAGGATCTGTATCTCCTTTTTTTTCTGAACAAAGGAAGAGTGAACCACCTAAGAGTGTGTCCAGAAGCCAATCAATTCTTTGGAACCTTTGCAATAAGAGCCTGAATTACAGATCTAAGCACTATCCTCACCCACTCCCCAAACCTACTGTTTGAAATGCCTCCTGCTCTGTTTGCTCTGCCCAGGTAGAGCAGAGGCAGAGATGCTGCCAAAGCTCAGGAGATAAATAATGTCCAGCAAACACACAAATAAACATGCATATGGCAACTTACCCCTTTTTTATGTCCAAAGGATAAACTCCAGAAGCAGATTCATCAGATACAGCTTGGAGCTGTTTATAATTTTTGAAAACATTCTCGTGTCAATGAAATTTGGGGGTCTGCCAACATACACCTGAAGATCCCAGGCCTTACACACCTTCAGGGGTCTTACCCCCAACACATAATTTCTTGAGAGTGGAATATTTTCTCAAAACAACTGGAAGGCTGAGATTTCTCACATCCTTTCTGAAGGAGAAAGCCCAGAACCTCCCTATTAACAGGGAAATCAGCAAATTCAGCTTTCTCCCTAAAACCTCCCTAAAGCCCCCAGCTAAAAACCCATAGTCCTCCTCCCTCCTCCTTCAGGGCCAGAATTTATCCTGGTAAATCTCCAAACTGGACAGAAAAAAGGGGCAAGGTGCCTGACCCATCTCTGTGGGTTTGCTGGACATGATTTATTTCCAGCATCTCCACCACTGCTCCGCTCAGGGAGAGCAAACACACGGAACGACGGACAAGCATCACCAACACATCCCTGGAACTACTCTGTGGGGCACCAAAGCTGGGAATTCCCAGCAGGTCTGGGTGCAAACAGGTTTTATCCCCTCTCCTGTGCTGGGGCCCTGTCTGTGAAGGGTTAAATTTCCCCACTCCCCACAGCTCCTGCTGTTCTGCAGCGCTCGTGCAGAAGGAGCTGCCATGGTCCTGTGGCTCCAGGGCCACAGGAGGGAAGTTACCAGAACCCAGCAAACCAAACTCCAGCTCCTCTCTCCTCTGGGCCTCCCCAGCACTCCCTGCCTTTGGAATTATCATCTCCTCTGGGCACACACTCCTATTCTGCAACTCCTCCATTGATGCTGAAATGGCACTATTTAATAAATAATGTCTGTGCCTCACAAAGCATTTCTGGCTTAGCACTTCAGCCCACAAAATCTCCAGGATTAAAGAATTTTTATGTGCTCCAGCTTTTCTTCTACTCAAGCTTTCAAAAAGCACATTTACTTTTCTGTAGGAGCTGTATTTTACTTTGTGGCCAAACAGTGATTTTTCATTTTAGACAAACAAGTTTTAGATGCACCAGAAATGTTGCCAGGTGCAATTACAGGTAATAAATTGGTTACAACGGGACCAGCAAATGGCAATATTGGACATGTTCAGGTTTGATCCTACAGGGACAACTTTGTCCCACAGCATTCCTAAAAAAGGATTTTATCTATCTATCTATCTATGACCCAAATAAATAAATACAATAAAATCTATTTCTGACTTCAGATTTACTCCTACTAGGACAACTTTCCTTATTTTATATATACATATATACAAAAAAATTCTGACTTCAGATTTACTCCAACAAGGACAACTTTCCAGGATTTTACATATATATAAAATCCACTTCTGACTTTAGATTTATTCACACTGGGACAACTCTTCTGGATTTTATACATATATATATACAAAAATTCATTTCTGACTTCAGACTTACTCTGACAAGGACAACTTTCTTCCACAGCATTCCTAGAAAATATATATATATAAAACAACAACAAAAAAATCCATTTCTGACTTTCTAGCCAATCTACTTCAAAGCCTTGCACAAACCTAATGGCAGGTGATTTCCAACAAATAACAAGTTGGCAGAAGGCAGCAGTGGCTGGAGGTGGCTCAGAGGCCCAGACTTGAAAGCCTTTCTGGGTCCTGTCCCCATGCTGCTCCCACCCCCAGCAGGAAGGTGAGGGATGATTACACCTCAGCACCAGGTCACTTCTTGCTCTTTTCTTAGTAGCAGATGCCAAACGTGACAAATGATACGAGGGGGCATTTTGGTGTGAAGTTTTGTCCGCTGGGATCCGAGTGGCAGCAGTAAAACTCATTTATTTCCAGATCTCCAGCTGGATGGGAACCAAGGTCGAAAGGCCAGTGTTTTATCCACCAAAGCACTCAGCCTAACTTTAACACCCCAAATCACGTGAGGACCAGCTATTCTCTCAGCAGAGCTCCCTGCTCCCGAAGTTCCTGGAAATATCAGCAACCTCCGTTGGTCGGGAACACGCACGGACGCTCCCGGTTAAATAAGTCAGTGGGTACTTGGGGCTATTTGGTTGTTACTCCTGCAGATTTTGCTACTGGGGGCTGTTTTTGAGAGCCCAGAAAAGGGGAGGAGTGTAATTAAGATCAGGAACAATCCAGAGTGTAGGACAAGGCATTTTCTCCCCCTCGCCTGTTGTTGGGGCTCTCCGAAGGGCCGGTGATAAGCTGGGAAAACAGGTTAATCCTTTAACTGGAACTGTAATTGCTTTTTCTCTGAAACAAATGCAGGAATTTCTGCCTCTCCTTGCTGGTCTCTGGTCGATCATAAGGCAGCAGAGCACGGCAGTGTTTGGGTAGATACACATCTCAAACACATCTCAAATAGCTGAGGCACCGCGGCGTGAAACGCGGCCTCTACCTGCGCACACCGAGGGGACCCGGGAAAAACTAAACCCATTTGTTGTTCCCTTCCTTCCTCTGTACCCTCCTGATGCATTTTTATTGCTTTTTCATAAAACACTGCTGCAAATAATCAAGCATGACCATTGACATCCACAAGATTGAGTTTTAGGAACCATTAAATGAGCTTGCCCTCTTGGGAAGGTTCTTGCTCAGGTTGGTCTAAAGGTAATTATTCAGCAATTCCTACCTGTGGTTTTACCTTGTTCCTATATAAGTCTCTGAATCTCATACACTAGTAAGGTCACAGTTTCTGTCTCCATAAAACTATACCCAAAACCAACTTACACAGGACAAATTATGGTGGGTTTGGGAACACATGTGTATATCCTAAGGAAATCTTCAAAACTCCACACATTTTCAGGTTTCATGCATTTAAATCAACACCTGCGAAATTCCTAAAGAAAAAAATCACATCTTGCTTCATTCTGAGCCTTTGGAGTTTTTTTACATCATTTATAGCAAAAGCAAAATGTAGCATTGATGCAGAAGGTTAAGGAATTCAGGACTCCAGAGGAAACACTCATCGTGTTATTTGATCAAGCTGAACATCCTGTGAATTTTTAAGGCTGTGCCATAGCAATAAATGGAGGGATATATTTAACCATGTTAAAAAAACCACAATAGAAACAACTCTACAAAAGACATGTATCAATTTAATTTTTTCCAGAGGAAAACTGGAAAATATATTGCTACTGAAATGCTTCACAGCTCAGTGTTAACACCCCACCAGCCTTAACTGAAGCTGCTGAATGTTTCTAGAGTAAGGACTTAAAAAAAAAAGAGGTCTTTGATTTGTGGAGTTTGGAAAGTCCTTGAGCTAGATTAAACTGCAGTCTTGTGAGACCGAGTATCTCTGTGGGGGCACTTAACAGAAATGCTCAAGAAACTCATGGAAAGCTTCTCTCTACTTACTCATGAAGCTATCAGGGTAAGGATTTGTGAGGACAACTAATTAATTTTTCTTCTCAATTTCTGCCTGACTTGTTAAAACAGGCAGGTTTTGCAATGCTGCCTCCTATTTGTAAGAACGAGGATTTGCTCTTGGAAGTCTTTCCTCCCCAAGCTTCTAATGCAATTGGAATAATACAATCATGGAATATCCTGAGTTGGAAGGGACCCATCAGGTTCAGAGTCCCACTCCTGGCCCTGCACAGGACACTCCAACAACTTCACTCTGTGCCTGAGAACATTGTCCAAACATTCAAATAATTTAACTAAAACTGACAGACAAAAATCAAGTTCTGTTTCTCCTTAATTCAATACAATTAAAAGCGAATAAAGCAAAGCAACAGCTAAATCATCACTGCAGTGAGACAAACCATGGCAGCTTTGAAACTACAATGAATGGCCAAGACCTTTAAGATCATCAACTCCAACTCAACACTGAACCTTGTTCTCAAGTGCCCATCCACATTTTTTTTGAACACCTCCAGGGATGGGGACTCCCCCACTGCCCTGAGCAGCCCCTTCCAATATCTGATCCCTTTTCCTGTGAAGAAATTCTTCCTGATGTCCAACCTGAGCCTCCCCTGGCGTAGCCTGAGGCCGTTCCCTCTCCTCCTGTCCCTTGATTCCAGGGAGCAGAGCCCGACCCCCCCCAGCTCCCTCTTTCAGAGAGTGAGAAGATCCCCCCTGAGCCTCCTCCTCTCCAGGCTGAGCCTCCCCAGCTCCCTCAGCCACTCCTGGGGCTCTGTATTTTGTGTTTCCAAATGATCATCTGGAACAGATTCCAATGACAAAACCTTTTCACCATTTCCTGAAACTGCACCTCATGCTTGGGAAGCATAATCCTGTTCCATGGCAAATTCTCTGGCTGCATGACCATGAAAGATAGGACAACATCTAGGACATCTTCCAAGCCAGGCAGCAGCTCCTGCTTCCAGCCTGACTCCACTCTCCTCCATGCAGGAGTGTTCTGGAAAGGCTGCACACACAGCAAGCGACGCGCGCCCTTCCCGATGGGAATCATCTGCGCTGCTCTGTGCTTCCCATGCAGCATTTCCTGGAGTTGGAGACAAACTCAGTTGAGTGCTGGAATATTAAATGACTCTCAGCTCTCAAATAACAGCAGCCTGCCTTTATTGCTGGCTGTGGCAGGATGAACTCCATTACCAACGAGTGTATCCTCATCTTTGGACCAGGAGCAGGAATCTTGTCATGGTGGGAGATGCTGCTCCAATTAGGACTTGCTTAAATGAGCGTGTCTTATTTGTAGCTGGATCAGATCTCACTATAAGTCACCACATGTTAAAAAATAAAGGTTCTGGCAGGCATGTTCCCTATTCACACAAAGCTCCAACACTAATTCTGCCATTAAAAAATAATCCCAGAACCGATGTCATTAACAGCCCGATAACATCATTTAACAACAACAAACACCAGCCACAGTTTGCTGCCATTTCAGAAGAACCCCCGTGCCTGAGGTTTTTTTGTTCAATTCTCCTGCTTTTCAAATCACTTATTCATCCTGCAGAATTTCTGAAAGTAATTTTGGGTCCCAGATAATGAACAAACAGACTTTTTAAGCTGCCAAAGTGACCCACCATGTCTCATATATTTCACCAAGAGTTTCAAACCAGCTCCAAAAATCTCACTATGCAGAACATCTAAAAACTCCCACAGACAGTTTTCATGGCATAGTGTGCCATCTTACAGACTTTGAGGAAAGTCCAAGATACCTGAGGAATAGAGAAATAACTTCTTAGTTCAGTCATTGACAAATCATAGAATCCAGGATGGTTTGGGTCAAAAGTGACCTTAAAAACCACCCAGTTCCACCCCCTGCCACGGGCAGGGACACCTTCCACTAGCTCAGGTTGCTCCAAGCTCTTCCAAGTTGGCTTTGGACACATCCAGGGATGGGGCAGCCACAGTTTCTCTGGGCAGTTGAATTAATTAATCCCATGAATTAATGATTATGAATGAACATTGACTTGGATTCCTACTGCACTTTGGTGGAACAGTTCTAAAAACCCAGTGACTACCAATATAATAACAACTACCAGAAAGAATCAAGGTCTCCATTTCATCATTTTAAACCATTTCTAGGTCCTCCTGTGTCAGGCTCTGGTGTTTTTAGCTGGGTCCAGAGGGAAGGACTGGGGTAAGAGCCAATTTCAGGAAATGCTCTCTTCCACAGAGCTGGTTCATAATTTTAGGAGCCAAAAGTCCAAAATCATTCTCCCTCACACAAGAAATATTAATATATACTACAAACAAACAAAATACATGTTAAGAGACTTGAAAAAAACCACCCAGTTTTCAACTTTGCAACAATTCCTACAAATTACCACCGTGGCACGAAGCCATATGGAGACTGAAGGTTTTTGAGGCAGCTTGATCCCACCCTGGCAGATCTGCTCCTCCCTTATCCTGAGACACCAGGGCTCATCCAGAAGCTCTGCCAGGATGGCAGCACTGCTGTGCCCCATCTGTTTGGAAAAGGCAACCTACAGATCATCCCTTGCTGTTCTGATCACCAAGGCAGGGGGGGAATTCTGCACCAGTGTCTGGGGCTTCCTGTAGCAAAGCAGGAGAGGGGCTCTGCTCCTCCTGTGAGTTTTAGGACCTCCTCAGAGCCAAGGGCAAGATTTGACCCAAAATAATCAGTCTTACAACACTAAACATTTCCAATCCTTAATACTCATGGTGGCAACAACAGCTGAGCAATATCAAGAGCACAGAGACCTCCCCCCTCAGCAGGTCCTTGTGTAGAAGAGTTTTAGCCCCATAAGCAGGTCCTCCTGCCATTCCCCTTCTTACAGAAGAAAAAAACCCCCAGAACAGTCACAAGTTAAACACATTTTGCTTTAAAGCCTTTGTACACAAGGCAGGAGGAGCTGTTAAAGTCAGCACTGCCCATGAGCTAGAACAGAAAACCCCTTAATATAAATGTTCTCCATGACACCGTCAGGCCAAGAATTTGCAGGTGTGGCAGCCACCACCTAAACATTATATATCTTATTAAATGACCTCCTAACAATACATACAGAGCAGACTACACCACAGAGCCCATCCATTCTGCTCTTCCCCCGGGCTCTAAATGTTATGGAAGGCGAGTTCCATTTAGACACCGAGTGTGTTCAAAACAAAGCGAGTGGCACTTAAAGAACTTTCAGCTGAGCTGTGCTCTGTCACCTGGAGCCTTAACGTGCCCCCCACACACAGAGCACATCCTGAACCACCAGCTCAGGAGAATGATGGTTCTGTGGTGAGCTGGGGAACACAAAACAAACTAAAAAACATCTCAAAATGCTCATGTTGAAGTTAACTCGGCACTCGGGTGTTTAAAGGCTGCACAAAGGTCCTTAGTTAATGTTTTTCTGGGAAGACTGGAGCAATCCTAATCCTCAGAACAAGATGTGAAAGCTGCCAGAAGGTCCCTTAGGTTGGAAAAGACCCCTAAGATCATCAAGTCCAACTGCAATCTACCATAATATGAGCTCTTCAGGGCTGTGTTTTAGAACAGCCATCTCAGATTCGGGCACAAGTACCCACTGAAAAGCAGGAAAACAGAGGTAAAATAGGAGCATCTTTACCTGACCTTCCTGAGGATGGAGAAGGCCTTTTGCTGGTGGTAGGCACAGCACTGGTGCTCTGACATTTCCATGCCTCAAAGACGTGTGTAACAGGAATAATGATGGATGGA
>VYXB01003719.1:185171-192908 GCA_013397135.1 Pachyramphus minor
AAGTGCTCTCCTCCAACACCCAGGATCCTCCAAGAACACTTTACACGTAGTAAAATGCAATAGAGAGGAGGGAGAAAACCAGCACCAAGAAAAGAGCCAGTGCTGAGCACACTGAGTCTTTTATTAGTGTATCAGCAGCACACAAACATAAAGTTTCTGAGGATAACTCTATTTTTTCCAAGGAAGAAAATAAAATAATAAATAGACAGAAGCAGCTTGTTATATTTTTAATGGTTAATCTCTGTCTATCACAACTCAACAGAATAAATTTGCTGCTTTGCATTATTGCTAATAAGCAAAATATTTCGTGGCTATAAAAAGCCTTTTTTCCCTCCTTCCCTTCCAGATGTTAAATGACAAAATAGATTCAGCTTATTCAATAGGGATGATTTGGAGCTTCTTTACATTAGTGCACATGAACAGGCGACTCAGATTTTTATCCAAACAGAGCATCACTCCCATTTCCTCACAGGAAAAACAGGTCTTGTCACGAGAAGGAATAGAGGTGGGGTCATCTAGAGTGGCCCCAACATGGGTATGATTACATCCAATTTCAGACCAAGATTTAAAATATCATTTCTAATAAAAGCACTCACTCACAAACCCAAGTGCTGGAGGATTCTCCCTGTGACGTGGGAACCCTCGGCCGGAGCCGGGCCCAGCCGTGTCCCTGCTCACACACACCCCCTCCCCAGCCTTTATTACACAGTTCTGAGAGCCACAGATTATTTGGAGATCATCTTCATAAATTTTACATTAAGGTGGCTGTGCCAGTACCTGGAATTGATTCAAAATGCTTAAGACACTCAATTACTTTTTAACACTGTTACCCGATGTAATGACATATCTGCTATTTCCCTTGCATTTGATGATGCAACATCATTGTAATTGATTCATTTTCTCAATTAAATAAAGCTCCTGAGCTCTCCTCTCTGCAATGCCACCGAGACTCCCCACTCAGATGTATTACCTATTTTCCCTGCCTCAGATATATTGCTTGTGAGGCCACGCTCTGCTCCTCCCTTAACTCCACGAGCAAATGCAACGTTCCAGTCGTATTTTTCAAGTTGGGAGCAGCGATGAACTTTGCTGTATTTATATTAGGCATATTTTTCACTGTTAAAACTCTGTTGTTTACCTTTTTCCAAGCTCCCATTATTGGGCAGCTGCAGAAACCATAAACCAAACCCAGCCGCCGACAACTTTACTGTCGGTGCTTCTCCTTTTGCCCACAGTTCAGGAGAAAGGGAAGCAGCCAGTTTTATTGAACATTAAAAACTATTTTAAAAGTACTCATCATAACATGTTTTCTCCTTTTTTTCCTTCCCCAGCTGTTGGGTTTTTGTGTGCTGCTGGGAGATGAGATGTTCATCCTGAAGGGATCCAAGTGCAGCGGCCGCAGCTCCAAAGCTGGAGCATTTGGTGTTGTGTTGCTACCCCACATGGTGCCCAAAAAACTTGGGGATCAGGAAGGAGAATGTCATGGTCACGTTCTTTATATTTTCTTTGAAGAATTTTAAATAGTGAAATGGTAGCAGTGACCCAACTGAAAACCCTGAATGAGAGGAAGACAAAAAAGGCTCAGAACACATTTTGAGGGAACAAGGAACACCCTGATGAGCTCCTGAGAACATCCTGCCTCCAGCTCTGGGACCTCTCAGCATCAAAAGGATGTGGAGTTGTTGGAGGAGGTCCAGAGGAGCCCATGGAGATGCTCCCAGGGCTGGAGCCCCTCTGCTCTGGAGCCAGGCTGGGAGAGCTGAGGGGGTTCACCTGGAGAAGAGAAGGACCCAGGGAGAGCTGAGAGCCCCTTGCAGGGCCTGAAGGGGCTCCAGGAGAGCTGGAGAGGGACTGGGGACAAGGGATGGAGGGACAGGACACAGGGAATGGCTTCCCACTGCCAGAGGGCAGGGAGAGATGGGATATTGGGAAGGAATTGTTCCTTGGGAGGGTGGAGAGGGGATGGGCTGGAATTCCCAGAGAAGCTGTGGCTGCCCCTGGATTCCTGGAAGTGTCCAAGGCCAGGTTGGACGGGGCTTGGAGCCACCTGGGCTGGTGGAAGGTGTCCCTGCCCGAGGCAGGGGGCGGGACTGGATGGGGTTTAAGGCCTTTTCCCAACTAAACCATTCCATGATTTTTCTCATCTCAGAAAAGTCACTTCAAGCCTTTCAGCACCAACTCCCTCCCTGAGCCACGACAGAAGAACATCTCTAAGTCCTGCCCTGCTCATCATGGAACACCCACTGCTCAGCAGCTTCTGTAAGCTCCTCATATGCAAGTGAAATATTTTAAATTTGCAGAATTAGGTCTTTTATTTGATATTTTTGAACCTGTATTTGCTGTGTTTTCACTCACTGCATGTGCCAGTTTCTGGTTTGCAAATGATGAACAAGTCTGTCCCATTCCCAGCCTGTTTCTCAGGCCATGGAGTATCAGTGGTATCTGGATAAACCACTCCACAAAGGCTTTTTTCCAAGGTTGGTTAAAAATGCCAAAGTTTGTCTCCTATTCATCTCCTATTTAATGAATGCCTCTGGTTATGAAAAGCAACTTTTGACAGACCATCAGGTTCTGTTTCTGTCTCCATGGAGATCCTTTGGCCGGGAAGTGGCTGAGGAGACCTCTACCATCCCCTTCCCATCCTATTCACTAGCACAATCAAGGAAACTCAAATGAATCCACCCCGGGTAACTTGGAGGAGTCACCAGCTACAGCTTTAATTTTCCCTTTTACTCTCTGGAATTAGGACTTGCCCTGGAGCTCTTGTTTGAGAGATTTGCAGGTGACCCAGGGTTAGATCTTCCCATATCAGCTAACAAATTTTCTCTTTACATATATACTGCTTTTCAAGCTACTGGTATTTATTTTTTTTTAATAGAAAAATCCTTATACCAACAAATCATACAGTTATGATTTTTAAGGGAAGCTTCACATTCCTTTTCTTAATCCAGGACACTGTGGATTTTAAAAGCAGATAGAACTTATTTTTCATCTGTACAAATGAGGGTGTAGTTTTAGTGAAGAGCAGAAACTACAACCATTGTCTCCTCCTGACAAATGTTTTGTATAGACAATTCACAACGTGGAAAAGGAACATGTAAATGTGCTGATTTCCATGTGGTCTCCACCACCATGGGTTTGACTCTTCCTTTGGAATTAAAACACGTCCTTCAGATATATTTTACAAATTCTTGCAAGATTGCAATTGGTTCTACTTCTGCAAGAAGTCAAACCAGTAAGACTGACCCCCCCTAATCTACTCCTGATATTCTAAACACCCTCCTCATCCCAATCCATGGATTTTGCACACGGCAAACTTCAACCACTGCCACAAAACAGACAAAAAAAAGAGTGAAAATTATTTCAGAAAAATAATAAAAAAAATAGACAATTCACAACGACCTTAATATTAAATATATTCTTACAATTATATTATGTTGGTTTTCCCCGAGGCCTGCAAACAAATTTATATAAAGAGATTATTTCATCCACCATTGAACTGCAGCCACTTCTCAGAGAAATCTCTTTTACCAGAGTTTAGAAACACAATTCAACAAAGTGGCCATGAAAAACTCCCCCCTGTTGGAAGGATTGTGGTAACAATAACTCCAACTCCTACCACCAGTAACCACTGCCCTGGAGTAGGACCAGGATGCTCCTGACAACACATTCCTCAGTCAGCAGGAGGGTGGGACAAGCAAGCCTTTGGAAAACCAACAAATTTAGCAAAGTGTTGTTAAAGATCTTGGAATCAGAATCATTCAGGCTGGAAAAGATCTCTAAGTCCAACCAGTCCACCACTAAACCACGTGCCTAGACCTTGTTCCAAGCACCACAAGAAAGGAATAAGTAGAACAAAGGGTGGTCAACCAGAAACCAAATAAAGGATTGGGGTTTAGTTTTCACCAGCTCTTGCTTCATGTCACCCTTGTTTCTCAAGTTTAACAAAATGCCAACCAGGATAATAGAGAGGAATAGCAGGAGAACCTGGAAAACTGATCCCAACTGAGATCATAGATTCAATCATAGAATCTCCAGAGGGTCCCACAAGAATCACTGAATCCAAATCCCCAAAAAGTAAAAGGACAAAGACCGTAGTGGGATGTCCAGGGAGGACAGGCTGAATCACACAAGGTTATCCTTCCCCTCTGTGCCTCAGCCTGGGCACCCCCAGGGAGCTGTGGGACACCTGGGGAAGTTCAAAATAAAACCACAGCAGACAGAAATCCAGAGAGCCCAAAAGAATCGAGGTCTTCAGACTAAAGACAAAAGCACAACCACCAATCCTGTATCCCTTCTCCATGTTCTTTCCACACACAACTACCCTTATTCCCTGCAGCAAGGAAAACCCTTCCAACAGTCAAGCAGAGGAATAAATCATCTAAGGAAACACCTAATACCAGGAGGGTTGAAGAGCAGCAGATGAATATCCATCAGGATTGTCCCTCCTCCTCAACACAGCCCTGCAGGTCCCTTCTGGCTTGAAAAGAAAGAGGTGAAATGTCTGTTGCTAAGGTCTGACACTGTTCAATCCATCCAGGGCTGCCCCACTCCTGGAAGTGTCCAAGGCCAGGCTGGAGCAACCTGGGTGAGTAGAAGGTGTCCCTGCCCATGGCAGGGGGTGGAACAAGATGGTTTTTAAGGTCCCTTCCAACCAAAACCATTCCAGCATGACGACAAATCTTCAGTAACTCCAATATTTGCTGATGGTTCACCAACCACACAAACCCACCCCCACTGAGAGCTCTTCTCCCAGGCTTCACTTCCCATTCATCGACATCCACTGCAGGAACCAAAACTGGGAGAGATGTTTTCTTCCAACCACTCCAGGAACATCTCCCATTCCACACAAGCACCAACTCACACAAGAAATCCTTAAATATTTGTAAAAATATCACTGAAGAAATGTCAGTATTTCGTAGTAAGTCCAGAATGGTTTGGGTTGGGTTGGTTAAAGACCATCTCATTCCACACAGGACAGAACAAATCCTGGAACCCCAGTCCCAAACCCCAGGCTGAGCTCTGCTCCCTCAGCCTGCCTGGAATTCTTAGGATTAGAGAGAAAAAAACCACCCATCAGGCTTTCAAGATTCCCAGCTAATAATCCACTCTTAAAACACACATACTAAAACATATAAAATAAGTTTTTAGTAGTTACCTAAGTTTCCACACTTGAGCAATTATTCAAACGTCAATTTGACATTTAAAAAAAAAAATCAGACAGGAAGATTAAAGTAAATAAATAAAAAAATTCCCTTTATGCTTCATATTCTGAACATTTTTTTTTTTTAACTTTCCTAAAATCTCTCAATTTTTTGAACATGAAAACACCTCTGGAAAAACTAAAACTGAATTCAAATTTTGCAGCAAGTTTCTAATCAAATTTAAGTTCAAACTTAATTCTAAGGAGAAAAAAATATAATAATATAATAAAGGAAAATGTATCTGAAGCAGATTATGAGGAATGATTTATAGAAAACCTGTGTTAAGAAATTAGGAAGCGTTTAAAATAATAGCAGCTAACTTCAAATATTGTCAGTGGTTTCTGGAATGTATCATAAAAGCAAGAAGATTTGTGCAGATCTATCATATTTAGGGTATTATACAACAATTTAATTCACTATTTTGGCATTAGCATTTGAACAGTGTTTAATGTCTTTTAAATGGTTCGATGTAATGATAGATCTGGAAGACAAAACATTTCTTTCTTCCTGGGAAACATGCTGCAACCCAGCCTCAATTTATCCCCTTAAAATAAATGAATGCTTAAAGGATGTTTCTGTCAATTGGAAAAAAAAAAAACAACCAACAACAAAAACCCACCAGTAAAATGGTTATTTTACATCCCAACTTAAACTAAACATTTTTTGCCTTGACAACCTGCTCCCATTTAAATGAAACCAGGCCAAACGTGGTCAATATTATGGATTACAGAGAACAAAAAGGATCTTACACTGTGTTAATACAGGGATCAGAAAGCAGCAACTTCATTTAGAAGCAGGCAATTATTTAGCAAAGATGCAGCAAAGGGAAATGAATGTTTTCCAGGGAAGCTCCGGTACAGGAGCCCACGGACCCACAATGAAATCCTACGTGCAGAAATCCCAATCTGCTGATGGAAGGAGGAAAATAAAACCTTGCAAAAAACCTCTCAGCTTTGGGATCAGAAAGAAAATGAAAATAATAATAATAAACAATAAAAAAGTCAAGGTGTGTACTTATGCTGGAAAAAGGAGCTGTATCCTGGTTGGAGGCTCATTGTCCCCCCCGGAGCCGCGGGAAGGATTTGCTCCAGCTGAGGATCCGGCCCAGCACACCCGGAGTATTCTGCATTGTCTCTCTGCTGCTTTTGAAATGCTGGGATGTGGGAAAAGTACAAACCTTTCCCTGCCAGGAGCAGCAAAAAGCTTTTCTCTCTCACTGTGGATTTCTCCTCCCCCCTTTTTTGTTTTCTTAGGAAGCAAAGCAACGGCAAATCTACAGCGCCCGCTTTCCTGGGCTGTAAAATTCCCTATCATCTACTCCCTGTTTCCTTTGCAGTGGGATTTAAGGATTCCTCTTCCTCAAAAATGCCATCATTTTGTGGAATTACCAGGTCTGACAGGATTGTCTCTCCCAGTTCCAGTGCTGGGAAAAGGAAGGGGAAAAAGCTCAGAGTGGAAAAAAAAAAAAAATCCAAGGGAAAATCCAACTAAATTCTTCCCTGATTTATCCCCATTATTTATCCTGCTGCAAAAATAAACTCTGTCTATTAAAAAAACCCCTTAAATGGAGGTCTCTGGCGTTCTGAAATAACTTCTTTGAATCCTTGGCCGCTCTATTTTAACAAATATCCCCCGTGTCCATCATTTCTCTTGTCTTTTTGATCTCTTTTTCTCTTCCCCCCCCCCCACTTATCATGTTCTTTATTTGAACCAGATTTTTAACAGATAATCTTGCTCGTTATAACAATATCTTGCTTGCATTTTATTCAAATAATTCTTAAAAACAGCTTAAAAAGCCGTTTGGAATAACATCAAGCTCTCCATCAATCACAGGCAGAAATTCCGCTGGCGGTTGTATAAACATCAGATCAACTCCGATGTCTTCAAGGATTTCAGAGTGAACCATAAAAAACTCCATTAACTTCTGACAAAGAATGCAAATTAATCACAACATGGGGTGAAATGAAATTAAAGGCTCTTTTCTAATCAATGACAAGGCAGGATGAAATATTTGGTCGCTCTCCGCGTTCCGGCTGCCGGGATGCTCCCGCTTTTTTTTTCTCTCCGGGATGGAAGGTGTGAGCAGGGATTCACCCGGGGTGGCTCTTTAGCCCTCCCCATCCCTACAGCGATCTGCTTACAAGTCGCCCAGGCTTTGGAAAACACACTAATCATCCGAATCTCAGGTGCATCCAATTTGTTATTCACACTCTCCCGATGCCAGGGAAAAAAAAAAACAGGGAAAAGAAAAAAAGCCTGGCGGAGACAGATGCACCGGGATCCTTAAATGACAGTTTTGGCCTCCGGAAGTGCGATCGCTACAGCAAAATCTAGTACAGCCTCCAGGTGAAATGTCTGGAGCTCCATATGGAGCAGGGAAAATTAACAACAAGATGAAAATCGCTGTAGCAGCGGGGAGTCGGAATTTAACAAAAAAAAAATAGGAAGGGAAAAAAAAGGATATAGGGGGAAAAAAAAAAAGAGGGGAAAAAAATTTAAAAATGAGGAAAAAAAAGAAAAAAATAAATGGGGG
>VYXB01003719.1:192971-231965 GCA_013397135.1 Pachyramphus minor
TTCAAAGCTTTACAATACCAGGGGCAGTGTTTGCTCAGATTTGGGGGGAGCGGGGGGATGGGGAGGGGGCGGAGAGGGGAGCAGTGGGATGGGAGAAGGGGAGCAGTGGGAAAGGGATGCAGTGGGATGGGAAAGGGGATGAAAACAGAGCAGTGGGATGGGAAAAGGGGAGCAGTGGGAAAGGGTTGCAGTGGGATGGGAAAGGGGATGAAAACAGAGCAGTGGGATGGGAAGGGGAGCAGTGGGATGGGAAAAGGGGAAGCAGAGGGATGGGAAGGGGGGGAATGGGAAAGGGGAGCAGTGGGAAAACGGGAGCAGTGGGAAAGGGGGAGCAGTGGGATGGGAAAAGGGACAGAAAGGGGGAGCAGTGGGATGGGAAGGGGGGAGCTGGAAAATGAAGCAGTGGGATGGAAAAGGGGGAGCAGAGGGATGGAAAAGGGGGAGCAGAGGGATGGAAAAGGGGGAGCAGAGGGATGGGAGAAAAGGAGCAGAGGGATGGGAGGGGCTGGAATGGGAAACACATTTTTTTGGTGCTATTTCTTTTTAAAACAAAAAACCAAAAAAACCCCACAAAAAAAAACAACCAACCAAAACAAACAAAAAAACCACTCAAACCCAAAAAACTTCAGGTCATTTTTATCCCACTTATGAAGCCAAGCCTGGAATTGTGTTTCTCCAAATGCAAAAGTCTCTTAAATACAGTGGTGTCACCCTCCAGCTGATTAAATCCTCGGCATCTGAGAGCTGCCTGTTCCTCTGGAATATTTCCCTAATGGATGTGGCTCCTTTAACATCTTGCTTTGTATAAAGTTGGACAAGAAGCCAAGAATATTTAGTGGCCAACGCTTTTCATCCCTCCTAAACTGCATTATCACTAAACAAGTCTTTGCCCCCATCCTGCTTTTATCCCAGACATGGAATTTGAAGCTACAGGACTGTTCAGATCTGTGGGTTCCAACCTTAAATTTAATTAAATATATGATCTGACACTTTTTTTTTTTTTTAAATTTTTAGTTCTTGGTGTAAAATCAAAATCATATAAATTAAGGTTGAACTTTTAAAAGAAATTCAAACTTAGTTTCCCTACGTGCCTTCTTTAGACCCCTAAAGAGCTGGACCAGTAACTGGGGTTTCCTTTCTTTTTTTTAATGTTTATATCAAAAATAACTTTATTCAAGGGTATTTGTGTGTGTGTGAGCACAGGCACCATTCCTACCACTTTTAATATTTAGTTAAATAAATCAAGGGGTGAATATGCCCTTAAACACTGAAGTTTGTACCTACAGAAAATCCTATGAGCAAAAAACCTCTTCCAATAGGGAACTTTACATCATGACCATGCCAGGAAAACCACCAACAGAACAATGAAAACCACACAAAAATTAGATATTTACTATATTTTAAGGAATAAAGTTTCCTGTGCAAAGTTTTTAGGGTGGAAAAGTCTGTTCTGATCGTCACTGTTTGTTATTTCCTTGCTCAGATCACAGTTAAACACTGAATATGGGGATTATATTCTGTATATTGAGACCAAAAAAATTTATAATTAGAGTCAACAATTAACTCTAAACACACCCATAAGCAACTTTACTGACAGGAATAGCTGTCTGCACACTTAAATGCTTCCAAAATAAACTTAATTGTGAAGATTAAATGATTGAGTGGTGAAAAAGCGTCAGCAAAAATAAACACTCATAAGAGAAATACTTATAAAAGATGTGGAAAATGAGAAGTGGGAAGTTCTACCAAGAAAATATTTTACTTCTATCATGAAAATATTCTACTATAGGTCAGAAAATAAAGCAATCCCCCTTTAGCCTTCCTGGCATATTGCAGGATCCTGAATTTCCACACCACAACGATTCCCCCTATAAATCTTATTCATTTAAACTGAATTTACACACACCATTTGTCTGTGTCTTAAAAACTAAGGAAAAAAAAAGGAAAAAAACCCCAACCAAAACACATTTTTTGCAGCTGCAGCTGCAGGAAATTTCAGGTGTTCTCTTGCACGTGGCCACACCTCCCATTTTCCGAGGGAAGCAACTTCCAACTCATTCAGGGCTAAATTTGGAAATGCACAGATGATCAACTTCATTCCTTGCTTAACTGCATTCCTCAGATGAGCCCACTGAAGTGAGGGGGAATTATGAAGTGACTGCAGAATCAGGCCCTTACTAGGGAAATAAATAGATATTTAGACATCAAAAAAATCCCTGTTATTTATCCCCCTAATCAAAGAAGGTTTCCAAGGGTTCTCGTGTCCACCTTAGTAAGCAGCTGCCTAAAATTCATATTCTTCACATGAAATTCCTCCTGAAAAGCAGTTGCTTGAAAAGCTTAACAGCCACATTTTCAAGTTTCACCTCCTCAACTTTTTTACATTAAAAAAATATACACAATTTCATGGGCTACTGACTTGCCAAATATTCTTTTACAAACCCGCTCAGTTTTTTAATTAGAACAGCAAAAAAAGCATCTTAAACTTGCAATCATGGTTTGCTCCCAGTTCAGGAAGGAATTTTTGCCCAAATCATATGGAATGCCCAGGCTCCAACTTCCCTCCCCACCCTCTGACACTTCCATGAGGATTATTTTAAATTATCTTCCACATCACTTTGATTTAGGGTCATAAAACACATGAATGTTGAGCCTCTCAGAGAGTTCCCCAATGTAGGGAGGACTCTGCAACACAAGAGCTTCTCTTTCAATCCTCTCTTCAAAGGTACATTTAAAATAGAGCTAAAATATGCAAAGGATGCTCTATTAATTGTGCCAGCAAACATTTTCCAGAGATGAGAGAGTGAAAAATCAGAGTATTTCCACACATGCAAAACCTTCCCAAGTCCCTTAAAAAAAAAAAGTGTCAGGAGAATTGGCTTAAAACAGCTTATAAAAATGGGAGAGAGAATGAGTCCCAGCCTATTATTCAATAACCATGTTTGTGAGGCATCTGCATAATCTAACCATGCATAAATTAGTATGTGTATTACAACAGTTATTTGCATAATAATAGCAAGTTAATAGATGCTTAAAGAGCACAGACCAACACCACCTTTAAATCAGACATTGCCTCCAGGCACTGGGATCTGTACAGACCAAGATGCAGAGAACAGTCTTCATAAAACATATGAAAACATCAAAACCACATCCAAATAATTCATTTTAGTCCCTGGACACTTCACTTATTTCCCCCCTTCTCCCAGGAAAGAATAATTTGAGGAACTGCCAAGCAGTTTGTTACTGTGAATTCTAACATCCACCTCAAGAATTTAAAGTAATCATCAAACCTAGTTCTGGAGTGCTTGTTTTGTTCAGAGTTTCATGGTTTTTCAAGTGGACAAAGTAAAATATCCCGTGGTGATTCAGAGCTCAGCATCAGCCCAACCTTTGCCACTGGAGATGGAAAGAGTTTAACCACCACCTTCAGGTGGAAAGTCAGAAAAATGGCAGTATCTAAATAAAATATTAATTTTAAGTCCTCTAAAATGGGAAAATCCAGAGCTCCCTGAAGTGTCCCGTTCACACTAGATTTTTGAGAAGATTTTAGAACATTGGGCCATCATTCAAAATTGGAATTAAAAATTAAGTTATAAAAAAAGGAGCAGATACACCTTTCTGCTTAAATAAAGGTGTTGTGGTACACACTGTGTTATCTTTTAATCCCACAACAAAACCATCATTAACATCATCATAATTTTCATTGTCTCCAGGGAAAGAAAACACAGAGTTTGGAGAAAAGAGAGAGAAAAAAAAAATCAATAGAGACTTCTAAATGACTCCTTCCAGATATCACTTTTCAATTTAACAGGACAGATTTATTTGTATGTGGCTCAAATGTTCACAATTGCTCTCTGCACCTTCATACATAGGAATGAATGTCACAGTGGCAAACAGCAGTAATGAACAATCTTACCTGAGGATATGGAAACCTCCCAAGAGCAAGCTGGGAAAGGAAATAATATTTGTCTAGTTATAGAGATTTGCATGGAGGGCACATTTCCTTAAAGAGAGAAAAGTACTCAACTCTTCCCATTGTATAAATTGGGGAATGGCAGCAGAAGGGATTGTGCCAGCACACAAAGAGCTGTATTTAGAATGGAGTGTTCACAGCACTCACCCCTGGCTCCACCCAGGGTTTCTGTGCCTCTGGAACCCTTTTGGCACCACTCAGTGACTCTGTTTGATGCCCAAGTTCCTCGAGACTGGAAATGAAACCAGTTCAGCCTCCTGAGCGAGGCCAACACCACTGACCTTTGCTGATAATTATCTGCAGGGAGCAGGGATTGTGGAGCAGCACCAACTCCAGAGTCCTTCCTTAACTGGCTCAGGGTAAAATCTGGGTTGCAGAGCTCAGCTTTGTGAACCTATTGGTGTCAAACCCAGGGTGGGATCTGCAGAGACCACGGCACCCACAAAGAGACACCTCATCTTTCCTTCACATCTCCTTTTGACTGCCCATGGTATCAACTGCATTTCTCTTCCCTGCTGTTGAGTCAATTAATGCCTTACAGAGTAGTCCCAAACCCACTATTCTTGCTTATATTGTGTAAACAATATTTTACTGGCCACAGCTCCTAAATATTCCAAGATAAATTCTTTGTACTAGACAGGTTTTGCCATTTGATATCTGAACCCTGGAAACAACTGCAGCAAAATGTAAGTAGTTTATTTTGGCTAATATTCAGGGAAGGACAAGGCTTTTCAGGGTTAGAATCATAAAATCATTCAAGGTGGAAAAGTCTTCTAAGCCTTCAAGTCCAAGCATTTCCCCAGCACTGCCAAGGCCACCACTAATCCATGATCCCAAGTGTCACATCCCCGTGGCTTTTAAATCCCCCCAGGGATGGGACTCCACCACTGCCCTGGGCAGCTGTGCCAGGGCTGGACAACCCTTTCCATGACGAAATTTCCCCCAATATCCAACCTAAACCTCCCCTGGCACAGCCTGGGGTGACACAGGGCACTCAGGAAGGAATTCTTCCCTGGGAGGGTGGGGAGGCCCTGGCACAGGTTGCCCAGAGAAGCTGTGGCTGCCCCTGGATCCCTGGAAGTGTCCAAGGCCAGGCTGGACAGGGCTTGGAGCAACCTGGGATAGTGGGAGGTGTCCCTGCCCATGGCAGAACAAGATGATCTTGAAGGTCCCTTCCAACCCAAACCATTCTGGAATTCTATGACCATTCTCATCTCAGAAAAGTCCATCAGGTCACTCCTATGGGAGGCTCTGGAAAATGCTGTTAATAGTTAAGCAGAGACCCTGAATTTTCTGTTACACTCAGTCTTACAAACCAGGAGATACTAAAACATACCCTTTATCATCTTCTCTTCTTTTGGGAGGACCATCCTTATGTTCCAAGCAGCTGCCTAAGACCCTAAAAATCCCTGCTGCTGCAACAGCCTATAAATGCCTAGAAATAAAACTATAAATGCCCAGCATTTTTCCATGAACAGAAGTAGAATAAGTCCTGATTTATCCAAGAACTACTGGCTCAAGAACAGTAAGGGAATGTAACAAGTTATCGCACTGCAAAACAAGAAGATAATGATGGTTGTAAGCACAGAGCATCATTCTGAAAATGTTATTAAAGCAGAAAAACAACCTCAAAGGCGACTCCAAACTAAGTATTCCTATTCCCACCCATGATCCCTCTCCCTGACCACACCACACCTTTGGGTAGGGGCTCCAAAGGCAGCAGAATAACTGGGGAAAGAGGAGTTTCCTGCCAGATGTAAGTACAGGGTGTATAAATGAGCTTGGAAGGATCCAAAATGCACCAGCAACAGGTTTTTTGGGGGTTGTTTAAAGGAAACACTTTTCTCTGTGAAGCTGCTCCTGGACTGAGGAGCCAGTTCTGCATCCCCTGAACCATCACTCAATTCATCTCCTCAGACTTGTTTCCTCCCTGCAAGATTGTCAAGGTATTATAAATTAAGAAACTTAGCAAAGAGTCTGTAATCTTCCCCGAAATAGCCTGCAGATATGTCACTGTACTAAATGTGTTTCAGATTTAATGAAGCTTTAATGTCCTTTTTAATTTTGCCTGTTTCTATATCACCAGGGGTCGAGCGAGGCAATCAGCACTCAAGAGGGTGGTTTGGTTTAAAACTAGGAAAAAACTCATTTGCTTATGAGTTGCACTGTATTTTCTTAATTAAATTTACTAAGTAAAATGGTTTAAGTTCAGCCAGCCAATGACCTCTGTATGTAGACTTAGATTTATAAATAGTGTCATGGTTAAAGAAAAAAAAAAAATCCCCCAAAACAAACAGATTAGAGGTTCATTAAAGGGATTTTCAAGCTCTGTGACGTGTCCAAGCAAGTCATATAAACACAGGAGGCACAAAAACCCAGTGCAGGACAGAAAAAACCTAAACTTCCAAACTCACACGCTGCCCAAAACTTCCTGCTCTGCGTTTACACGATGAAACTCCAGGACTTGCCTTTTTTTTTTTAAGGCATCATCACTAAAATATAATATTTCTGCTCACATTAGTTGGGTTTGTGAACTGATCAACTGGCACTCTGGAGAGAAGGGAATGGTGGAACTTCAAGGAGCTGGTTCCCACTTCCCTATGGATTCCTCCCAAATGGTTGGACTTGGTGATCTTGGAGGTCTTTTCCAACCCAAATGATTCCATGGTTTCATTCCTACTATGCAAGAATTGTAAAAAACATTGTTTTAAAAAGGCCCAGAGAATTGCAAGGACAGGATGGTGGGGAAATAGGAATGAGATTAATCAGCAAGAAACATTCCAGAATAAGACTTTCCCACCCCATTTCACTTGGGAGCAGCTACATGGAGGAGGATTTTTGGGGTTGTGTGTGTGTGTTTTTTAAGAATTTTTTAAAAGTTACTTTCTTAAACATAAAAATAGCTCACAAGAGCACTTAAAACACTCCTGGTGCTCAACCAGAAAAAGCCTTCCCCTCAGACTTGGACAGAGGATGGATGGATCACCAGATTTTAAACCAGTACTTGATAAACTGAGAAATAATCCCAGATTATGAAATAACAGTGTGCTTGGATGCTGATTTTTATCAAACTATCAAATTTTGATATCAACTGAAATTTTAAAAAAATAAAAAACCAAACTATTATGAGTTTATTAAAAAAAAAAAAAAAAGAGGAAAGCAAAAAGAACCACAAAGTCTCTGGAATGAGCTCCCATAAACAGGGTTGGAATACAACTGAAGCCTGTTCTCAAGTACATTTAATGTGCAGAAAAGTGAACACAAAATTAAAATGACTTGTTGAAATAATGTAATTTAGCATTTTGGAACTGGAAAGGGAAATAGAGAAATCCTCCTTGCCTGCTGTATATTGGGAATAAAATTACAACAGCTCGCTCTGTATCCTGTTTGCAAAGTGTCTGAGGGAAGGAAGTTCAAAACATATTTTTAGGACACTCAGGCAATAAAGTTTCCCACTTAGATGATTGTAGATGTTGTGCAAGTTGTTTTTTAATTTACAGTTCCACTGGAAAGCAGGGGATGCTTTTATTCTTAATTTAGACACATTCCATGTTTCTCAGCATAACTGCAAATTGAAAATAAGCACTTCCAGTATCGCCAGTGATGGAGCTGAAGGAGGGGCTTTATAGGCTGAAATGTTCTAAAATTTGTTCTTAATTACCTCGTGCACATTTTCCACAATTAAATTTCCATCCAAGGATTTTGCATTTAGATTGTGCACCGCAGTTAAACCCCCGTTTTATGGAAAAGCAGCCGCCACTTCAGAACATCCAGACACGGGAAACTTTAAAAATCAGACTTAACTACTGGATAACATAAAATTTCCCTTGGTGAAATTTCATTCCAAGGCCAATTTATACATTCCTAGATAGATGGGCTTAAAATCACCTGAAACTCTGCAGGGTATGGACCTTAATAAATATTAAATACCTCAAAAACTACCGGAAGATTTTTCTTTCCTCCTAATATCAATTTCCCTGTCCTCTTATTGCACAGTTAAAAAAAAAGAGGGGAAAAAAAAAAAAGAAAAAAGAATCCAAAAGGATATAACAGAAATTTACCAGCGTTAAAGTGCTTCTGAGGTTAAACTGCCAACAAAGAGGAGCAGGAACACAAAGCATCTTGAAGTAGGGTTTCAATTAAATGTGCAGGATTTAGTAATGCAGGCCGGGGAAAAAAAAAAGGAGAAAAAAAAAAAGAAAAGAGTTACAAATTAATTTAATCTTCTGCCTATAGTTTGCAGCTGCACTCCGAAGTGTCTGGGGCTTAAGAACAAAGCCTTGCAAGGCCTGGGAGTGGGGAAAGCTTCAATTTTTAATGTATAAGGCCATTAGCTGATAACTTGTGGAATCTGCGACCCCTGCGGAGGGGCAGGAGCCGGGAAAGGGAGACTGATGAAGTGACATTTTTTGTTGGTGCCGAGGACCACGAGGAGGAAGGTTATTACTGACACCACCAGGCCCACCAGAAATATGCCCTAATAACTTTTGGGACATTCCTTGGCTGGAGCAGATGAGCTGGAGATCTCTCTCTCTCTCTCTCTCTCTCTCTCCCTCTGTCTGCAAAAAATATATTAAAAATCAAAGCCTAATTCGCCTTAATTAAAGATAATTAGTTTCACTTTGCCTTCTTTTAAATATGAGCTATAGCAAATGCACTGCGAACTAAAGGCTGCAGACAATCATGATTAAATTGCACATTTCTGCCTCACCACAAATCCTCAGTATTAGCAGGCTTTTACTGCTGCAGCTTCAAAGGTGAGGCTGAGAATAGCAGAGCCTTTTCCAGAGGGACAAAGGTGGCACATGGGTTTTTCAGGGCCATCTGTGGAAATTGTCAGGTGCAAGATTTCCACAAATGGGCCATAAAGATGAATTTGATCACTTGTTTGAGAGGAGAGGCTCCCTTGCTTGTTGTTTGCTGGATTTAAATTCAGTATTTCAAGGGGAAAAAAAAAATACAGGAAATTTGGTTGTGCTGGTGGAAATGCAGCTTAACTTTAGCTGCTCTCCATCTCTGCTGGCACAAAGGTTCACCTGCCATTGCAAGGCACTTAAATAATGGGAAAAGGCAGATTTGACTGGCAACTTCCTAAATTTTTGACTTTTTAAAAGTAGAAACAGCTGTATTACACAGTGTAAGAATAGGGAACAATAATCTACATTACACAGAATCACAGAATCCTGGAATGGTTTGTGTTGGAAGGGACCTTTTAAAGGTCTTCTAATCCATCCTGTCACAGGCAGGGACACCTCCCACTATCCCAGATTGCTCCAAGTTCATCCAACCTGGCCTTGGACACTTCCAGGGATCCAGGGACAGCCACAGCTTCTCTGGGCAACCTGTGCCAGGGCCTCCCCACCCTCATATAAATACAAATATAAACATAATCTGTGTAATGTATTATGCCATCTATTAGACACATTACACAACCCTATAATCCTATATATAATACATATTCCAAACACACCACAGCTGATGTTATCCCTCAATTGTCCCTTCATCTGCCCAGGCAGAGAACTGGATTATTTATTTGGCTGCCCACAGCGGCCTAAGAGCAATTGCTGGGCAACATGATCCATGGAGGTCTCAACCCACACAAACTGTACCTAAACTTCCACTTTATTGCAGCTTAGTTCACAATCTTCACCTAATATAGGGTTACATCCCAGAGCAGCAAGCGGATAAATCATCCTGGAATATTACCCTGGCTAAGTTTAGCTGGGAGTGGAGCATATGTGCTTCCGAGTCACTGAAGCAAAGGCCCATAAAATACACTAATTACTGGAAGTTCTGGTCACTGAGTGATTGATAGCGCTCTGTGAGGCAACTTCCCCACCACACAGCAATTATTAATTCATGACCCAACCCTCAGGCACTGGGCCCTTTGCTTCTAATTCCACCACCACCACGTTTGTGGGGTGGCTGGACACTGTCTCCTCATCCCACTGGTGGCTGGAGGTGGAGAGGAGGAATCGAAGCCAACGGGCACTGCTTGGACAAACCACCCCAAATAGCTCAAGAGAAGGGGAAAGGATAAAAATACAGGCCAAAATAATAAAAATATAGGCCAGCTTTCTCCTAAGAATGAGTTTCTGAAGTGCATCTATCTGTATAGAATGGCTGAAACTACGTCAATATTCCTCAAAACTGTTGAGGAAATTATGTTACAGGGTTGAGCAAAGCACCCAAGAAGTCACCAAGCCACAAACATCACACCACTACAGTCCTTAAAACCTGGCAGCAACAAGGTGAGGCTCATTGCAAGAAAAAAAAACCAACAAAGGCACTTTTTATATCCTTGCTTTTCTTAATCCTAAAGGAAACATGTTCAGTATTTGCAGACCCACCTATGTGATGATCCACAGTCCAAGGAAGCTCAAGGCATGACTCTGCTCTCAGCCAAACTTCATGAAACCACACAAGAAAAAAAAAAAGGCCCTCTGCCATGAGCTGTTCCCACTGGTCCTACCACCACCAGCAGCTCCACCTTGGCAAGGCCTTGCCCAGCTTCTCCAGTTCAAACCAGCAAAACAAACCAGCCCATGCCCAGCACACCAAAGGCACCAAGCTTTGGGTTTCAGATTCTCCCCTCCACCCCCAATCACAGAATTTTTTATGTTGGAAAAGACCTCCAAGAGCATCAAGTCCAACTATGAACACAACACAGCCGGTTCCACCACTACACCCTGTCCCCTAAGCAACAACTACACCTATTCCTTAGGAAAGGCTGTAAAACTGAGGAAAGACCAACCATAACATCCACAGATGAGTGAAATCCTGCAGGAGACAAACTGTGCTCTGCAGAACTTCCCTCAGATCAGCTCACAATCTTGACCTTGAACCATTATCACTTGAAAGCCGACGATATCTGACTGCTCACGTATTTTAGACTCCTTAGAAACAGATCTGAAGCCTCCCCTCCTTGACCAGATGATACCTGAATCTTGACACCAGTTTTATGCAGTTAAACATCTTAAAGATTGAAGTGCTTTTAGAGAATCATCTTCAAGCAGAGCTTCTTCTCCTGGAGCACCCTCTTCAAACATCTTGCTCCTCCTTGCCTTTGTTGGACTCGATGATCCTTGTGGGTCTCTTCCAGCTCGGCATATTCTGCAATTCTGTGACTCTCCCAACCCAAGTGGGATGAAGAGTCTGAGACTCCACAACACTGACAGTGGGAGCAATCAGGGTTAACCATCCTCAGACAATGTGTGTGCCTGAAATAATGATGTAAGGTATGTCTGTGGGATAAATCCTGGTGTTCCTGTGTGTGGGAATGCTGAAAATCTGTCTTATGATTGCTTAAAATATTTCCAACAACCCTTGAAAGCTCTTGCAAATATCATTTAACAAGAGCCCTGGTAACCAAAGACTTAAATTCTCATTTTGGGAATTTTAAGATCTAATACTGAAATAATGTTAAAACTGATGCCCAAACTCCTTGTCCCTGAAGGAGAGAATAACGAGAACCTCTGCAAGAAAATTTAACTTTCAAAGGAGGCTGAAACACAGGGAAGCAGCTGTTTTTCCCAGCAGAAGAGAGTGGGAAGTAGAGCCCAGAATGTGACAACAGGAGGAGCAAAAAGGCATCATCAGCCAAGCAGGTGAACTCATATTCCGCTTCCAAAACTCAGCTGGTTGGCAGCATAAGCACATTGCTTTCACTTCCTGCATTTCAACAGAACATCAATTCTGTCTGTGGATAAAATAAGCCCTGGCAAAGAATCCCAGAATGGTTTGGGTTGGGAGGGACCTGAAAGCTCATCCCATCCCACCCCCTGCCCTGGGCAGGGACACCTCCCACTAACCCAGGCTGCCCAAGCCCCATCCAACCTGGCCTTGATACTGGTATTAAAACCAAGCAGGTGTATTTTATCCTCCCCTTGATGTTTTAAAGTTCACTTGTGGAGAGCAGCCATGCAAGGCAGGATCAGAGTCAGAGTGGAGAGGAACAAGAAATATTGGGCAATTTAATTTATCCTCCTGTGCAGGACACGGCTCCTGGAGAGAGGGAATGGGCTATGGACACACACACACTCAGCCTCAGCCCAGGCAGCCTGGCTGTGGTTTATGACTGAGTTATAAACCCCTGAAAAACAGCTTTTATAAATGAAAATGCTGACACAGTGTTCAGTGTAGTGACAGCAGTGGCATTGGTTTAAATTGAACTTGCTTTGTCAAGCCGAGAGCACTTAAATAAAAACATCGAAAAACCTCATGGAAACACACAAACTATTTGTGAGGAAACACTTTTAAACAGCTTTACAGAGCCTGTGTTAAGTTTCATGCACTTCCAGAAAAATCCTGAGGCAAGAAATGCAAACTCAAAAAAAAGGAAAAAAGGAAGCAGTGACAGTAAAGATGATAATAATAATATTCTATGTATTATGGTATCATATATGTTATATGATATATATTTCATGTATTATATAATTATAATGAAATAAAGCTAGCAGCATTTTCTTCCTTCTATTTTAATTTCATTTTTACTTTATCTTTTATTTATAAGGCGAAGACTGGGCACCCTCAGACACCTCTTACTTCAAAGGGAATGTGAATGTTCCCCATCTCCCAAAGCTTAGGCAGGACTCACATTTAATACTTTCCACGCTCTCCTAACAAGTTTTTTGGGGCAGTTTTCTTAACCTTCCCAACAACAGTTGCACTTCCCATCACACAAAGCTTTGCAGCGAAGAAATTCAAGACGCTTTAAAGGCTCAGAAGAATATTAAAGAAAATGAGAAGATTTACTGCTAATTTTGTATTCTCAGACTTCAGCACGAGTAATTTGTGCTAACTTGATCCCACAAGCCATTTCTTTTAAATTACCATGCTACAACTGTGCTAACACCAAGTTGCAGGGGTTGAGTATCACACTCCTGAGTGCAGATGATTTTAAATCCTCCAGCAAACAGCGGCTTCCCTTTTTAACAGCTCCATCAACCAGAGCCTGGGTGTCCCCACTCCCAATCCCCACGTCAATACAGTGTTACTTTAATGACAGTGACCTTGTGTGGCTCTTTGAGCACCTTCTTCACCTTCGTGGAGACATTTTTCTGAGCCTCTGTCCTTGCTTTGATCATTTAACACATCACTCAAAGCACTTCCAGACAGCAGCGACCGTGTTGGGAGAGGGCTCGGAGGAGCAGATGACACACCAATTAACAGGCCCAAATTGCTTTCTGGACATCTGATCCAGAAGACATTTAAGGAAAGTGAGAGGGAAATAAAGTTGGGAAGGTGTAAAACAGGAGGGTAAATGCAAATGAAAGGGGTTTTCCTAATGTTGGCAAAATTCGTGCTGCAAATGGAATTGATCCCTGGCCAGGTTATCTTCTAATAACTCTGAACTGAACTCCAGATAACTTGGTCTACATGGGGGATCATTGAATTGCTGCTGCACATCAAAATATGCTTTTTATTCAGCAAGAGAACTAGGAAATGCTCATATAGAAACTCCTATATTTATATCCCCACAAATGAGGAAGAACACCACAATCAGGTCTTCATGTTGGACACTTTCAGGCCTTCATGTAATACAATTTTAGCCCTTTTCTGGCTAAATTAATTTACAGTGTGTGTGACTACCTTCTGTCTCTCTCCTAAAACTATGAGTGAGGGCTCTCCAGCATCACAAACCACTAAAATTTGCAGTAAAACAAATGAAGAGACCTGTCTCCCCTGTGACATGTTAAAGTGTGTCATTGCTGCAACTCAGAGTTGGCTCCAGTCAGACTCTGGGAAAGATTTACAACACCTGAATGCAATGATTCAGCATTAACCACCTTCATTTTGGTTAAAAGGGGTTTGGCAAGGAATTTACTGCTTGAAAAGATAACAATAGTTAATTTAGGGGCTTACAAAATGCGAAATCTTAATCTTATTTAACTTCTACCTCATCTCCTGCTAAAAAAAAAATCAATTGCACTTCACCCAAAGGTATACTCAGCTTCACCTTAATGACAATTATATTACATTATTCCAGAAGAGAAGAGAAGAGAAGAGAAGGGAAGGGCACTCATATTTTCTGGTTAATCATGTATGCCTTTGTCAGGCTGTGCAAGAAAAATGGTGCAAGTCATCCGTGGTTTGAAGGAATGTTCCTAAAGGGTGAAACAACTGCTTCAAGCAGGGGGAATTTCCTTCATGGGACTGTCCTTGAGCTGAAAACCTCTTCTGAGGGCTTGTTGCCCAAGGCTCCAAGGGTTTCCAGCTGGTTTGTGGTCAGTCAAAGCCAGGACAGAGGAGCTACGTGATCTTCTGTCACCACCAGACCAGAGCTACCAGTCCCTTCTCCCAGCCCAGTTTACATCAGACCTGATTTTACTGCTCATGGCACAGGCCCTTCTCCTCAAGTTACACACTGGACATTATGTTTCCTACAAACAATAACCTGACTTTACAAAAATTTATGTTTTAAAACCCCTTCAGCTGGGAAAAAAAATAAAATAATGACCTTTTTTCTGAATCAAAACTGACCTTGCTCTGCCCAAACCTGCACCACGTGTGGCTGCTCCTGGAGGGCTGCACTGAGAATCCCAGACTGGTTTGGATTGGAAAGCACCTTAAATATCATCTCTTTCCAACCCCCAAACAACACAATTTACAGCCACATTCTCTTAGAATGGCTTCATTTTCATAGATTTTTCTCCTGCTGGAAGCTCTGCTTGTGAGAAATCTTTCTAAAAGCCCTGGTGGACACTTAAATCCAAACACTTTATTTAATCACACAGGGTAGAGGCTCAAACCATCCTGCAAATATTTCTGCCAACATTTTGCAAGGCCATTAACCAGCTCCCAATTCCAATCTGCAAAACGCTGTTTTAACCCGAATAATCACCCACTCTGGCCTGGCCTGTGAAGATGCAGCACAGAAATAGCATCATTTCCAGTCCCTGAGTGTGCTGAGAGGATGCAGAGGCATCTATGCATCAGGCCCTACTTCCTGCCCTTTTTTAGAGTTTTATTGGAAGGTTTAAGAGCTCAGAAGAACAAACCCATTCTAAATACAGCCAAAATTTAGCAAGGGTTAAAAGCATATAAATACACACAGCATAGGCAAAGATTACATTAAAATACTTCAATGTTAGAGGTAATTTGATTCTTAAGACATGCATGTGACAATGAGATATTTTCATACCTCCATGAAGGAAATCCCCAGACTCCAAACATCCGAGTGAATTCCATACTGTTCCCCCGAAATCCGCTCAGGCTGCAAAGAGATGGAAGGAAACACTTTCTTGAGCCTTGCAGACAGACATAATATTGCACAAAATCCAGTCCAGGGCAAGCAGATCCATTGGAAAAAAATCATAGAATCATGGAATATCCTGAGTTGGTAGGGGCCCACAAGGATCATGGAGTCCCAACCTTGTCCCTGAGAACGTTGTCCAAACACTCCTTGAGCTCTGGGGGCTGTGCCCACTGCCCTGGGGAGCCTGTTCAGTGCCCCACCACCCTCTGGGGGAAAAACCTTTCCCTGAGATCCAACCTGACCCTGTCCTGGCACAGCTCCAGCCCTTCCCTGGGTCCTGTCCCTGCTCACAGAGAGCTTTCCTCATGTGGAGGTTGTAGGCACCAAAAACTACCCTGAAGTCACCAAAAATACCCTCATCAAACCTCCCAGAGAGCAAATCCACTCTTTAGGAAAACCTGTACCCATGCATTGCTCTGCACCTTGCAAAGTCAGCCCTGGCCTTTGTGTTTGGGCTGTTTCATCCAAGGAAAAAACAGACAAGGAATGCAAGGTCAAGTTGAGAGAATCCCATGGTTCCATCCATCCCAAAGCCCTGGCACCACAGCAAGGGAAAACCCTCCTCCTGTGGAGTCAAGGGCTTGGGGAATAACCAGTTTTGGAAGTCCTTGGTTTAAGAAGCCAAGTTGTTGAAGCCCAAAGAACCACCAAAGTCACACGTGGGCAGTGTTATTTTTTACACTTCTTAATTTCGTTTTTGACCTGTAGGATAAAAACCAACAACAAAGACCTCGCTCCAAACTATTAACAGCAGGTTTAAATGCCTCATGAAATAGAATGCTGTAAAATATAACTGCTGGTTTTTACTTGAAAGCCACAATTTAAGCATTTCCAAGGTCAAGTACAGCATGAAATGTAACAATAAAAGGCTCCATGAGACTTGTCTCCCCACTGTGCCGTTAATGCACCTGTCTAACCCAGCCACCTACAAAGCACTGCCTGTATTTTTAGTCTCTAATAATCCAGAGACCTTTTTTTAGAAAACAAACTCCCAAATTAGTGCCAGTCCAATGTGTTTTTGGATGTTTACTCTGAGCTGCTAATCCCAGGTCAAGAGCTTTTATCGCAGCGTGAACGTTAAGTAAAAACCACACGGTGCTGTCCGTGTCACCTGTAAGGAAACCCTCCCACAGCTGCCACAACCCAAAAAACACCCCAGCATCCAACTGGAACAACATCTTTATAACCAAATCTCATTTAAAAGTGACCAAAAAAAAAAAAATCTTATTTTTTTAAAGTTCTTGAAGAAAAATTAGCCCAGGTCAGCACAGCTTAGAAATGTTTAAAATGGGCATCATGTAGAATTAGATTTTTAAGCANTTAAGAGCATGGAAAAGAAGAGAGAAATAGGGATAACATGCATAAAGTAAAGGGTGAAACACAGGAATCATCCTAACAATACACAGCCTGAAGGATTTTCTTTTAAAAACTGGTTATTTCTTCATCCAAGGTTTTTTTTCTATATAAAGTGGTGGCAAAATGATTTAACAGAAAATGTATTTTGGTTGGAAATCTTAATTTCTCGACCAAGAAGCTTTATTTTCCCCTGGTTATTTCAAACCAAACCTCCTCTTTTTCAACAGTTTCAGATTTACTGAGTCTGCCAAGTAGGTGAACCAAAGCTGATGACCTTCATTATTTTTGGAGGACCTGACTAAAAATTTGATGACACCAAATGACTCAATCAAGAAGCAAAACCACAGAAAATCAGATCAAACACATTTTGGCCTTAACTTCCCTCTCACAATTAATAGCTGAATGCATCACATTCATCCATAAACAAGAAGGCAAAAAAAGCAATTTATTTAATGTACACCTGGGAAAGAGAACTGTAATCTTGGTTTGTACACTAAAAGCATAATACAATTTAATTCTCAGACCTGCTTAAGACCAGCCTAAAGTAACAGCTGAGTTGGAAAATTTGATTAATTTGAAGCTGTTTCTTTGTCTGAATCTTTATATTCCGGTTCTTTTTTATACCTTTTCTTATTTAAACCATTTTTCTGATGACACAGGACAGCCCAAGTCTTTCTAGGATGGTGACATGAGCGTTTCAGAAGCCACATAATGAGTATACCTTGAGTAGAAAAGCACTTAGCAAATAAATGGGCACCTGGTGCTGCTTTCTTCTTACAGGAAAGTCAGAAAAAAATACCTGAAAGCGATTAAAGGTCACGGATTTCTCTCTCCTCTTTTCTGAGCTTTGAAAAACACAAGCACAGACCACTTTGTACAGTTGATAATTTTTTTTTCAAACAAGCAGATCACCGCTTTTTTTCATCATTAATCTTACAACATTAGAAGTTTGCTCAAGGAATTTCAATGGCTAAAAATAAGCCAAGTCAACAGAGTGCTTTAAACTGAAGCAATGACGTTTTCACATCTTAAATGGGGAATTAAAATTAATCAAACTGATCTAAAAGTCCACACTAATCTGTGTGGTTTCCTTTCACACTGGTCCTTGTCCCTGTGTTAATCTCCCCGACATGAGAACCACAGGCCAGCTGGCAAGTTTAAAACCAGACCTTTCACCCTCTGCCTTCCCCCAAATGATGTATCTTTAGCAAAATGTGATCTAAAAATGGTGGGAACTTCTGCTCTAATGTGCAGAAGTAAAACAGAAGTGGTCTCATGTTAACAAGGATTATGACCAAAATTTGTAATAAAAAGTGAAAATACCGAGGACTCGCTCTGTGGGGTCTGAACACTCCACAACACACAGTGTAATGCCCTGATATCACTGATCCTAATGTTTGCAGCTTCACATTCCCATGGGAGACCCCCTCCCAGGGTATCCAGGTACCCAAAACCTCTGCACAGGTTCAAACGCTTCGCTGAACTCCAGGCTTGGAGCAGCATTCCCAAAACGTGGATAGCTTGGGACTGCCACTAATCCACACAGAGCCACAAGCTATGAGTGGAAAGCTGTTTTCTGAACATCCAACTGGCTCTTTTCTTTGTTCCCAGTTGTTCCAAGGCAGTAAAAGCAGCTAAAAATACAGGAAAAGAAACCCTTCTCCAATATTACTCTTC
Organism: Pachyramphus minor; assembly: GCA_013397135.1. NCBI lineage: Eukaryota > Metazoa > Chordata > Aves > Passeriformes > Tyrannidae > Pachyramphus > Pachyramphus minor. The sequence goes on from VYXB01003719.1 coordinate 211,235, forward strand.
CCTGCCAGCAAAGGATGGAGCTGTCACACAAAATGAAGACACGGGGATGGGGAGAGATAGAGTTGGAGAGGATTGATTTGGAATATATCCTGCATTACACAGAGAACAAATACTTCTATTTAAATGTTATTCCTGCATAAATCCACTTACCGCCATATAAGCATTTGTTCCAACATACGTCTTGGCTATAGAATTCACCAGCTATCAGACAAAACAGGCTGTTAGAACAATATAAAGATAATGTGGAAATAAAATGGGCAATTATTCCTCATTTAACCTACAATCAGCATTCCTATAAATCAACTAAAAATTATGTAAAAGGGAACAAATTTATCTGCCAAGGCATTAAAAATGATTAAATCTCGCCTTGGTTGGGAATGAGAATTCCAATTTAAACAAGCACTGCATTACAGTTTATGGCAGATAACCTTAAACAATTCTGTTAAACAGGATGCTTATGGCTTTAGTACCCCAAACTAGTCTGATATAAAAAGTCAATTTGAAGTAGGATTGAGCACACTCATTTTTCAGTCAGCTGGCTCAAGATGTGAATAAAGCCACAATTCATCACTTGAATGCAACGAGCACTAAATACGCTGGAGGGACAACAGCCCCTGACAACCCATAATACAAGGCTGACCTTCTCTTTGGTCCCTGTGTTTGGCTGAGAGGAAAGGTGCTGAAATTCAAATCAACATCCCAGCAAGCTCATGGGTCACTAGCAGAGAAGTTCTCCAGGGAGGCCCAAAATGGAAATTAATTAAAATTTGTGCTGCACATTGTAAAAGCCCACCACTATTGTTAGGCCCAATATTAATTTTTATTGTGGGCCAGTTGGGCTCCCCAGACACGGCCCTCGCTCTGCCCTCCCTTTTGTCTGGCCAAAAAGCTTTCAGATCAAAGCTGCATATCAATGAAGTTTGCTATTCGTAAGTAGTAATTACAATATCAGCAGTTTTTACTGTCATTAAACAATGAACAATCATATTCAGATGAAGCAAAAGTCGCCCAGAGATTCCAAATGAATAGGGCTGTCCCAGCAGAGAGGAGCTTGTGGGGGCTGCCTGTCTGGAGCCAGGTGATTTTGAGACTGGAGAGGGAGTGGGGAGAGATGCAAAGGGGGAATTACCTGTGTGCTGACCCCGAAGTCACAGAGCTTCACCTGGCCCCGGGTGTTCACCAACATATTAGAGGGCTTCACATCTGTTGGGGGGACAAAACTGCATTATCTCTATTATCCTAGACAATAGACATATCACCTATATATATATAAAATCATCATAGAATTTTATAGCCTAGAATATATCCCAGAATTACATCTCCTCGGTCTGAAGGGACCCCCACAAGGATCATCAAAGTCCAGCTCCTGTCCTGACCCTGCACAGGACAGCCCCAAATACACAAGAGAGCATTATGAATATTGGCATGGTAGATTTTAACAGAAAACATTACAAATTAATATTTCAAATGCACGTTTCAAACCTCTGGTTTCTAAGTCAGCAGCACAGATGACATTTACGTATTTCAAATGCAACCACTGGTTTCTAAGTCAGCAGCACAGATGACATTTACGTATTTCAAATGCAACCACTGGTTTCTAAGTCAGCAGCACAGATGACATTTACGTATTTCAAATGCAACCACTGGTTTCTAAGTCAGCAGCACAGATCACATTTAATATATATTTTTATGTATATATAAAGATATATATTATACATAATCTATAGAAATACATAAATTATACATCATCTATAGAAATACATAAATTGTACATCATCTCTATATAGATGATATGATATATATTACACAGACAACATTATACAACACTAATAATCCACGTTATTAAACCTGCAGGTGCCACCAATGGGGAAGAGGGGACAAGAGCATTGAAGGGCAGGACCTAAAATTCACAGGAATTTTGACCAGCTGGAAAATCAGCCTGAAAAAAGAAGATGGAATTCCACAGGGATAACATTTACACAGGGATTAATCCCTCACCTCTGCTCTGCGCACACTGTTGCCCAAAGCTTCTGGCTTCCACCTCTGGGGCTTTTATGGCATGAAAAGGCTCCAACCTCAGGGTTTCAGAGCTTTTACAGGGGCAAACTGCCAGCAAAGCCTTAAAATGATGAACTAACCCTGTTCCAGCAGATAAAGCATCAATGTACATCATAAAACCAGATTGTCAGCGCAAAGATCTTAACGCTGAGCCCCCCTGATGCCAAAAGAAGTTGGTGCATTTCTGTTTCAAACTGTAAAATCAACATGGGAACAAACTGCTCAACATCCAGCCTGGCTTTAGTGCAGCAAACATTGAGCATCTTTCCTGTTCCAGGGATGCCAGTTGGGAAGCAGAATGTGCACATTATGGCCTGGCTTAAACTTGGGAAGATTAGAGCACAGTGGCTTTGCCTAATCACTGCTTTCTTCTGTCAAAATGGATTAAAAGCAATAGCTTGTATTTGTGCCTTCTTTAAAAGTGAGCACTCGTTGGGTGCAGATGGATGAAACCCAACTAGAAAAGCACCTAATTTTGTTTATCATTAAGTTTGCCTTGGTTTAGCAGCTGTTTTCTGGTAGCACAGTAGCCTGTTTAATTTGTCTCTGTAATGCAGAAATGTATAACCTCAATTAAGAAGCTGATTAAATGCTTTCTTATATTTGAGCTAAAAATCCACTTTTAAAAAGTACCTTATACACCTTAAGTGAATCTGTACATTTTTAAGTGAGGGGGTACATTCTCTAATTTCTCCCTAAAAGCCTCCCCACCAAAAAAAGAATCAGCCACGAGCATCTCCATCCTGTAACAGCATCCAAAACCTCAGTTCATGTATCCTGATCTCCAGCTTTAGGAATTCAATCCATGTGCTGCATTTTTGATGGAGTTTTACCCCCTCTGGTGCTGAGTGACTTTGCTAAATCTAAGCAGACGTGCCGAGTACAATGAGCAGCTCTCCCCTGGATCCTGAGCAGAACATCAAGTTGCACAGTAATCCTGTTTAACCTCCTTTCTAAAAATATGGAGCCAATCGAGCCACCTCGTCACCGGGACCGTGCGGAGTCGGAAGGAACTGAGCAGCAGATGTTGCTGCACACACAGAAATCCCAACATTCCACCCCACAGATCCAGCTGTTTACAGGACAGACACTGGGAACAGTGAGGTTGTACTACAGTATAACCTTAATTGTAACAAAAATAATTTATAACTCCATGGACAAAAGCCTGGAGTGGCAGGACACAGGGAATGGCTTCCCAGTCTCAGAGGGCAGGGAGAGGTGGGATATTGGGAAGGAATTCCTGGCTGGGGAGGTGGGGAGGCCCTGGCCCAGGGTGCCCAGAGAAGCTGTGGCTGCCCCTGGATCCCTGGAAGTGTCCAAGGCCAGGTTGGAGCAACCTGGGCTAGTGGAAGGTGTCCCTACCCACCATGGAATGAGATGAACTCCCAGGTCTCTTCCAACCCAAACCATTCTGGGATTCTGTAATTCAGTGTTCTCCAAGTCCAGCCCACAAATCCTTGTTCTCCTAACACGACCCACCAGAGGAAACCACCACAGCACATTTGTCCCCTGTGCCACCAGGACTGCTCAGCTCCCACCAAGGCTCTTCTCCAGCCATCACCTCCTGGCATCTGAAAACCCCATTTCCCCTTCCCTGCTCCTGCATGGGATGTGACAGGAAGCTGATAGAATTGAATAAACACCTGTCACTCATTAAGCTTTGCTTGATCCTGAAATCCTTTCCACAAACAAAGCTCAAAAGAAAAGAAAATCCTAGGAAAAAAAAAAAAAAAGATGGGCAGTTGGCCCCTCAAGGATGAGAAGACTCCAGAGTCCAGAGCATACAGAGCAAACCCAGTCTGTCCTTCCAGCAGAAATTAAATTTAAGCAAATATTTGCTATGAATCCCAATGTTTTCCTCAAAAGAGAAAAGGCAGCAACAAAATATCTCGTGTTGAAAGTAAAGAGAAAAAAAAATCTTCTAATCAGCAAATTAGCCTTTGGTTTCATAAACCACTTCAGTTAATGGGTTAAATATTTTTGGGGTTTGGGAAACAAATGTGCATAAATAATGTTCTGCACCATCTGCTTGTGATTAATATTAGTGTTCAGAAGTGAAAGAATTTAAACAAGAGCCAAAAGGGGTCATTATGCTCCCATTACCAGGGCTTGCTTAATACAAATGATTTCTATGAAGCATCATTATAGAGGATGAACAAGTTCTCCTCGTGATGGAGCTGCCTAAGTAGTTTCACCTCTCTGCAAATAAAAGGGACCTCCAAGCTCTTACTTACCAGTAAACAGAACTGCCAGAGGTTCAGCTTTTTCAACACCAAACATTTCACTCATTTGTGTTATTGAAAAGCAGATTTATGATTGTGTGGGGGAGAAAAAAAAACCACCCGGAGATTGTTTAAAAGCTGTCTCTTGACTTTTCCTGTCTTTTAAAAATAGAAAACCTCAACATGCCAAGTTCAAGGAAGACATCAGCATGGTTCTGTAGAGGCCAGGATTATTTCTTTTAAAGTAAGCCTTAAGTGGTCCATGAGTGGCCATGTATGTGTTCAGCTATACATACAGGCATAAATATGTGTATAGAATAAGAGAATCCTGGAATGGTTTGGGTTGGAAGGGACCTTAAAGCTCACTTTGTGTCCCTTCCAGTAGACCAGGTTCATATATTCACATACACACCCCTGGATTTGTGGTTGTGCTTCATTAAATGTGGCCCCAGTGCTGATTATTTCTCACAGAGGTGAAAAAAAAGGGAGAGGGAGACTCAAATATGGTGCTCTGGACATTTCTGGTGAAATGCTCAGCAAACAACAGCTACTGGTGAGAAGATGAGAACATCCCCTTGTCCACTCATCACCAATGTCTGTCCTATCCACCCAGCACTCCCCAGCTCCAGTAGATTATGCCAGAACAAAGAGGATTAGCATATCCTATTTTTTCTTTTAATATCCTGGGATAAAATGAGCGATGCTTTTCCCACAAACCAACCAACAGCCCAGGAGATCTCCAGACCCTCAGCTCTGCTCAACCTGCCTCACAGATTACAAATCACAAAACAGTTCCAAAATTAACGCAAATTTAAAACCTAGTCCTAACCTATTATAAAATCTAACCATCCAATATATATAAATATAGATATTATACATATACACACACAGCCACACACACAACTCCAGATCAGTACAATTAAACACAAGTGGGTAACATTTATTTCCTACATTTCCTTTAATAAGAAGGTGTGAACAGAGGAAAACACAGCAGATAAAATGCACACGGTCTATACTTATTCTTGAACTTAACAGATTTTGGTTTGTCTTTATACAAACTTTGACTTTGTACATGATTAGACTTGTTTAATTGCTAATTCTGTTTTAAATCTAAGTTAATTTCTCATTACCCTTCCATTTCTACTTCTCATCCTCTGGGGAAAAGAGCACACTTATCATTGGGACATTCTCACATCTTCCAAAGAAGTGGTGGAGGTGTTAATCTCATGTTTATGTTTGATGTGGGTGTGATGGTTACGACTGCAGTTGTGTTTATTAATATGCATGGCTATCACCTCATTAGTTGCGAGGTTTGTTTTGAAGTGAAGCTGTAATATTTGCTGCAATGTCTGATCTGCAATAAAAGACTTGCTCATTGTTTGTTTGCTTTGCTTTAATCCCCCCTCCAGTCCCAGAGCTGCCTCGCTCAGCTTTGCTTCAGCCCTTCCTTAAAACCACCATGGAAATTTGGGATCCTATGTGAATGTCCTGCTCTGTTTTACTCGTGAAACCAAAAAATTCAGAGTTCAGTATTCCCTCCTTTACCCCTGAGCATTAAAACCAGGAGGAAGCTGAAGGAGATCATTTGGAGAAACAAGCCCCTTCCTTGCACTGCATCTCCCTGCCCTGAATTTTAAGTACTCACCCCTTTTTCTGTATCCTAAAAATGGGTAAATAATACTGGAAAGGAATCCTTGGAGGAATGCTGAACCTGGAATGCTCGCTACCCCCTCAGTGCTGTTCTCACCTTGGTCAATGCAGCAGCAGAGCAAGGCCAGAAAGATCTGAAGTGTGATGAAAATTCAGTTTCTGTGCTTTTCTTTAGACCAGAGCAAGGAGCAAACATAATTCATCAAAGCCTCAGAGCTGCTCTTCAATCAAGGCAAGGAAACCCAGCCAGAAGGGGAGATTTTGTTCTACTGGCAAAGCAAAAAATCAGAGCCGGGGTCCAAATTTACAGCAGCAGCACAAGAAAATGTTGCAGTTATAATATTTATGCTCCACAACATCCTCTCCAAATCACAATCAGAAGGGGGCAGAAAAATTAAAAAAAAAAAAAAAACCACTTGAGAAATTCCATATCTTCATTCTTTTTGGGTGTTGAAGTGTGGCAATAACTGTGTAGCCTATTCAGAGCCAGCCCCAGCCATGGATGTTCCTGTTACCTTTTTGTTTCCTATTTATTCTGCAATTGCTGTGGCAGCTCCAGCATCAGATTGTTCCTCCTCTCACTGTGAGGGGATGGAGCTGACAAATCTCTCAATCTGGCAACATTCAGGGTAGTAGGTGAAATGTTTAAACCATCACAGAAATGAAGCCTCCTTGGCAACCTGTGTCTGCACCGAGCTGGTTGTGAACTCTGGGTTGTTTCTGTTCTTTTAATCCCGTGACAAACCCGGGGCAGGTCCCCCAGCAACCCTCAGATCTGGGGGACAAAGGGTGAGAGGGAACGGGCTCAAATCGTGCCAGGGGAGGTTCAGGTTGGATATTAGGGAAAAATTCTCTGTGGAAAAGCTTTGTCCAGCACTGGAACAGGTTGCCCAGGGCAGTGGTGGAGTCATCATTCCTGAGGGATTTAAATGCCCCGTGGATGTGGCACTTGGGGACATGGGTGAGTGGTGGCCTTGGCCATGCTGGGGAATGGCAAATGCCTTTTCCAAACTAAATGATTCACAGCTTTATAAAAGCCAGGCCCTCAGCTGTTCTCTACTCACTCTTTTGGCCACAGCCCTCCTTCTGCCACCCAGGACAGCCTGTGCTCCCAAATTCAGAGCAATCCCCTGGGAAGGAGAAAGGAGGAACTGCAGCCACATCCTGACCCTGGGAGGGTGGGGAGGCCCTGGCACAGGGTGCCCAGAGAAGCTGTGGCTGCCCCTGGATCCCTGGAAGTGTCCAAGGCCAGGTTGGAGCAACCTGAGATAGTGCAAGGTGTCCCTGGCCAGGGTAGGGGGTGGGATGGGATGAGCTTTAAGGTCCCTTCCAACCCAAACCATTCCAGGATTCTCTGACTCCTTGCACTGATCACACCAGGACACCTGACCCAGCCCCTCCAAAACCCCACCAGGGCTGGTCTCACCTATCTGGTCTGGAATTTAACATTCCCTCTGTGTCTCCCCTCCCACTTCTCCTTCAATCCCGAGTTACTGCACCCCCCAACTGTGCACCCGGGCTGAGTGAGCAGATGGGTTAAATTAAACAGGATTGGTACAACATTAGCAACCAGAGCAGTTACTTTCAGACACTTTAGAAACATTATAAATGTAATGAGTTTCTCCTTTTTTTGGGGGAGGGGGTGGTGGTGGTGCAGGGGGAAGTGGCTCCTTTGTTCATTAAACAGCAGCTCCCACTGTTTCCAGAATTGAAATTGGTTTTGGAAGTTTTAGTAGATGTGAATTAATTTACCAACATTGATACATTTTTTACCAAAATGTAACAACACTAAAAAGCGAGAAATAAATGAGAAGTTTAAAAAAAATCCAAATTAAGTTCAGGAAGCAGAATAAGCAGCAAAACCCAAAAATGTTTTATGTCCAAGCAGGTTCAAAGTTCCTTTAACTCTTCATGACCATTCTGAGGGACAGGGGATCACAATTTTAGAGACCTTGTGGCAGTCACATGAGATTCCTGAAGCACATAAGAAAATCTATCTTCTATTTGCAGTACTAGTCAAGCATTTGATTTTTCCACTGGGCAACTGTTTGTAACCCTAAGCTTCTAAATCTCTATAAAATTCATTTCTCTCTTCAGTCTTTTTCTTTGTAGGGGAGGAGGGAGGGCAATAAAAGAGCAGTAAAAATATTTTACCAGGAAATGTGTGAGGTTAATGATTAAGATTCATTCTGCATTACAAACCAGATGTTAATATGGCCAAGTGTCTTTGTAGAAAATGTTATTAAAATGAATACTATTAGAACAATGTATTTTCTATGTAGTTCTATATATTTTTATATATTTGTAAAAGATATCTCACATATCTATTATACTTTATATATTAATATTATAACACTATTTTTCATTGAAAACCAGAAAACATCTGTTACTGACCTCTGTGCAGAATCTTTAGGCTCCATAAATAGGTCAGGCCTTTCACAACCTGAAGTTAAAAGGAAAAAAAACATGAGGTATTAGAGAGTCCTGGTCAGAAAACCTGCACATCTCATCTAAGGAGAGACCCAGCTCTAATGAAGAACAGAGCCAGGACCAGGAAAAGGGGACACCAAACAAACATCCCTTCCACAGGATTCCAGGAGCAGGTGAACCCCTGCTAAAAACCTGCCCCAGGTTCTTTCAGAATGCACAAATTCTTCTTCCCAGGATCTGTAAGTTGAAGTCAGTTGAGTTTATAGTGAATCCCTTCAGGCAATTCCACATATTTTGACTTCATCTGTCTTTGCTGGGGTGTTCAGAATCATGGAAGACAAAGGGTCTTCCTGTAACAGAAGCAACTCAGTGAAATTAAAGGCCAGGAAACAATCAAATCTCCAATTCTCTCTTGCATTTCATCCTCTCTTCTTTTCCTTCCATTGGGTGCATCCTGTACCTTTTCCTTTCCTCTCTGTGCTTTCAATTACTTGATGCAAATGCAGAATATTTCTCCTTGAACTGTAAAAATGGTCTCATTCTTCATATTACTCATCCTGGAACCAAACACAAACCTCATTCTCTCCCATCATCCCAACAAATACAACTGGGTCCCCCCAAAGATAAGAACTGGAGCACACTTTGCTGTGCTATTCCAGAATTTCCTCCTTCCACCACCAAAACTGGGAAAACCAAACTGAAAACCCTGTTTTTTTCCAGTGCACCATTCAGCAAACACATTTGTACCACTGCTCTCCTTCCCCCAACCCATCCCTGCTTTCTCAGCCAACTCTTCTCGTAGACAAAACCTTTTTTATCCGGTTTCCATCTCTGAGGTGACATTTAATTCATTTCCCTGAGACTCTCCTCGTGCACCTCCAGAACAATAAACCATTTCTGACACTGGTAAATTTGTGTGAGTTGCAGTCAAAACAATTACATTCTTTTCACTGTCTGAGTAGACCAAAATGAAATTATTTGTGTTCCAGTGATCAAGCAGAAGTGCTAAAAATATGATACAGAGTGAAAGCAGAGAGCACAGTAATTTCCTACCTTCCTATTGGATTAGAAACTCTTTTAAAATTCATTCTGTAATTAAAAAACTACGTCAGTGGGATCAGAATCTCTGTTGTAAAGCAAATCATGATGGTGGATCCCAAATGAATTGCTCCAGGTGGCAATTCCTCACTTTAACTTGTCCAAACCCAACCATCTCCTGGCCAAAGGTGTGACCATGTTCACCTCAAGCCTTTCAAAAAGGTTGGACTTGGTCTTAAAGGTCTTTTCCAATCTTAATGATTCCATGACTCTATGACAAGCAAAACATGGGAATCCTATCTACACAGCATTTTGACATTATTACTCTTATTAATAATAATTACAACAATAATAATTTTAAAATATTGATGCAAAAACAAATCAAGGAGATGCAATGTTTCAGGTTTCCTCCAATGGCCAAAGTGATTTTCAGAATATTAAGCTCTTTGACTATTAAAAATATATTTAGACTATTGAAAAGCTTTAAAACCATTAGAAAATTATTTATTTTAAAGCAAGTAATCATGGGGGGGAAAAAAAAGGAAACATTCCTTATGGGAAAAAATCAACAGCTGTGAGTTATTAAATATCTTTATTATGGAACATGTGCTGGATAAGTCATGGTATTAAACAAACTCTCCCTTCAGAGTCTCTCAGCCTCAGAGTATAAAGGAATAAAAGGAGTTTTTCCCTTTATCCTGGGCTGTAAATATACTCCCAGGAGCCCCCCAAATGGACTCACCTCGTGTAACACACCGTTATTCACTTCCTTACATTTGCCTATTAGGGAAGGACTCTCAAGTATTAAATATTATTCTAAAATGGTGCTGGGAGAGAGAATCTTTTGATTGAAGCTCTGGCAGGAATTATTGGTATTCAGTAAAGTAGGTTTTACAACAATGACTTGACAAAGCCTTGACACAAAAAGTACTTCTACCTGCTGTCAATCACTCACTCTCCTGACAGTTCAAGTGCACATCCTTTCAGGGAGAACTTCAATCAACATTAGCACTCAAAATACAGAGCACAATGTCACTGCCTCACAGATGGAAGGGAAAATAAATGTGTGAAGTGGCAAGTGAAGGGAGAAGGGATTTTACATCCACAGCCCCAAATCAGGACACAGCCCGAGAACAGGAGCCACCACAACACCACTTTGGGGTTCCCAAGGTACATTTTCCTTCAGAAAACACATCAGGCCTTCACACAGAGTGAGAACACCAGGAAGAAGAGAGATTTCCCCTTCTTGTAGACACTGTCTCACATAAAAACCCAGGATGAATGTTATGATGAAGTCAGAGATCCCTCCACCTCTTCCAAAAGAAAGGTTGGGAGAGCTGGGATTGTTCAGCCTGGAGAAGAGAAGCTCCAGGGTGACCTAATTGTGGCCTTCCAGGACCTGAAGTGGCTACAGGAAAAATGGAGAGAGACTATTTCCAAGGGCCTGGAGTGACAGGACACAGGGAATGGCTTCCCAGTGCCAGAAGGTAGGGAGAGATGGGAGATTGGGAAGGAATTCTTGGCTGGGAGGGTGGGGAGGCCCTGGCCCAGGTTGCCCAGAGAAGCTGTGGCTGCTCCTGGATTCCTGGAAGTGTCCAAGGCCAGGCTGGAGCAACCTGGGATAGTGGAAGGTGTCCCTGCCCACGGGAGGGGCTCTTGAACTGGATGATCTCCCTCCCAGTCTCCCATCTCTCCCTGCCCTCTGGCAGTGGGAAGCCATTCCCTGTGTCCTGTCCCTCCAGCCCTTGTCCCCAGTCCCTCTCCAGCTCTCCTGGAGCCCCTTCAGGCCCTGCAAGGGGCTCTCAGGTCTCCCTGGATCCTTCTCTTCTCCAGGTGAACACCCCAGCTCTCCCAGCCTGGCTCCAGAGCAGAGGGGCTCCAGCCCTGGGAGCAGCTCCTTGGACTCCTCTGGACTCTCTCCAGCAGCTCCACATCCATGAGAAAGTCTGGTTGAGAGGCGAGTGCACCAGAAAGCCAGTCCCATCGTGCCATTTAGAATCCATTAGGTTGGAAAAGCCCTCTAAGATCATCCAACCACTGCAATCCTCAGGTCGGAGCCAGAGGAGCTCAGGGGTGCTGCTAAATGTCAACATGGGCCTGCATCATTTCCCTCTGGAAAGGGTTTCACTTAAAACCTTCTACAAACATAACACGAGTGTTTCCCAATTAAAAGATGTGCAGGTCACACATATTATTAAGCAGCTTCAGTAGATTAATGCACTGTACATGTCTCAGGAGGATAAAAGACAAACAACTCTGTACGTGGTGCAAGAGAAAACACACTGGAAAAGAAAAAGAGACTCTGGAAGCTCCAGGTTTTGTCTACAAAAATCCATCCAGCTTTTGTTTGACACTCCCCTCCTCAGCAGTGACCAGAAATCCTCCAGGCTCTGGGTAATCTTCCCAAGCTGTTCAGTGGGGGATTACGGTGTCTGTGTGCAGGACTTGGCAAAAAGGTGCCCCAACCCACAAAAAAAGGCTCTGCTGAAACGTCAGACACCAACAGGCAGGTTTGGAAAGGCTTAGAGGAGCCACAGAGAAATCCTAGTGAAAACAAAGGCTTTTGCTGCCTCCTTCCAACAATTCCACTGCACCAACTGAGACAAAATGAGCACCAGAGCAGAGGAGCTGCCAGTGCTGGTTCAGCCTCAGCGCACACCTTCTGCTCTGGGAAACAGGAGGAAGGGGTGAGTTCCTCCTCTGAAGCACCTGCTCCTTTGTTCCCCCCTTCCCTGACCCCCTGGCTCCTCACCAGGCTTGGGAAAGCAGCAAATAAAATAACTAGCAAAAGTTAAATATCAGCTCACTGCCCGTGTCAGGGAGTCATGCTCACTAACTACCACTCTGGTAACGAGGTGACCCCGAGCTGAGCAAAAAAATAGAGACATGGAGACATCAAAGATGGGGCTGAAGCAGCACCCATTATGGAAGAAGGGCAAAACTGGAAGAGAACACCTGTGGAATGCCAGGGATGGGGAGGATGGGGGAGAGGAGAGACAAAAAAAAAGCAAGGAAATGATAATGTGAGTTGGTGTGGATGTGTTAAACATCCAACATGAGGTGAGAGAAGGAAACTAAGGAATAAGCAGCTGAAGGAATACTTGAAGGCCATCCCAGTATTATGAAACCTTAAAATTACACATATTCCTTGGCACCAGGGATATGAGGACACTGTCAGCAGCTTCTCCCTCTTAGGGAAGAAGAGATGAAACGTTTTCCCTCTGAACTGGAGGTGAAAAGCATTCAAATTCCAGAAGAAACTGCCAGGTATATAATGAGCAGATTTGAAGCTACTTAGAGGAACCAGCATCAGAGGAGGATGTTCATCACCCTGGGCAGGCCACACAAATTAAGAGGAAAGTAGAGCTGTGAATTACAATGAACAGAGACTAAATAGCTGCCTGTGTTGGATTAAAGGATTTAAATTGTCAGCTTGATGTATAATGAATGTGAAAACCCAGCACTTAATTAAATGGCACATGATAGAATAACTTTGTTATGCTTTAAACTGCTTAAGTTATCAAAGTATTCCTTATATTTAGCAATTGTTTAGCAGTATCTCTCTCCCCTGTGAGATCCACCGAGACACTGGTCATTCACCCCGTGTTCAGCTCTGCAAAATGATGGATTTTTTTTAATGCTTTCATTTTTTTTTTGCTCTGTAATTTGAGTTTTCAGTCATGGCTGGTGAATTTTAAGCTGCTGAGCCACAACGATGGGCCAACCAGGTGCATGAAGGATCCCACTGTCACCACCTTGAGCCCAAATCGAGTAGATATTGGGGACTGGGAGTTCTTCCTGGATCCCAAATCATCTCCCTGCTCATCAGCCCTAAAATGACCCCTATTAGCTCTTCATCCAGGTGTGAAGGGTTGCAGCACAGGGATGGCAGAGCAGCCTGTCCCCAGGCCTGGCTTGGGCCAAATAAAAACATCACCCTCCTCACTTGCCACAGGAGAACACAGAAAACATGTTCTGCCATTATATTTTGGTGACAGGAACCAACTTGATTCTTCAGCCTGGCAAGAAAACTGAGGCACTTGGCACAGATTAAGGACAGTTAGAATGGAAATGACCTTCTCAGCAGACAAGGGATCATCATCAGGGCTCCTGGATCAATGTTAGAGGCACCATACAGAACAGAAGGGCTTAAAAGGTAAATTAAGGTGATTAAGAGGACTGTCCTTTTTATCTGACCCTGCTCCATCCTGTGAGGGTTGATAGGAAGAAATGTCACCACAGATTTCCAGCAAATGCAATTTTTTATCCCACTACGATTCATCACATTGTTTTACATAGAATCTTATCATGGAATCCTGGAATGGTTTGTGTGGGAAGGGAACTTACAGCTCATCCAGTGCCACCCCTGCCATGGGCAGGGACACCTTCCACCAGCCCAGGTTGCTCCAAGGCCCATCCAACCTGGCCTTGGACACTTCCAGGGATCCAGGGGCAGCCACAGCTCCTCTGGGCAACCTGGGCCAGGGCCTCCCCACCCTCACAGCCAGGAATTCCTTCCCAATCTCCCATCTCTCCCTGCCCTCTGGCAGTGGGAAGCCATTCCCTGTGTCCTGTCCCTCCAGCCCTTGTCCCCAGTCCCTCTCCAGCTCTCCTGGAGCCCCTTCAGGCCCTGCAAGGGGCTCTCAGGTCTCCCTGGATCCTTCTCTCCTCCAGGTGAACCTCCCCCAGTTCTCTCAGCCTTTCCTCACAGGAGAAGTGTTCCATCCCTCTAATTATCTCATGAACCTCCAGCAAGCCATGTGTTGGGCATTCAAAAGGAATTTCCTAAACCCCAAAGTCCCTGTGCACAGGAGAGAGGATGAACCTTCCCTTTTACACGAGGACACGGATTCTGGAGAGACCTCAGTGCCCCAAGGGGTCAGGTGAGCATTCAAATCAGGAATAAGTTAAATGCACATTCAAGAACTGAGAGATAAAAAGAAATCAAAGTACTTACAGCCACTGCTATTCTTCCCAGGACATGCTCTGGAATTTTTCTATAAACATCCAAAGAACCCCCTGCAGGGACAAACAACACGTGCTCAGGTAATGCAAAATGAAACACTGCCCCAGATTTGAAGCCCCAAGGGTTTTCTAGGCCTTGGTTATTAATAAAAACACCATCAATGATAGAACAATAACTGTGTCAGAAATAAGTGACCTTAAAAATCTCCCAAACTCTGAATAAACACATGGAACAGCACTCGGGGCTCTTTTCCCCCTTCCCATGATTTCTGCTTGCAGCTTTAATGCTGAAAACATGAGTTAAAAAATATTAGAAAAGCTCCCATCACAGGTCAGAATATTGAAACTGGAGAGCTCCAAACCACCAGGTTGGGAGAAACTCCTTGGGAATAACAAAATCATCCCAGAAACTGGTGCTAACATTCCATGATACCCATGATAATTATATACAGAATTAAAGCTGTTTTCTCCTGATATGAAACCAGGGAGGGTTTGGTTGATGTCTGAAAATGGAAGAACCTTCAAGGCCAGCAGGTTAAACTCCAGGAAATTCCAGGATAGGACACAATCTGATATCTGGGATAACTTGTCCTTCCAGTATCACGCATTTATGGAGACATCAAGAAGCCTCACTCCCTTTAACAGCCCTACAGACATTCCCAAGGGATTGGGATGCATTCCCTTCTCTTCTGCAAAGGAGAAGGACAACCTGTGATCAAACCAGTGTTCAAAATGTCCCTGGGCTAAAACACAAACCCTTGGACAAGAAAGTAAACTTAAAATTGAGAATCTCCAAGTTGAATGGAAAAAAAAAATACATGGACACGGTTCAGTTTTTAAAACCATACCCTATTTGTCCCAAAATGCTGCAATTCAAAGAAGTCACAAGGTCCTTATTCCAGTTTTCAGCCTTAATTATGGTATAAATAAGAATTATGATTCCTTGGCTTTTTGCTGCTTGGAGGTGCCAGGGAAGCACCAGAATGGTCCTTTACCCACGTGTGCCTCCCCAAAAGACTCAGATCCACCTGTATCCAGGTCAACCCTAAAGTAAATCCCTGTCAGGTGGCCCAGGGTCATGGGATGTGGCTTCAGGAAATATCAACTGGCCTAGGACAGACAAAAGGCTAAAAATTTGACAAGGTTAAAGCTGTTCATCTGCAGGATGAGAGAGTATTTTTTAATTCTCTTTACCTGCATCCTTATGCATGAAAACTAAAGGTCTGAGCTGGGAAAAGAAAAGGCAAGGTCCATTTATTTGCATTTTGTTCTTCCTTTAACTGATTGCTGGAGCTTTCTGCCAGAAGGAGAGCACAACGTGAGGCAGAGCAGGGCATGTCCAGGATAATTCCAAGGAATTTATGCACAGAATTTAACCATGAGGGATGCAGACCCTAAGAGCTGAAATATTTTCACCCAAGAACTCAGACCTGCAAGCAATTCTGTCCATAATATTTAAATACATATCTGAATTAGAGGATCCTTGTGGGCCCCTTCCAACTCAGAATATTCTGTGAAGTGAAAGACAGGATGAACTCCAGGCAGATGCTCATTTTGGCACGAGCAGATGCTTCCTTACTGTGTGCAACTACAGCTTTACACAGGCTTGTAAGTCTGAGTGTAACTGCAGGCAAGAGCAGAGAAAGGGCAAACAGTCACCCAGCAGCAGAGCAGCAAAGAATTTAACCTGTGGGCTTTGATCTTTGAATAAAGTACTTTTTCAAAGACAGAAAATCTGAGAGAACACTCCTGCTTGGAAACAGGGTGCAGCAATCACTGGGCTGCAGGTAGTGAGTGGAAAAAGGGAGAAATAACAGTAATAACAGATCATTTTATCAGGGAGAAAACAAAATGCACCATAAAACCCTAAAGGGCTTTATCCAGCAAGAAAGAAGCTGCTCAGTGATGTTTCATGGCACATATTTGGCTTTGGGAATTTTTTCCTGGAGAGGAAAACTATGGCAGGAAATTATGTGTGAGATCTTCACTTCTTTATACCCAGCTTAAGTGAACCTTTGTGAAAAACCCGGAGAGGGCATAAAATGCTGGCTCCTAAGAAAATCCTGGAGAGAGGAACAGACCATTGCTCATGATGGGAAGAGCTGAAAGCTGTGAAGAGGCTTCTCGAGCACGAGACACGCAGGGACAGCATCTGCCACGAGATGCTCTCAGAACTCATTCACACAGGCCAGCAAGGATTATAAAGTGCTGTTCTCAGTGGGTTTTCCCTGCCTTTTCTCCAAGAATTCCCAAGATTTCCAAGCAAAGTGTTGCTCTGCAACAACAGGAAGGTCAGACTGTGGGGATGGGGTTGCTGTTGGTCCAAGGATTCACGTGGGGAGAACAGGAGAAGACTCCAAAAGAAAGTCAGCACAGAGCTGGCAAACAGCTGTGTTGGAAAATAACTCCTTGTCTTGCAATTAAGAGACTATTTCCACTGAAAACACACAGGACATTGGGTTAATAGATTTCTTTAAAAGAAAATCTGTTTTGGCTATCAAAACACTGGGAGTGAGGAACAGCTGTTTTGCCAGCGAGGACAGATTGGAAGGAAGGCTCCAATATCAACCCACAAATTAAGGCAGCATTTATTTCTCTTCTATTTACATTTTCAATAAAAGTAAGGGAAGTTACACATGGGCAAAATGCAGCATTTCATGGAGGATTCAGCACAATCCCAATCCCTGTTCTGGTTTTTTAACTCCCTGCAAAGTTATTAATACTTCACATTTTCAAGTTGTACCACCCCATTCTACAAAAGCACATCTTCATATAATTTTCCCATTTAAATTCTTAGCAATCAAAAGCCAGCTAAATACACAACTCACCATCCATGAACTCTGTACACAATGAAATCCTGTTTTCTACAAAAAAAGCACCATAAAATCCTATGATATACGACGAGTCACACTGGGAAAAGAAAGAAAAAAAGAGAGAAGTTCTGTTTGAAAATTTGCTGTAAGAAAATTAAAGAAGGAATAATGAAAATTATAAAAAACTTCTATATACCTTATAAAGAATTTCTAACTCTGACATGATCTGCTTCTGGAGTTCCAGTGTTATATCTAAGGGGATGACCTAAAACACAAGAACACAGAGATATGATCAGAGTTGACACAAAAAGTCGAAGAATGATTCAAAATAAGCAACTGAAGGTCCACATATTAATTCTCCTGATGTGAGAAAAGGAAAGAGAGGAATAGGGGAAAGAATATTTCAATGAGTAAAGGAAGGAAATCAAAGGATGGGCTGATAATCCTGGAATGGTTTGGATGGGAAGGGACCTTTAAGATCATCTCATCCCAACCCTTCCATGGGCAGGGACACCTTCCACTATCCCAGGTTGCTCCAAGCCCCGTCCAACCTGGCCTTGGACACTTCCAGGGATCCAGGGGCAGCCACAGCTTCTCTGGGAGTTCCAGCCCATTCCCTCCCCACCTTCCCAACATCCCATCTCTCCCTGCCCTCTGGCAGTGGGAAGCCATTCCCTGTGTCCTGTCCCTCCATCCCTTGTCCCCAGTCCCTCTCCAGCTCTCCTGGAGCCCCTTCAGGCCCTGGAAGGGGCTCTCAGGTCTCCCTGGATCCTTCTCTCCTCCAGGTGAACCCCCCCAGCTCTCCCAGCCTGGCTCCAGAGCAGAGGGGCTCCAGCCCTTGGAAAACAGCCTGACCTGGAGCACCCAGAGCTCAAACCAGCTGTTCACTGCCAAGTTTATCTTCTGATTCTTTTGTCCCTGCCCTCCTTTCTCACCCATTTGGCTGCTAACCAGAGCTAAAACACTAAGCATTGGAATCCAAGTTGGCTGAGCTGCCTGCAGTTAGAAGTTTTCAGGATTTTCAGGACAGACCCTCTTAACAAGACATTGAAAGCCCAATTCAACAATTCTTTGCCATGATTCTTGCACACTCAATTATTAAGCACCACTTCACAAACCAAACTGGAGTCCCAATGAATTAAGCCAGGCTCAGGCTGCACCCACCCAACATTTCACAGTTTAATATTTTAACCTAAAGGGAAGCAGAATTCAGTCAATTTGCAGAATAGATATCACAGGCTGAATATTCTGCTGACAACACAGAACTCAGGGAGCCCATTTCCAAACACATTTTGCAGCACCAGAATCTGTCTGAAAGGAAAACCAATAACCTGCTTCTATGCAGAGTTTGCTTTGGGGTTATTTATAAAAGCTGCCACTAAACTAAATTGGAAGTGTAATACAGGGCTGCCAAGAAACCTTTAACACACTTGTCCAGATCAATAATCATTTGCCAACAATATTCACTTACATTTTTTTCTGCTGTGGAAAAACTTGAAAATATTTTGCTGGGATGCCATTAGTTTTGTTCATTGAATATCACCAGAATTTCCCCTTGTCAATAGTATAAAATTCAACTTTCATCTCACTAAATTCTACTCCCAGTGAGAAATTTCTCTGACTTGTTCATGGCAAAGGCTTCCCTGACCCCAGCAGGGCCTGGTTGGCATGATCAGCACCAAATATATCCCTGACATCCCACCAGCCAGGCCCTGGCATGAGGAAAGGTCCTGGGCTGATCTGCATTAACTGTAATTACAAACAGCCCCTGAGTTCTAATGATGGTGACAACCTGGAAAAACAGAGCTTCCCAACTTCCAGGTGGTCAGGACACATCCAGGGGAATGGCAAGGATGTGTCATCCCAAAATAAATTAGGAGAGATCAGAGTCTCACTTTGTGCTGCACAGAAGTGTTTTCTTCCACCTGAATATATGTGGCTGATGGCAAGGCTGGAGGAACATTATGTTATTTACAGCGTAGAAAGAGGAAAGATTATCTATATAGCACCTTAATCTGCATTTATCACCTCCCTGCGTATCAAATTTCCAAGCCCATTTTGTATGGGTGAAGCAACTTTTAAGGATACATAAGCTCAGAATCTCCAGCATGGGCTGGAACAGCATAAAAAACAACCCCAAAACATCCTCAAAGCCAAGGAAGAAGCTGTGAAGAAGGATTTGGCTGCAACTTCATAGAGTCCCAGAATCCCAGGATGGTTTGGGTTGGAAGGGACCTTAAAGCTCATCCAGTGCCACCCCCTGCCATGGGCAGGGACACCTTCCACCAGCCCAGGTTGCTCCAAGCCCCTTCAACCTGTGTTGGACACTTCCAGGGATGGGGAGTCCAAACCCACAACTGTAACACAGGTGAAGCAATGAGAGATGTAACAATAAATAATAAATTTTTCCCAAATGGCCCCTTTGGAAAGGCCTTTGTAGCACAAATCACTGTTATTTCACCAGAACCACCCAAGTCTGCCCTGGGGTGATGGATCCTCAGGGATGGAGATGGACAGGATGGGCCCAGAGAGGGGACCAAGAGTAACCTGGGCTCACCAGGGTCCAAACTGGTTGAAATGGTTGAGCTGGAGAAGAATATTGGACCAGAAGGGCTTTTTCTTTTAAAAAAATTTAAATGACATGGAGATCTTGTGGGATCCAGCAAGATGCTCCAAGCACATCTTCCCCATCAAGCTCCACCTTCCTCATCAAGCTCCACCTTCCCCCACAAGTTTTTGCCAAAATACCACAATTTTGAACGCTCAGACTGCAGTGGAACTCCACATTCCCAGGGAAAAGGGTTAATCTTTCAGAGGAGCACCTGAGCACATTTCCTCTGCTCCCCACTACACCTCCAGGACAAATAAGGATGAGTTGTCAGGTTAAATACAAGCAGTCAAGTGACTGAATTATAATTTACTCTGTGCTCAATTTAAATTAGTGTGAGGCTATTAAAATATACAGTATAAATACAGCAATTCATCACAAGCTGTCATGGATGACTTCAGCTATTTGCTGGAGTGGCACACGTTGCACTGAAGGGAACCAGAGCCAAATCACAGGTCAAATTAAGCTGCTATTCTGCTTTAATTCCCTTCTTTAATCTGTGGTGACATAATTGTCTTTTACAGTATGTACAACTCAAAGGAAATTTGGGAGTATTCTAGGCAGTGCACAAATGATTAATCAAATGGTCCATTTAAATGCCAGCTTAAGAGCAGGGGAAGCTAAAAGCAGTTGGGGGATGGCAGGGAGCCAGGGCACCCTCACGTTTTTCACTTGGATTTTGCCCTTTAATTGGGAGAAAGTTCCCTTTGAAAAAGCCATTAAATCCTCCACATAAAATACATAGTTTGGTCCATAACAGAGGTATTGTGTTTTGTATTCTGTTTGTTTCCCTGTTTGATATATTTGCAAGATTATCCAGTAGCTGAAAGCATTTGAATCAACAGGTTTTTGGAATATTAGCTTCTCCTAGCAAGCCCTTATATTATCATTTTAAAAAGTCCCAACAATGCAGAATTCTGCTTTCACAGACCCCCCGCCCAGGGATG
>VYXB01003719.1:231997-284292 GCA_013397135.1 Pachyramphus minor
TGGGAATCCTCTGTCAAAACACTGGATCCATGTGATGATCATTCCAGGGTGTTGGAATTATCATCCTCTTTTACTGCTGGTTAAGCCAAGATATAAGTAATTTAAGTAATTACTTTATATAATGATAAACAATTATAAATACCATAAACTGTATATAATTATAAAAACATATCTTATATATAAACATATCTTATATATAAACATATATATAATATATCATATATAAATATATATAATATACATATATATATATATAAAGTATTTGGGTAATTTTTTCAATAGCCACTTGACACAATCATCATCAGAGCAGTTTTTCCTTCAGCTCATGAGCACCTTATTTTATTAACTATATATATATTTATAACACATATATATGTTATAATATGTTATATGCAAGTGATATATAATTTATATTATATTTATACCATATATATTATATGTGTGTTATAAATATATATAGTTTCAGTATATATTGATTTAATATCTCTTGGAAATCACACCAAATAAAACATAATTGACAGTGACAGGCCCAGCGTGAGCAGAACCTACAGGAAAACCCAGTTTCCCAAATCTCCAGGATGCTCATTATCCACCAGGAATAACCATACCCATGGACTCGAATGGGAAAATGAGGTGAAATTGCTGAAAAAAGGGTTTTTTTGCCACGGGGAGGTGATTTCAATTAACCTTGCAAAGGGTGAACTCGCTGCCCCTCCTGCCTGTGTGAATTCCCTGGATTTCCTGCTGCTCCACCTCCTCTCCAGGCAGGTTCCCAGGGCATCCCCAAGCTTGGAAAAGCTCATTTGAGGAAGCACTGGAGAAGGTACCAGGGAAAAGCAGCTTCCTTCACACGAGCCCAGATCCAGGAAAAGCTTTTCCCTGTGGGAAAAACCGAGATTTTGGGAATCTGTGCTCACTTGGAATGACTAAAATGGAGGTTTTCCTGCATAAACAATGTGGTTCTTAATGCAATTAACCAAACTGAGATCCAACCATCAGAAGGAGGGGAAGGAAATCAAGGTCAGGAAAGACTGGAAAGAAAGAAAATTACTGGAATTTCTTACCTTAACTGCCAGTATTTTTCCACTACGGACATGGTATGCCCTGCATGAGGGGAAAAATGAAATTAGTTTTAAATAATTCAATAAATTAAATAAAAATGAAATCATTTTAGATCACATACAATTCCCTCTATACATTTGTGCAACTGATTTCACAGAAAAATGACTTGGAGCTCAGATGTTTTATGTAAAGCCAATTTTACACAGCATTTCTCAACAAAAACTGCTGAAAACAAGGGATTAAAAGGATGTATTTACAATTAAGTATTTACCAGGGTTTGTATGTGCACATTTGCTATAAAATAAAAACATTGGAGATTTTGATACAGAAGAATATCAAACTTTAAATGGAAATTAAAGAGAATCACAGGATCATCCAGGTTGGAAAAGACCTCCAAGATCATCAAGTCCAACCTTAAATCTTGGAGTCCAACCTTGAACTTATCCACTTTCCCAGTTTCTTTCAATGAAATCAATTAGGAAATAACCATTATTCAGAATTTCCATGGAAAATAAGGTTTGTCTCCCAAATCTGCCAGTCCTGTGGGTATTTTCAGTGGGAAGACAGTGAAACACTTCGACATAAAAATTAAAGTGAATTAAAAGAGGCTATGACCAATTCTTTACCATAACCTAAATACCCCCAGAAAATAAACAGCAAAATTAAATTCCTGTGTTGCTATTTAAGATTAGTGTTGGCATATAAAGTTAGAAAGAATTATTGTTACTGTTCACATGCACCCAAAATAATTTTCCAGAGTATTTCAACAGCAGTTTGCCTTAATTTCTTGTGGACAAACATTTATAATTGGCTATTTAACAATGACCTGCTTACTCCTACCCATGAACATGTGAGAAAATAAAGGCAGGTGAAAAAAAAACCTATTCAAAATCCAACGTAATTTTGCATAAAAACAAAACCATTAAAGGTTTTCCTCTTCACTAGTTTTACTGTCTCACACTGATTTATGGCACCACACTCAATAATGTCATATGTGTGGCACTAACTTTAAAGAATTGTAATATTTTACCACTCTATACCTCTAGCAATTATTACTGAAGAAGAAAAGCTTTAATGGTTGGGTTTTTTCATGCAAAAATCACACACAGACAGGGTGAAGTTGTTGTTTAATCTTATTTATAACCCTGAGCGCTTCCTTAATTCCCGTTAATAGCTCAGAAGTTTCTAAAAACTTCACCTTAATTTAATAACTCCTGCAAGAACATTTATGTGGCGTCAGCTTTTAGCAACAAACAAGAGTTTTAAAAAAAAAAAGATTAAAAAAAAAAAATCAGTGTGATTTGATATCAGCACAGGAAGGAGCATCATCCGTGGGAGCTCTGACAGAGCAGGAGCCGGATGAATAATCCATGAATCCATGAACTTGCTGTAACTAGGGATGAATCAAGAGTGGCAAAACATTGTGGGCTTGAGAGGAGCTGGAATGAGAGGAGCAGGAAGAGGTTGAGATGAGATGCCCAACGTCTGCTGGCTGAGCAGGGCCCACACAGGCCAGTTTGGCAACTTAATTAGACTGTCAAGAAAACTGAGCCTTTTTCCATGGGAGAGATCTCCTGTTTCCAAGCGAATTAAAAGGGGAAGACTTGATTATTTAATTATGATGCACGCTAATTCATCCGTGGAAGTTTGGGTTGAGTTTCCAGCAGAGGGCAGATACCTGGTTTGGTTTACAGAGCACTGACAGCACCAATTTAACATTTAATTATGGCTGGGAATTGGATCACAAAGGGATACCAGGCCCATGGATGGCTCTGCAAGGCCACGGGGCAGGGGAGGCCAGGAATTTGTTTACTCCAGGCAGCTCGGCTGTCCTGACCTTCCCCAGCACAATAACTGTAAAGTGATTAATGAAGTTTGAATGGGAGCTTTGGTTACACCAAAAGACAACCCTACACCTCTGCAGTGTTTTAATTAACAACTAACCCTTCCAATTAGGTGGTAGTTGCTACAGTAATTACCTGTTCCACCGAGTGGGGAGGGAAAAGGGGGTTTTGTTGGATGTTGTGTAGAACTGGAAGTTGGAATTGATCATTTTGGTTACAGTCAGCACCAAGAAAGTTTTACTAAACCCGAAGATTTAGCACCTTTCATGCAGCTTTTGAAGGAGGCATTAAAAAAAATCCCATGTAATAACATGTACAGCATGGAGAAGACCACAATTTTGGTGCATACCACACCCACGAGGAAATTCATGAATGCCTGTGAGGAGATTAAATTAATATCCACATCCTAAAAGTCTCATCCTCAAGGGTCAACTCTCCCAGGTTTCGGTGCCACCTCCAAAAGTAAGTGAACAAACTCATCACTGTAGAATAACAGGAAGAAAAGGAGCAAAATTCAAAAGGTTCTTCAGAACCTTGAAATGTTTCAGTGAACACACTTAAAAATCTTCCAGGATGGGCAAAAAAATGCCTAAAAAAACAGCTACAACAACAACTCTTGGCGGGGATGAGTTTCAGAGAAGACAAGTGGATGTTAAAGAGGAGGGAAAACAGTTGTTAAATAGCTGCAGAGCTGCTTAAAAACAAACATAAAGAGCAGAAATGAACTGCCTGGAAATGGGAAATATTCAAGTAAAACATCGTTTTGGTGCCTGCAAAATTTCATCCCTCAAAAAACCAGCTCTGAGGAAACAAATTCCTTCTCTTCATTTGTTGGGGTTTGGTTTCGGTTTGCTTA
This sequence comes from Pachyramphus minor, assembly GCA_013397135.1. Classification (NCBI taxonomy): domain Eukaryota; kingdom Metazoa; phylum Chordata; class Aves; order Passeriformes; family Tyrannidae; genus Pachyramphus; species Pachyramphus minor. The sequence continues at coordinate 235,760 of VYXB01003719.1, forward strand.
AAAATCTCATCTATTACAGTAAAAAGCTGTAAGAGAAAACTGAGAATAGGCAGCTATAAATCATTTGTTGTTCAAGAGAAATCAGAGACACATCAGAGAGAGCCAAAATCTGCAGTCAGAGGATTAAAAAGCAATTTTGAACACTCCATGCCAGCGCCAAATATTAAAAACGTAGAAAAGCTCCTTCAGTTTTGCAGGAATTTTACAAACACCATGGCACTTTACTCTCCAGATGGGAAGCACCAAACAAACATTGGGACACATAAAGGAATATAATTCTTATGCAGAGCCTGATCCCATTCTCACTCAGGTTAGTTGGGGGATTGTATCTACCATAAATTTGATGTTTTATTATTTTAAATGCAGATTTATAGAAATTTTATGAGATTAATAATCACCACAACAACTTCCTCCAGTAACAAAAAGAATTTAAATATACATTTGAAAATAATGACACAGTATTTATTAAAATAGTAGAAAAATAAACACAACAGCAACAGGAAATTCAGTTCGTGCCCAATTTCTGCATATGAAGAAACTGTAACTCCAATACTCTGCACTGAACTATTTGTTAAATTTAATTTTATTTTAAAAGAGGCAGTTCTTAGCTATTGTAGGCACAGCATTTTTGAGGCTGAGGATAATGATTAAAGCCATTAAAAAAAAGGGCAAAGCTCAGGGATCCCTTTTGGGATCCCAATCTTACAAGACAATGAATTCAAAGTCACCAAAGTCTGACTGCAAAAAGGGCATCTGCAAAAAGAATGGGTAGTGCAAAAAGTTAGAGATAAAATCTATAGATATAAAGACAGAGACATAGATATAAATATATATATTTAACTGATCAGCACTGACAGCTTCAAAGTGAACAGGAACTGTTGTTAAATTAAAATCAAGTTTTAATAACTCAGACTAGTAACTCCCTCAACATAATTTTTACAAGTTTCATAAAAGAAGGAGGAAATTTTCAGGGAGGATGGAAGAAAGAAAGCAGCAACTTCCAAACCTCCTCAGGAAAACTAAAATATTCCACCAAAAGAGGCAGTGTGGTAGAAAACAGTGCACGAGTTTCAAAAACAGAGAGGAAAAGAGGAGGAAAAAAACCAGAAGAGAGGGAGAAGTTGAGTTTTAGGGGGGATTTTCCTCCCCCTTCCTGGCTCAGGAGATTGAGGCAGTGGCCAACACAGAATCCTGGAATGGTTTGGGTGGGAAAGAACCTTAAAGCTCATCCCATTCCACCCCCTGCCACGGGCAGGGACACCTTCCACTAGTCCAGGTTGCTCCAGGCCCCGTCCAACCCGGCCTGGAACACTCCAGGAAGCATCTCCCTGTGGGAAGTTCTCTCAGAGAACACACAGAGGTTGTTCTAACGCTGCCACATGTGGTGTAAGGACAGGCCAGGCTCAAACATTCCCACTGGGGAGCAGAAATTGAAATCCCTTCCTCCCCATTCCCACCGGAGTTGATTATTCCAAGTCCCCCCATCCATTACAATGAGCAGCTCCTAAGCAGGACTGGCACAGTTGTGTCAGTTAATATTTTATTAACCTTGACTATTAACCATCTCCCCAGACATTTAGAGCCCTGAAGGGACACACAGGAGCCAAGTCCTTCAGCAGAACTTTGTCTTCCCCGCTCTGGAAGCACGGAGTGTCCCTCAGGGAGGGCTGCAGAGGTGGTGCGGCCAAAATCTGGGTTATTTTGGGGAATAAATAAGAAATATGGTGTGTGAGCAAGCACTGCTTGAACAAAGCCCTCCAGCTAAGCCAGATAAACTTGTGATGGACCACAGAGTATGGAATGTGCATCCCTTGTGCCCCAGAAAATCAAAAGCAATATCAGGGAAAACTAGAATAGGGCTTTGGGGGAACTGCCAACTCCTCAGCATCTCTTCCCTCACCCCACACAAGATGTGTTTCTACAGGAAAGCAAATCAAGAACTGAAAGCATCAGAAGCAGCTGGCTTCTGTTTTAAAAACAGAGGGAAGAAAAAGGGAATTGAAATGCACATTGTTTTCTTCCTGAGGTAAAGACAACCAAGGAGGAATATGTCAGATGCTTTGGCTCAAACCTCAACCACGGCCCATCCTAATATTTAATACTAAAAAATTCACACACTGAATATGAGGAGTTTCTACTCACTCAGCTCAGAAGGAAAACAAAGCCAACCAAAGAGAACACGCACAAGATTCTTCATAAACAGCTTAGATGGCAAACAACAAATTTCTCCCTCTTTCAACAATTCTATATCCTCCCTGTGAGGAATTTTACCTCAAGCCCAGGATGCTGTGATTGTGGGGTCATTCCTGCCAGGGTAAGCAAAGAACTGACTTCAGGTTCAACACACAGACACTGAAGAGAACCAGCAATTTTCTATTTGTTTCCTAATTTTTAGCTGCAGAGCATTTGCCCACATTTGAGTGACTTAACAAGTCACAAACACAGAGTACACAAAGATCCCTGAGTTTCTCCAACAGTTTTCCCATCATACACAGTAACTTTTTACTACAAACTGAGTTTACTATTCTATTAAAGCTCAAAATAAATGTGGCCTCTACCCAGAAATCAAAATTCATTAAAATTATTCCCTCATGCTGATGCAGAAAAGCACTGGAGGAGCCTGGAGCAGGATCCTGCTTTCCATTTGCTCACTCCGGCCACCAGGATACATCCTTCTATTTTTTCCCCCCCCCAATAGCCACGGAAACAATTTCTAATCAATAAGATATTCCTTGGCAAGACTAAATGATTCAAGGGAAAGCCATGACCTGTGTGCTATGCCAATGAGTCAGTCCCTTCCCTTCCTAGAAATATAACCAACCTCAGCAAATATGACAAAATGATGGACTGACAGCACTGAGGCAGCAGGGATGGGCTGCAGGGATGAAACATTCCCCTCCAGCCCAGGGACCAGGGAAACTCATGGTTCATGTCAGGAGGGATTTTGGAAAAGGGTATGGAGGGATAGGACACAGGCAATGGCTTCCCACTGCCAGAGGGCAGGGTTAGGTGGGATAATGGGAATGAATTCTTCCCTGGGAGGGTGGGGAGGCCCTGGCACAGGTTGCCCAGAGAAGCTGTGGCTGCCCCTGGATCCCTGGAAGTGTCCAAGGCCAGGTTGGATGGGGCTTGGAGCAACCTGGGCTGGTGGAAGGTGTCCCTGCCCACGGAATGAGACGGACTTTAAGTTCCCTTCCCACACAAACCATTCCAGCATTCTGTGAATGCCACAAACCCAGAGCTGCTGTAGCTCTGCTGGCTCACTGAAGCTCTTGGTGATGCTTTAGCAGATGAAGTGATGGTTCCTCACCATCTAATCCAACCTCCTTCCTGAGCAGGGACTGCAGCAGTGGATGAGCTCAGCCACAGCTTTGTCCAGCTCTGTGCTGACAGCCCCAGGATGGACATTCCCTGCCTCTCCCATGCCCTGTTCCAGTCCTGCAGCATCTTACTCTCCTCATGTCCATCTGAACCTCCCAAGGTGGCAAACTCAGGCCACAAAGTAAAAACAGAAGAGAATATTTTGGTTCCTTTCCCTACTACATTTCCTTCTGCTCCACACCTTGCTGTGTACTCATTACACACATTTGTTAAAAACTGCAGGACACTATTTCACTCCAAAAGGATGGTAAAGACTGTCCTATTTCCCCATGTTTGTATCAGCTACTCACAGGACTGCACCAAGTAACTGTAAAGCCTCCAGACATCCTCCTTGCTCAGCCATGGAACAACACACACAGATACTCTGGGAACACTACAGAGCATTTCCCAGCAGAAAAACAGAAGCTTTAAGCTTCTTATCTGAGCTAAAAAGTGACCAGAAAGAGCTGTGCTTGCAGCAAAGCAGCGCCTTCAGACGTGAGGGCACAGACTGAGGCAAACTGGACATTTTCCTGCCCTGTGAGAAATAACTGAGAGCAAAATGTTGTGTCAGAGCAACACAACAGCGTGCCAGCCACCAGCTGCAAACCACACACAGCAAATCACCCCCACGTTTGCTTTACTGGTCATTTTTCCCTTTTTTCCCCCCTCTTTTTTCCCTGCTATTGCCACTGTCTGTCATGCTCCTGGTCAGGCTCTAACGACAGAAGTGTCACGTACTCCCAGGGCCATCCAAAGACACGGATTCAAATTGTTTCTAGGAAATAACCACTCTGCCAGTTGCTGCCTCCTGCAATAGCAAACACATTAGCCTGACTCTCTGGCTGTTAAACCAGGAAATCCAGAGTGCACAGCAGTTGTAAAAAGGAGCTTTTATGGGGGCTGTGCTGGTTCAAAGCACAATCTACGCCAACCTCCCCTCCATCTGAAACCCCAGTGCAGATGCTTGAGTACTGATTGCAAAATGATTTGGTGTTGAAGTAGAAAACAACCAGCAAATACTTGTATCTAAATTTTAAACTTTTTAGAAAGAGTAAAATTGGCACTAGAGGCTGCAGAAAGAGAATGTTGAACAGCAACATGTCTCACTTAACCCAGCTCCGGGGGAATGAGGCAGTGCTGGAATCCAAGGCCAAGCACAGCAGTGATCCCTCACCTCTTTAGGATCTAACCTGCTACTATTTCCATCTGTTCCCACTTAAATGAGTCTTCCTTCTCACCTGCAGCCAAACACTCAGGTTTAACATTTGAAACCTGGATTACAAGCCTTTCTCCTTGTACTCATTCCACTGCAATTCATTCCCTGTTCCTTAAAGGGACCTGCACAGGCAGGAACAAAGGTGAGACAGCTCAGCCCTGACTGCTCGAGGTGGTGCCATCAATACCAGGACAGGCAGTACCAGGGGACCACCTCAGATCAGCTGCAGATTGGAATGGATTTCAGCTGCTCCAAACTGGCTGCAAGGACAAAGGACAGCAGAGCAGCCACGAGCTCCCTGACACAGCCAGGAGTTATCCAACACAGCAGATCCAGAGTAAATCCATCCCAAACTCCAGGAAGAAATCTGAAGCAACAGAGTGAGCCAAAAAGTTCATCACATTCCTTGGTGACAGCAGTTTAGATGCCAATATGAGGGGTTGTTCAGCCTGCAGATCACTTTGGGGAGACCTGAGAGCCCCTTCCAGGGCCTAAAGGGGCTCCAGGAGAGCTGGAGAGGGACTGGGGACAAGGGATGGAGGGACAGGACCCAGGGAATGGCTTCCCACTGCCAGAGGGCAGGGACAGATGGGAGACTGGGAAGGAATTCTTCCTGGGTGTGAGGGTGGGGAGGCCCTGGCACAGGTTGCCCAGAAAAGCTGTGGCTGCCCCTGGATCCCTGGAAGTGTCCAAGGCCAGGTTGGACAGGGCTTGGAGCAACCTGGGATAGTGGAAGGTGTCCCTGCCCATGGAATGAGATGAGCTTTAAGGTCCCTTTCCAACCCAAACCATTGTCTGATCCTTTGATCTTAAAGATCTTTTCCAACCTGAACAATTCCATGATTCTAAGCTCACCCACAGCCCCTCACTGGGAACAAACTCCCATTTCCAGGGCTGCTGTTCACTTAATCTTCCAAGCTGTGGGCACACAACCCAACCCAACCAACTTTAATTTAAGAATCATCCAGTTTCTAATTAAACAGCCATAGGCAGCTGGCTGGATACATTTTAATCAGTTTCAATAACGTATTGATTGGATACTGAAGCTTAAAAATTAAAAGTAAAAAGATGACCGGGGAATTGTCCCATCTCAGCCCAACAGTAGAACCCTCTGTAAATAACTCCTCTTTTAACCATCAGCTAAATGAACACTTCAATACCACACTACAAAGTCTTCTGCAAAATTACTTTAACTAACAAGCAGAAATTTATCAGCTTCAGCCAAAATCAATGCTGAAATCAATTTGAACACTGGTTGTGTCTAAAGGGGCTCATTGGCAATTTAGGGAAATTACACCATGTAAATGCCTGTGCTTTAATTGAACAGTTTCATCAACTAGGCTGTGATTGCTGTCCATTCATTTATTTACTTTCACTGCAGCTCCCATTCTGCAGAGGAATGGGTTTTGTCAGACTTGAAGGAGGTACTTTATCTTCATTTTATGCACTTTTGTGCATAACAGATTTTATGAGGCAGGAGAGCAATGGTTGGGGTCAAAGGGAACAAGTGACCAGCAGCCACTGGTCAGTCTTGTTTAAACCACAGTGGGAAGAGGTGAAACTCAGTGGGGGATTTCTAACTTAATCAGTTATTACTGTTCCAGTGCTTTTTAGTGTGACTAAAAATAAAACAGAGCAAGAGAAGCAGCAAATGGATGCAGCCTGGGAAAGGAAATAAAGGGAAATGCCTCCACCACTGCAGCACAAGAATTCAGGGAGGTACAATGTTCAGACTTCAAAAGGCTGAAGATGTGTTTTAATGCCAAACAAACACTGAACCTGCCTCTGCTTCCTTCCTTCTGGGTCAAGCACCATGGACAAAAGGTTGTTCCAGGGAGAACCTCCCCTGGAAATCACCCACTGGTGAAGCCACGTGGGTCAGCCCTGGGAACCTGCAGGGATGGGCTCTGATCCTGCCTCTGTCACTGCTCTGCTGCCTTGGGATCTCCCTGCCTCCAATTACCCTGTGCCATGTGCAGGGGATCACACCAACCTACTCTGCCAAAGGGCCCAAATAATCTGGGAATCCAAGTATTTTAAATGGGGCAAATGTTTGTTCCTGTGTTCTGTGTGTTTTGGAGAAGGCTCCAGGGAGACCTGAGAGCCCCTCCCAGGGCCTAAAGGGGATCCAGGAGAGCTGGAGAGGGACTGGGGACAAGGCATGGAGGGACAGGACACAGGGAATGGCTTCCCACTGCCAGAGGGCAGGGACAGATGGGAGACTGGGAAGGAATTCCTGGTTGGGAGGGTGGGGAGGCCCTGGCACAGGTTGCCCAGAGAAGCTGTGGCTGCCCCTGGATCCCTGGAAGTGTCCAAGGCCAGGTTGGAGGAACCTGAGCTAGTGGAAGGTGTCCCTGCCTGTGGCAGGGGGTGAAACCGGATGGTCTTTAAAGTCCCTTCCAACCCAAACCATTCCAGGACTCTGTGATATCCATATGGAAAACCAGAAATGAAAGAAGGGAGGAGAGGAACAGCTCCACTAAGATTCAGGCTGACTCCCCACAGCATCAGAGCTGCATTAGAATTATCTGGATCTACAGAGCTCCTTCCTGACAGCACCACTGTCCTGCACTGGAATCCATGGGATAAACCAGGAGGAGCAAACCTTGCTGAGCCACAGCTCCTCAAGCCAACAACCACCCCCAGCTATTCCATCCTGTCACACACAGCTAAACCTCCTCTGCTTCCCGGCTCCAGAACTGACAGTGCCTGTCCCTGCCCACGTCAGAGGATCCACACTCCCCTCCCCAGGCACAGTTTGCAGCCTGTGCAAGACACAGCAACGACATCCAAGGCGCTAATGGGGCACCCCAAGGTGGCCTGGGAGAGGGAATCGAGGAACAGGCAGATGCTGGAACACACCACTCACCCAAACTGCAGAACTGCTCGAGTAAATTGCTCCAACAAATTAAGTTTTCCACATTTCTCCCTATTTTCCCCAGCCAAGCAGTTCTTAGGGTGCTACATCATCAACAGCCACTTCTCTCCCAATTACTCAGCTCAAAGTGAAGCCTTCTGGTTAAACAGCATTTTGGAAGATGGGAAGCCATTCCCTCTTTTCTTCCTTCCCTCTCTCCCAGATCCTGGTAACTCACAAATTAATTAGGGCATCATTGGGGCTTTATGTTTATTTCTGTGTACAGTGTTATATTCTCCTGCCCTACAAGGCTCCTCCAACAGAACCCATAGACTTCCAAACCATCCACAGCTCCCATTTAAAATAAATCCCAGGCACACAGAAGGGATTAAACAGAGTTCCTGGAACATCCCACTTCTCCTGAGCTACAACTGCAAAGTGAAAACTAGAAAACATGAAATAAGAGAAAAATATTCTATTTTAAAGGAAGGAAACAGTGTTTTGATACACCGTGTGAGAAAGATTTGACAGAGAAATAATTTGCCAGAGATAAATACCTCTACTCTGTAATATTTAAGGATTTTAGGTCTAAATAATTTAAAGTAGCTACTCCTGACCCTGGCTGGCAGTGTGTGCCTCCCACTGCAAACCAAATCGTGAACCTTCTTCTAGTGAAGGGCTGAGGAGAGATCTCATCCCAGCAGCTCCTCAGAGCTCTGCAGCCAGGGATGGAGCTCAAAGGTGCAGCACAAAACACATTCTCCACATGTCTTTTGGACTGCCCAGTGAATGATTTCTTCCCAAAGAGCAATTTGAGCCAATCCAATACATGTCCTTTCTTCTCAAGCTGCTCATTCCCCACCCCACCAGCTCCTATAAAATAGTTGGCATTTGAGTTCAAAAAAGTCATAGAATTGCACTTAAATACCCCACAGACAGTGGAAATCACAGTTAATGATACAAACTACCTACAATAACTGGCAAAGAGAAGAGGAAGACACTTTCAGTCTTTGCTAGAGCAGATTTCACCCTTTTCTTGACAATCTTCACCCAAGGCAGGTGAAGGCAGTGAGCACCAAAGCTGGTGCCCACTGAGCACCAGTGGAAGAATTCCTGCTTTCTGATTGTATATTAACACAGTTTGGGGTTGTTTTATATATTTTCACATACTTTGGAATACGCAACCCATCAAAAAACAAGGATAATTAACTGGCTTTGCCGTATCTAACTTCAGAATTTTTATCGTTCCTTAATTAAGAAAACAGCACAGCAAAAGGTAGGGGCAAAATAGGATGTCAAACAACTATAAAATCCCTTCTTTTTAGAACAGGAAAAACATTTAGATTCAGCAAGTTCTCCCTAGAAATATTGCTATAAAGTATTGATTTTTTACCAGACTCAATTGACTGAAAAGTTGTTTGTATAGCAATATTGGCCAAGCCAATATACTGGAACAATTTTGCTACACACAGTAATCAAGTGTATTTCTAAAGTATAATTATACTGTCATAAAAATAAAGCTAAGATACCTCTTCTCCGAGCAATAAACCAGTTGCAGCTGTAAAGAACCCAAATAAATGAAATCCATTTTCTAACTAAACATAACGTCTGGTGAGGAGAACAAACCCACCTTCCCCTCTCCCCCCTCCTCGAGCCAGGGGTGGCATGAAAAGTGATCAATACTTCCATCTCAATAAACTATTTCAATAGTAGTTAATTCCACATGGCAAGGGGAGGCTGAGAATTTTTGCTGCCTTGTTTGCTGAATGCTGGGAATATATCATTGCCATAATGGATAGGAGTTAGGATAAAGAGCTGGGAAGAAAGGGAGCAAAGAGGAGAGGGTGCAGACAGGCTCGTTCTTTAGCTGCAGATCAATAACCCACACGGGCTCTTCTCTCCACCAGCACGAGGGGGAAACAGCCAAACCTCTGCAATTAATTTTACTTGACAAATGTTCATTGATTTACTGGAATAAAATATATGTGGGCTGCTATGTATGACCAGTGCAATCCAGCTACCTGTAAGGATTCCACTTGGCAAGTCCTTACTGGCTGGTGTCAGGGTAGATGGTCTTCCCTTCCCAAGGTGGGAAGTTCTGCTCCAGGGCTGGAGCCCCTCTGCTCTGGAGCCAGGCTGGGAGAGCTGGGAATGTTCCCCTGGAGAAGAGAAGCTCCAGGGAGACCTGAGAGCCCCTTGCAGGGCCTGAAGGGGCTCCAGGGGAGCTGGAGAGGGACTGGGGACAAGGGATGGAGGGACAGGACACAGGGAATGGCTTCCCACTACCAGAGGACAGGGAAAGATGGGAGACTGGGAAGGAATTGCTCCTTGGGAGGGTGGGGAGGGGCTGGGCTGGAATTCCCAGAGAAGCTGTGGCTGCCTCCTGGATCCCTGGAAGTGTCCAAGGCCAGGTTGGATGGAGCTTGGAGCAACCTGGGCTGGTGGAAGGTGTCCCTGCCCATGGCAGGGGTGGGATGAGCTTTAAGGTCCTTTCCAACCCAAACCATTCCAGGATTCTGTGATACAGTGTAAAACATCCACACACACACAAACAGTTCCCTGGAGCAGCGCGGAGTGACACCTGCAAAACACTATGAAGTCACTGCAAGTGCTGATTTAAAATATGAATGGGATAAAAAAGAAGAAGAAAGGCAGAAATAGTGCCCTGATCCAGAAGGGGCCTCAGGTCTTTTTTACAGCCCCAGGCTGCAGGCAAATGCCACAGTCACCCACTTAACAAAGGTGAACACAGTACACTACCTTAGAAATACAAAATGATGTCAAAAAGTGAAAAATGCACCTTTATATCACATTTTATCCAGATTTCCCCATGAATTTTAAGAAATTTTAATTCACATTGTGGGGAAATGTTAATAAAAACTGTGCATGTGGCAACGTTATCAAAGAATGAGATGTTTTTACACCATTTCTGCACCCAAAAGCTGTGTCTCATCCTACACACCATCACACCCAACAGACATGGAAATGAGCTGCTCCTTCCAAGCTGACAGACAGACAAGAAGTTCATCAGATCCTCAGTGCAAAAACAGGAGGGAAGAACACATTCCCTTACCTTGGTTTACATTCCTTAGGCTTTCAGGACGAAGGGGAGACACTTTTGGCAGGACCATTGGTGTGCTGGTCATGATTTCACGTTGTTACCTCCTTATTTCAGCCACTTCCCAAAGAAAAGCACCCAACACTGGTGACAAGGACAGGTGTGGGTTCCCCCACTCGGTGGGTGGGATATTCCCCATCCTAACTATGCCTCAAGTGCTTTCCACAAAGACCAGAGCACGTGGTCCTCCTTTGTGATGCTTCTCCCACCTACATCCACCCCCAGGAAAGAGAAGAAACCTCCTCTAACTCAGAAAACACCAAGAAGTCACTGACTGAGCTTTCAAGCTCAACATTCTCTCACATACCCATTATAAAGTAAGAAAATAATACCAATTCCTCACATTTCTTGGTCTAGGAATACCTTTCTCCAAGAGAACTCTCCATAAGATTTCTGAACCACGTTCCACCCACAATTCCAACCAGGTTTTCAGAGTCCATTCCAAGGCTGGATTCGTTCCTTTAAGCTTTTGGGAGCCCATTTCCATTAAACCTTCTGCAACGTTGGCAGCCAATTAGAAACTAAACTAAATGCACCATAACTTTTAAAACATTTTAGGGGGGGTGTGGGGAAATGTTAATCTCAAAGTTAAAATGTCTAAGGTATAAACAAAACCCTAATGGGATGCTGGGTTACTGTATATGGTAAATAGCTCTCTGGAGGAAACCTTTATTACTCCCTCAGGGCTTTCTTATAAAGTATGGATTTCTTAATTCCCAGTGGAATATTTTTCATACACCACTGCAGACTATTAAGTACCAGATATTACATTATGTAGTTTAAACTTTGCACTATGCATGAGAAAGACTTTCCTGTCGAGAAAACTATATCTGTGTTATTATAATCTTTACAATATTCAAATTAATACTGGCTGCAGGGTATTAAAGCTCCACTACCAAAATTTGGGGGAGTTTATCATTTAATATATTCATCAGCCTGTGTGTGAAGCTGCTGGGGAGGGAGGGAAGTCACTGCAACAGCAGAAGGGGGTGAGGAATTCTGAACTGGTGTCACCACATCCCACTGGTGTCATTCCCAGTAAGGGCGTGGTGAGCCAGCAGAAACAATGGCACTGGAAATCCTGGAGGCAACTCAGGACATTCCAAGTTCCACTTGTGAACCATTAACTTGTTACCCAGAGGGGATTCAAAGTTAAGTATCCAAAAGATAATAAAAATGCACCAGCCCTCCCAGCAGCCAAGAGCAGACACCTTGTAAATATATAAGAGAATTGTTTCAAAGCTTAGATTAAGGATTTATTTTATCATCTTGCCTGCAGAGGAGCAACAGCCCACCTATACCTCGACACCAACACGAAGGGTAAAAATAAAAGGAGCTGTTAAATCTTGATTTTTTAAAGATTTTCAGTGAAATCCCCACTCACTTGTAGACTGTGCCTCCATTGCCATGACCGAGGATGTCTCGATACCGTATGTCTTGTTCATTCATCTCCACAAGAAAGAAAGAAAAACAAAAGAGATGTCATGCTGTGGATGGAAATGTCAAGGAAAAGCAACTCTAGGCCATAAACAACAAGCAGTCTGGGTCATTTCAAGTTCAGCTGCAAGAACGAGAAGATCAATACAACATTTGCTGTCCAATTTATAAAAGACGATACCAAGGGACAAAGTGATGGAAAGTTTAATGACAATTTGTTTGCCTGGGTCATTTCATTAAAGTTTGATAAAAGGTGTCAAAATGGAATGATATAATATAGCTCAAGAGGGTCAGGTCACAGCTACTGATAGGAAAAGGGTCTCCAGAACAGCACATAACCAAAGCCAAAGTTGGAGGTGAATGGAAACAACCCAACAGAAAACTGTCAGCTTAAGGGTGGCTGGAAAAGTTGATGATTTATTCTGGAATCAGCATCAGTGATACTAATTGAGTGACAGCTCTGCCAGCAGGTTGTTTCACAGAGCACCATTTACTCACCTTTTAACTGAAGCACATCTTTGGAAAAAAACAAGTCTTGAATTGCAATAAAAACATTTTGCCTTGAAATACACAACTAATTATTTGCCTCAACCTTTCTGTTCCCCAGGACAACTCTCTAGACACGATGAGATCCTCAGAAATCCAAGCAGCAGCCTGCTACAACCACTGGAAATTGGAAAAGCTGGAATTTGGGACCTTTCTGATAATGCTTTTATAAAAATTTATTATTTTGAAGGACCAATTCAAATGTAAAAACTACAGTTCAACCTTCCCCTGCACAAATTCAGTTCTACTGATTTAGCACCTATTAAAAAACTCACTAAAGACATTCTTGCAATGCATGTGTATACTTTAAAATAAACCTTCTAATCAGAATAAATTCTGGACTGAAAGCATCTTCTATTCCAAAAAGATTCCCCCATTGCCTGATAATTTTAAGTAGTAAATGTTTGGACAAATCCTGCTTTTAAGAGATCTTTTCCTAGGAAACAAAGTTGTTGTCAATTTTTTTGTGAAGTTGTTTCCTAGGAACTATTTGCAATTTAAAGGACACCCAGTTAAATATTTGACATGAGCTGACCTGGCTGCTTAAAGCATCATTTTTGTGTGTGAACACAGGTGATGGGAACAAGGTGAAATGTCCTAAAGAGTCAACACTCAGCACGTCTTAAAAGCAGAAAATGGAATATTTAATTGATTTAAAATAAGCTTTAAGGACAGAAATTATTAATCCAAAATTTGTGTCCTTTCCTTTCACCACCTGAGCAAAAAACATTGTTTCTCAGAGGAAATTCTGCACATTTCTCCCAGTGATGTTAAAAACCAAGTCCTGAGAAAACTCAAAACACCTCAAAGTAGAAGTTGACCCTATTTTATTACCTATTTGTAATCAAACCTTGGCCAGGTATCTGAGAGGGAATGAAATGGCCCACTCAAATATCAAGGTTTATGATGAAAATCAACATTTATCTTATCACCAAAAGCTCTCCTGCTTATTGCATCCATCAGAAAATGCAAATAAAGAGGGGGAAAAAGACACCTCACTCATGAATGGTATTTAAAAGATGTAAAGAATCTATAGTGGATCCCTTGCACTAGAAATAGCTTCTTTCAGGCTGCAGGTTCGTTAATTTAAAGTTAATTTAAGGAGTTCTGCTCTTCCAAGCTGGAAGACTTGAGTTCTTTGGTCTTGGAGGCAACGGCCAACATCTCTCCTGCATCCCCAGAAATGTTCTTCTCAACATAAAACTCTGAAGAGAAACCCAATGGATCCAAAAAGCCACGAAGAAACTCCTATCTTCCCTTTTTGGGGGTGAAAAAGAAGAATTTTTGGTGATTACACAAGTTATAAACAACAAATTGAGCTGAATTGGAGACGAGGTGTTTCCTCCTTTCTCCTGCTTTTTGCTCACTAGGAAAAGGGATTATTTTCACCTCATCATTCCCTAAAAGATGGGGAGAGGAGCAGCTCTGTCCTCTGAGGATTGAGCCTGGTGATATCCCAGTACAAAGAGCAACCAGAATCCAGGGAAAAACAGGAATATTGGGGTGGAGGGAGTGTCAGCAACCGATGGAGAGATAAATTGTGATTTACTGGCTCCAATAAAGGTGCCAAAAAACCACGGGGTGATTTATTTATTTTAACTGGGAAAACTGGATTCTCCATCATAAACCACCAACACAATAACAATGAACTCCCCAGGAAGGACTGGAATATTAAAGCTGCAATCCCAACTTGGACTGGCTGCTGATATGAAGGGAATTCATGCAAAAGCAAAGCTTCAATTACGGAGCAGCAAACAAAACATCCCTGGCTTGGACCTGCTGGGTTGGGCAGAAATCAGGGTCTACTCTTGGAAATCATTAAAAACAAAATGCCCAATTAATCCTGATTTGATCTGGAGGAACCCTGTGGAACCTTTGCTTCCCGAATGGAAGCAATCATGGATTCAGCAAACAGTCACACTCCATGAGCAGACAATTGAGGAGATTTAGTAAATCCCACTTTATAGAGCAGAGACTAATCGGAAAACACGAGCCAGTCAAATGTTTCTTATGAACTGTTGACACTATATCAATGCTGAATCAATTGGTGGCATTTACTCTGAGTGACAGAAAAGAAATAAATATTTATATCACATCACCTATATCAATGAACCCAGGCAGAAAGCTATTTCTAACCTGTCAATATTTGATTATCTTGAAGAATCATGTCCCCTTCTTTTAATGATTAATATGAATTCCTTATTAAACCTAAATGGAAACTACTAGAGGAATATCATTAGGGATGCCTGAAAGCAGAAACTGCCAAAAAATAATCAAAACTAATAACCAAGGCCATATTTAAGTAATGATAAGTGTGACTTAATCCCCCAAAAGGAGGAAAAGTTAAAAGTTACTACTGGAAACCCAGCTCCAGTTGTGGATCTGGGACCAAATTCTGCAGAACACAACAAAAATCATTTGCTCTCCACAGAAAGCAGATTAACTCCTATCAGGGTGAACAAAAAGTGGTATTAAAGGTAGTATTACAACTTAATTGTTTTATTTCTTTTTTAATGGGTTTAAGCAACATTTTTAAAATCATAACAAGAAGTCTGGTTCTTTTAAACCATTCCAAAATCTTAAAACACAGGGGAGAAACCTGTGAATCTACTGCAGGGCACACAAACCACTCATTTTTATTGTTTTGAACATGCAAAATGGCCAAATTCAGCCCTTCCCAAGAAGGAGGATTTTACTCACACACAACAATTCCACCTTTGAAAAAAAAAAAATCAGTGATATGGGAGTTATTACCAACACGACTCAAAAGTTCAGTTGCCTGCTGCTGGCACTGCCAGAATTTCAAGTCAGCAGGAGAAATACATTGTTTGGCTCCCAATTCTGAAACCCAAACAAATCCACCTGGTGGGAACGTGTGAATATCAAACTAAATCTGCACGAGGGGGAACAAAGCCTGACGAGCCTAAAACCACATTTCCAAGCTGCATTCCAGGGCTTCAGTGGCACTGGGGTGTCCAAATCCTATTTTTGAGGGGGTCTCTCATCTGTTCCCCCCTCAGTGTTCCAGGTGAGGCTGAAGGACACGAGGAAGCTCAGCTTTTATCTTCCTGACACGCTCAACTACAACTCCTTGATTCATGAAATGCCAATGAGGCTTGGAGAGGTCATTGTGTGAAGGCACTGAATAGGCATCTGAGATAATTAAGATTTCAGCCTTCGAAACATGGAGGGGAAGTGAGCAGCAGTTAAGAAAATCAATAAGAGTCTTTTATTTGCAGTGACACAGATGTCTCAGTCAATAGAGCCTAATAGGCAAGTGTGAGCCCACGACAGGCACCGGCCTCCAAGGCTGCAAAGGGCTCTCTGTGACAAACATTAAAACATATTTATGTTGCTGTTGAAGGATCTGGGCTTCTCTGAAGGTGGTTTAATTCAACAGTGTATATTTAATGTCATTACAAGCCTGCCCAAAACAAGCACAAAATAATTGTGCTGTTTGTCCACTCGTCCGTCAGTTGTTACATTAAACCTTTCATTTTTGAGGGCCTGGAGCAGGAAGAGAAAGGAACAAGACACTTTTCTACAACTTTGGGGGGGTTTGGGGGCTTACTGGGTTTTTTTTGGCTTTTTATAAAGAAGTTACAACAGAATCACAGAATAGTTTAGGTTGGAGAAGACCTTTAAAAACAAGTTCATCCATTAACGGAACATCACATAAAGTGGCAGAGTGGCCTTCAGCTGCCAGAGGGCAGGGTTAGATGGGATATTGGGAAGGATTCCTGGCTGTGAGGGTGGGGAGGCCCTGGCACAGGGTGCCCAGAGAAGCTGTGGCTGCCCCTGGATCCCTGGAAGTGTCCAAGGCCAGGTTGGGGCTTGGAGCAACCTGGGCTGGTGGAAGGTATCCCTGCCCATGGCAGGGAGTAAGACTGGATGAGCTTTAAGATCCCTTCCAACCCAAACAATTCCATGATTCTAAAGTGATTCCAGGGCAGTTCCTTGCGAAACCCTGTTAAATATTCAAGTGTCTTCTGCCCTAGAAAGCAGGAAGGTTGTTCTAAGTGAGCAGCTGCCTCAGTTATTCAAAACTGATTAACTTTCTCCCCTGGAATTGTGGTGGCGGCGCAACACGTGTGAGGGGCCTCCATCTATTTGGAGCTGAATCTGATTAGCACATTTTGAGAAATGGGAAGCAAATTGCTCTGCCAATCAAAGTAAATCAGGACACACAACTCATTCATATCATGAAGGTTTTCATGGTGCCTCCAGTCCCGTGTTAAAAGAACAACATTACAGCTAAATGAGCTGTAAACATCTCTGCCCCTATTTGTGCTGTGCCAATCACTGCAGAATCAGGCAGCCAGGGCCCCATCCAAAGCACCTACCTGGCCGTTGGCAAGGATTTTCTTCAGCTCTGCAGAAGACTTTTTTAAGCTGAAACAAAAAGAAGAGGCAATTGTTTTAAATGACTGGGTTGTTTCACTCCATCAGACCAAGGGAATTCACAAGAAACAAATTCATGGTTCCATATTCTGAGCAGGTGAAACTTGGGGGAGGAGACCTAGTGAACATCAGTCAGCACTGCCAAAGTGCAGACAGCAGGGATGGGGAAAGCAGTGAACACTTAGGAAAATCAATATATTTTTCACCTTTACAAACTGGCTGGTTTAGGTACCTGACTATACCACCCTCTGAGACACAACCTACTGTTTATCAGTAAAATGAAAGAGAGATACTCTGGCACATCAGGTGGTTCAGAAAACAGCAGGAAAATAAGGCTCATGCCTAGTTTTCACGTGCCATATCTTGTTTTACAGCTTCTCAAGGGATTATTCCTCAATAATTCCTGCAGCAGAAGGCTTTGCCCCACTACCTCAGCTGACTGTAGATGACAGCACAGTGAGCAGGAGAGTAAAATTCCTGATTTAGGCATCTCAGGGATGTGCCTAAATCCCAGAAGGGAGTCCAGCTTTCCATTCCAGGACAACTTTCTGCACCCCTCTTGTGCTTTTTCAGGAAGAATCTGCTCCCATATCAATAATCCTCCACAAAACAACTCAATTTTCTCTTCTAGGACAACTTTAACAGATCACAACTCTCAGCTTGGTGAGTTTTGTAGGTAAAACCATCAGTGGCTTCAAACTCCTTCCACCCACTCACAAAATGCTGCTTTTCACCTCCTCTCCCTGACAAACTCTGTTCCTTGTACCTTCAACACAACAAACTGCCTGGGCAGCAAAATGTCTGCAAAAACTTCATCTCAAAGGGACATTCTGCTCTTATTACTGAAGTTTTAGGGGGGAAAAAAAAAAGTACAAAATAATATATTCTTAAAAGGCCTGTGCACGTGTCTTGATCACAGATCATTATTAACAGGAACAGTGAAAACACAGATTTCATATTTGGTGGCTTTGTTCTTTAATAGGCCTCTTGTTCCCACGACTACTTTAAAGAAAAATTAAGTTTTCCAAGGAAACATAAGTTGATCTTGTCATCTTTCATGACTAACAATTTGTGAACATGAAACAAAGAGAGACTTTCAATTACTTCAAAAACAAAACTCCTGAGTGCGGAAAGGTTGGGAAAAGGAATGGCAATTAACCACCAAATAAGGTGACAAGAAGCTTCTAGAAGCTTCCTTTTCAATGCACTTGAAGAACAAGCTCAAAGTACAGGGAGTGCTGAAAGCCACAGCACAGAAAACAGCTTTATTTAGTTCAGACTGGGAGGGCTGCGGGTCAAAGCCATTTGGATTTAGTTCCTTTACGGAGTTTTGGGTCGGATTATCACCACTAAAACATGGAGCAAAGCTTCCCCAGGGGATGGGGCAAACTGGGCTCGCTTTTTTTAGCTCTACAATTAGCAAGGCCAATAAATGGAGCATCAAACTGGTTTTAGTGGTGCTGGGATGGGGTTGCCAGTGGGGCACAACTCCCTGCTGCTGTTGTCAGTGGGCACCCACATCCCACCTCTCCCACAAGGAAAAGAGGGATTTTGTTGTTGTCCTGCCACTTTGGGGTGGTAACAGAACAGGCACCCAAAATTCACCCATCAAATGCAGCCCAACTGTGTCTTTGCTCATGTTCATCTATCTCTGGCAATTAATCTCTTTTTAGTTTACAAAATGCTCTCAGAGAGCAAAGGCAGCAGATGCTGATGCACAGATAAATGTAATATTACATGCTTATTAGAATAATAGAATAATTTAGGTTGAAAGGGGCCTCTGGAGGTTTCTATTCCCACGGTTCAAATATGCTCTTGGATGAAAAACATGGAGCCAGACTATCCTTATTGCTTTTTTAAGAATACACAAGGTTTTTGTTTATTTCTTTTAACATCAGTATGGAGAATAATGACTTCATGTAATAGGAGGGAGTTGATGCTCCAGCATTTAAAAATCAAATCTCTAGGAAAAAAGAGAACAAGTTCTCTTGCATTTTAAGACCTTAATATGGGTTTTCAAATTAAGACTGGGATGTAAAAAGAAAAATAAGGGAGATGGACTTCAGAACTTTGGTGAAACTGCATGAAATGCTAAAGGAATTTTCAAAGAAATAATAAACCTTGGTTTATTTATTATTGCAAACCTAAGAACAGGGTATTTTAAAAGCAAAGCATTCTGGAACAAGATCAAGCAACGAAGACTTAAACACACAAACCTTGCCATTAGATGAACTAATTATTAACCAATAATTGATTAGTCCAACCCCAAACAATACCTCAGTGCTTTATAAGGACAAAACCACCTGAAACAGCCAGAAAACACTTAATTTTTTTTTTTTCCAGAAGACAATTCTTGTGGAGCCCCGGCAGCCACGAATGCAGGCAATTCACCTTCCCCACCTCAGCACTGGTGGAAAAAGTTACTCACCAGCAGTGCCACTGTTGGCAACAACCACCCAGGAGGGGCCAATTTGGTGCAAGAAAAGGCAAGAACACAAAGCAGGAGCTGGCTCTTACCTATTGCTGGGCAGGGAATCCGCCACTGCGGAGCCGCTGTTATTGGCAGCCCCTGCTCGAGTATTTACCTGCAGGCAGGGAAAGGATCTTTATCAGTCACTGTGTTCAGAGGACACTATTCTAATTAACCTGTAATTTGCCATGAATTTCTCATTTCACTAGGAAGGTTAATTAGCTGGTTGCCAGGCACGCCGATGGTTGGGGTTTGTATGTAGGTTAGCAGGCTCTGGAATTCCTGGGCTGCAAAAACCTTCCCACCTTAAACAGTGCAGGAAAAGAGGTGATAAATCCATCATTTGTACACATTTTAAAAACTAAACAATCATTTTGTGCATTTGGAGCCTCCTACCTATGATGACACAAGCAAGAAGCAGAGCTGAAGGCATCAAAACCCTCAAATAATTTCGTTGCGGTGACTTCCCCACTCAAAAATGACTGAAATCAAATGAATTTGGTGGGGGTTTAAACAACTGAAATCAAATGAATATGGGAGGGGGTTAAAGCTTTGAAGTAGTGGCAGGTATTAGTTGATAAAGTGACTATTAAAATTTAGGAACATGATTAACAGAGGTTAAAAGGTAAAAGAAAGGCAGCTCCATTTTAATAACACTATATATATATAGTGTACACACACATATATATATATATACACACACACCCAGAGATAGCATTAGCTGATAAAGTGACTATTAAAATTAAGGAACCTGATTACCAGAGGTTAAAAACAAAAAGAAAGGCAGTTCCATTCTAATAAAACTATATATATATATAGCATATATATATACAGTGTATATACATATATATATATACACACATAATAAAAAAAATCTGCACAGATAGCATTAGTTGATAAACTGACTATTGAAATTTAGGAACCTGATTCACAGAGGTTAAAAACAAAAAGAAAGGCAGCAACTCCATTTTAATAAAACCTTATCTATCTATCTATAATATATATATACACACAGATAGCACAACACTCAGCAGATAAATCCTTCTCCTGCACCCACCCAAAAAAAAAATTAAAAATAATAATAATAAAAAAAATCTGCTTGTCAGAGCTCAAGAAAGTGCAGTTTTATTTGACATTTCAATAAGTGGAACACAGCATTACAAATCCATCTAACTTTGCTGAAACAATTATTGAAATTCGTACCTTCAGGCCATGTATGTTCCGTTTCCCAGGAGGTTTGCAGGCTGAAACAGTAATTGACTCAATTGTAGAACACATCAGGGCCATTTACAAATTTGCTCAAAATGAATCTTTTCAAAAGAAATGAGGGTGACACCAAAATTAGCAGAGAGAAATGATTGAAAAGTGCCTCGCAAGACCCAGAGTGGGAATTACCAAGCAGGATTTTTAACTTGCAGGAGTGAGCATTTATAAATGCTAAGAGCTTTCTGACACCATGTAATAGAAATTCTAATTTCTGCTTAAAACACATCACCAAAAAAAAAAAAAAATAATAAAAGAATGGAGAGAACTGGTGGCTTAACTGATCAGAGCCTTTTTGTAATTCAAATTAAAATCTTGTGTCGCTATATTTTCACACGCTGTGGGGGTTATTTTTTTGCCTGGCATTTAACAGCAATATTTGCAAGACGTGTTTTAAAGGAATCAGCTGCCACACGTCAGGAATTAGTCACATTGTCAACTGCAGTTTGGTTTAGAGGTGGCAAAACATGTCAGGGGCAACGGCAGCGAGCCTCAAAAAAAAAAGCAACCAGTGACTATAAAACGCCGCGGTTTTGGACACGGATGCACCAACGTGGGTTTGGAGAAAGGATTTTCCTCAAGTCTCTCCTTGTTCTCCACTCAGGGCTGTGTTTTTTTGTCACAAGCTGGAGCCACAGAGGCTCCCTGTTCCAGGCAGTTGCTGTTTGCAAACTCCCGTGCCCTACAAATGGGACGGGGCTGTCACTGCTGATTGATGGGCTGAGGAGGCAGGAATTTGATTTTTCTCTTTCTCTGCTGCACGTGCCTCTCACTCCCCTTTTTGACAGCAGGAAGCAGAACTATTTATTAGGCAGAAGGACACAGATGATAGTTATTAAACACATCACTTAGGGCCAGGCCATGTGCCTTTAAATGACAGTAGAAATTACCACGTGCATCTTAAAGAGGGGAAATATTATGATACTCTGGGAATTAAAAAAAACAAACAATCAGAAACCCACAAATCATAAAAAAATATATATAAATAAGCACATCATATTTTTCCAATAGATTAAAATCAACATTTTGGATGTGGTATTAAATGAATAATATTTTTATTTTATATATATATATTTGAATGGGATATTTAGCTTATATTCCACAAATGGATTTATATATAACACAGATAGGAGAGATATATCTATATATACATATAGATATATAAAGATAGATATACAGATAAAGATATAAAGATATATATAAAAACATATATAGATAGATATATAAAGATAAAGATATATAGATAGATATAGAGACCTAGATACAGACAGAGATACAGATAGATATATATAAATAGATATAAATATAAATAGATATACATAGATATAAATAGATGTGTATGTACACACATACACTCTTGTTTATGTGTATCACACACAGAGGTTTATTTTCAATGTAAAAAATGAATTCTGGTTCTTATTACCCAGACAGCAACAAAGCACTTATTAAAAATATAGACAAAAATACCATTTTTTCCCCTTAAAGGCCTTTAAATTATGAAATGAATAAAGCACAGCCCAGGTAACACAGGATGGCATGTGGACATTTACTCCTGGCAGGATTTTTATGGAAGACATGAGTTTTTGGGAGCTGGAGGCTTCCTCAGAAGGAAGAGGGGCAGAAAGGGAAAAGGATTTAAAGGACTTGCAGACAAAGCTCTTAAAAGGGAGAACTTTAAATTACAGGCAGAAAAGCTGCACGTTCCTGATGGGGCTTTAAAGTGCTGAACGTGGAGAGACAAAGCCAAAAGGGCAGGGCAGAGAAGTCCTTGTGCCAACAAAATTTGGGATGTTCATTAGAGAGGCAGGACAAGAAGACAGGGGGGGAAAAAAGAAGCAGGAAAGCACATTTTGGTCAGTATTTCAGAGCAGCAGCAAAACTGGGAGGAGGTCTGGGCTTTAAAGCTCTAACCTAGAAAGGGGAGATGTTTTAAGGAGGTGATTTGGAAAGATGAAACTCAGCTCTGAAGCAATTTAGAGTAAAGGGAAACAGGGAAATGCTCAGGGAGCTGAGCCCATGGTGGAAATGGGGAGGGAATATGGGGGGATCACATCCAGAGCAGCAGAGAATGAATTCTGAATCTGTGCAGCCATAGAGGGTTATCCTTGGATGTAAAACAGGCAGAAAAAGGACACAGCAGCAGGAATAACAAACTACTCAGCTGGTTCTTCAGGAATGACCCAAAAGGAGAATCTAGAGGGTTTAACCTGATTTGTTATCACAAAATATCCCTTTCAACTCCAAGCTGTGCCAGTACCTCCTGCCACAACTTCCTTCTCCTGTTTGATTACAAAGAAAATAGATGGAACTGCCTCGTATTTCCAGGAAGGATTCCCAACCTCCAAGGATCATCCACTACATCAGTTTTTCCAAGCTACAAGAGAAGGCTCCAGGGAGACCTGAGAGCCCCTTGCAGGGCCTAAAGGGGCTCCAGGAGAGCTGGAGAGGGACTGGGGACAAGGGCTGGAGGGACAGGACACAGGGAATGGCTTCCCACTGCCAGAGGGCAGGGAGAGATGGGAGATTGGGAAGGAATTCCTGGCTGGAGGATGGGGAGGCCCTGGCACAGGGTGCCCAGAGAAGCTGTGGCTGCCCCTGGATCCCTGGAAGTGTCCAAGGTCAGGTTGGAGCAACCTGGGCTGGTGGAAGGTGTCCCTGCCCATGGCAGGGGGTGGCACTGGATGGTCCTTAAGGTCTCTTCCAACCCAAACCATTCCATGATCCCATGCTCTCAGCCTGGGAAGAGGCAGGAGATCCCTTCCCTCTCACTGCTCTCAGGAGGACACATCTCACTGCTGCTGGCTCTGGAGTCCTGCAGCTTAAACATCTGGGAGGCCCCTCAAAATCAGACCCTGAGCCATAAAAACCATCCTCTATTCCCCTTGAATTGCCATCTCTTTTCCATGGGATCACACTAAACTACCAGGAAACCCAGCCTCCTTTGGAGACCTGATTAGCATGTGTTTGAGGAGGCTGTTGGTTTAATTGCCCAATTCAAACTTCAGAGAGTTGTAAGTAATGGAAGTCTAGAATGTTTAATTGGGAGCCTCATAGTATGATTATTTGTATAATATCAGTTAAGTGAGAAGAGTTTAATTTTTAATTATTTCAATTAACTTATTGCTGGGAGATTTACTTGGAGAATTTAAAACCTTCTCAGTTCCATCAATTAAAAGAGGCAGAGATTCCAAGCCTGGCTACTGAGATCTGAATGAATCAGTGGGATTATGTAATGCACTGGGCTTTTTTTTAAACCATTATTTGAGTTCATTCCCAAAAACCTAACGAGCTGCCTACGGATTTTTTGTGCAGGTTGTAGATGACCTATTTTTTAATTGCCTCAGTCCACAGAATTGATTACATCTTCCCCTGTTCAGGAGAACTATTAAAGTACTGGTGAACATTTTGATATTGCTGCTAAATGCCCAGATCTCAGATAAAATGTGTCATGGATGGAGCTCCTGTGACAGACACGCTCCCATTTTCCAAATGGGCAGTGACAGTGACATCCCCCAAGTCTGGCAGGCTGATTAATGATATTAAAACATCTACAAAAAAAAAAAAAAGGGCCCAATTTACATAAGTATCCAAAACTTCAGTTATTCATCTGCTTGATGCAGATGATACATGCAGAACCCTCACCAATGAGTTTTTTAAATGTACTTAAATATGTACTGTGCAAACTGAATCTCGTTAGCCTAATTTACTCCAGGAAATCAGCTATTTTATATGCCATAAATGCAGCTTTCTCTCCACTCCCCACAACAATGAATTCTCCTATCCAAATTAAGAGGTAAACATCACGTTAAGTGCATTTAAACCTCCCCAAAAAAAACTGTTCCATCAACAGTTATCATCGTTGTTGATTAGAATTTGTTCAGCATTACCTCTTGGATAGATCTGGAGAGGCTCTATCAGCTGCCCATTTACTTGCTGTTCCATTACAGTGGAGTAATACTGCAAAGAGAATAAAGAAAGAGATGACTCAGTAATGTATGAGCAGTAAAAGCACTTCTGGATTGTTTAATTCTACGTATTTTTATTTATTTTTTAGTTGCCGCGGTACAAATCAGCCCTTAGATGGTTTCTCACCATCTGTGGTGTTCCACAGGAATTGGGACAGAGGAACTCAACCAAGGGGCTGTGATGCTCAGCACAGGGATCTGTTACTGGATCAAGTGGGGAAGTTCCAGGCTCACCTGGAACCTGGGAATACTTCAGAGTGAGTAAATGAAACCTTTAGAGCAAACACAGCAGGTGCCACACCTGGAGCCAAGACAACCAAAGGTGGAAACAAAGACGTGCTGTAAATATAGTCCAGAACTGTGCAACCAGGAAAACTCCGAGAAAATTCCATGGGAATATAGAAGCTATCCAAGAATATGCAGTGGTGAAGCACCACCAGGGCAGCTGGGGTCACATCCCACACAGAGATGTCACCTGTGTGTCCCCTCGTGGGACGTGCACAGAGGGGACAGAAAATCACTGCAGACATCCCGACACCTTGGGCTCCACAGGGACTCTGGAAGTGATCTTGGGGGGAATGTTTAGTGACAAAGAAAGGCTAAGAATGGGCAAAAAGGGATGGAAAAGGTTCTGAGAACATCAAGACCCAAGAAGACCCTTGGGCCATTGAGATGATCCAAGGGCTGGAGCCCCTCTGCTCTGGAGACCTGGGAACGCTCACCTGGAGAAGAGAAGGATCTGGGGAGACCTGAGAGCTCCTCCCAGGGCCTAAAGGGATCCAGGAGAGCTGGAAAGGGACTGGGGACAAGGGCTGGAGGGACAGGACACAGGGAATGGCTTCCCACTGCCAGAGGACAGGGAGAGATGGGATACTGGGAAGGAATTCTTGGCTGGGAGCGTGGGGAGGCCCTGGCACAGGGTGCCCAGAGAAGCTGTGGCTGCCCCTGGATCCCTGGAAGTGTCCAAGGCCAGGATGGAGCAACCTGGGACAGTAGGACGTGTCCCTGCCCATGGCAGGGGGTGGAATGAGATGATCTTTAATGTCCCTTCCCACCCAAACCATTCTGGGATTCCATGAAGACACAAAATAGGTAGGACAGGGGAGCCCGAGAGGTGGCATGAGGATGAGGAGTGGCACTAAATGAAGAAATAAACCTTTGGATTAAGCAAACTGAAATCTTCCTCAGCCCCTTTTAATTGTCCCTCACTGCTGAGGAGGGGGGAACTCACCAGCCAGGCCATTTAACCCCACAGCCAGACCATCCCAGGGCAGGAGACAGACCTGGCTTGGGAATTTCCTGTCTCCAACCTGCACAACTCCCATCACCACGTGTTAAATACTGACAGCACATCACAAAGAACGTTTCTTTTGCAGTCCCTGAACACCTCTGAAGGAAACCTGCTGGCTGTGGGCCAGATCTCCCCAGCAGAAATCACTGTGGCTCCTCTGGCTTTCATCCTCATTCTCACCAGCCCAGTGTGGTCTAAGAATTCAGCACGTCACTGTTGCCAGCCCTGTGTGATACTATTCAAACTGGCAAGGATGGGTGTCAACAAGGAGAAAAATCCCAAGTCTCTCTGGAATCAAACACAGGTATTTCCCTCACACTGATGGTTTCCCTTAAAACACGAATTTTTGCTGGTGCAATTCAAAGAGACAAAAGTTGAGGAACTGCCCCCCTTGTGAAACGACCAAGAGCTTTTCCAGGGGTCACAACAACCCCATAAATTTATTTTTTATTAGGAGGGTCATGAATAACTTGTCAAATCCTCCCCCATGTCCTCCTATCCCTCCATAAAAATGTGTTCCCAGAACCTAAAAGTTATGGAGCTGGGAAAGAACCCCCTGCTCCAAAACTGCTTCATAAAAACAAACCTTTTAATTACCATTTAGTAGTGGCATTCTGTGACCTGAGGACACCCATATACACAGTATAAACATATATGACATACTCTCTGGAATAATAAACTAAAATAAACAGACATGAGACTGTTTCCTACCAAAAAAAAAAAAGAAAATATAACAGAGGGGCAGAAAGAGAGAGAGAAAAACCCATGGCCCTCTCCATTACTCACCAGTGATGACAAGTAAATGAAATATCAATCATGTAAGCTGTCAACCTTTTGGGACAGCAATAACTGTTAACAAGTAGTCTGGAAAAATTGTCTGAAAATGACTTGTCCTCCACACACGAGCATTTGAGGTTTCCATGGAAAATTAAGATGCCAGTGGCTATTTGGAACATTGTTCAGGTATTCTTTTTAATGGGAAATTTGCCAGTTATTGATCCAGAGCATGTACCCCTTGCTTTGAGAAAGCTGCAAGCAACTTTCCAATCAGTGGCTGTCAAAAAAATTACTGCCTTTTTATAGTGCTACAAGACAAGAGCCCAGTGCAGCCCCACTGCTGCTGCAGCTCTGTCTTTAATTAACTCCCAGGTACAAGGCAGAAATCATTTTAAAATTTCCCACCCCCCCAATATTTGCCTAATCCAAAGCATTTTGTGCTCACTCAAAAATAACTCCAGAACTGCCTGAAATAACTTCCTGCCAAGTTCAGAAAGCAAAGGACCTCAAGAGGAGAGGCTGGCCATGATACTCATCCCTCATGTGATTCCAAAGATCTCATGTGATTCCAAAGATCTTCCCAGTCAGAGTGTCATGGAAGAGATCTCTGATCTCAGGGAATTGGGGTTTTTGTTCTTAAACTGAAAGAAAACACTTCCATTTTCGAGAACATCAAAATGCACCATGTTAAAATTCCCAGAAATATTTAAGCAGCTGTCCAATCCTCCAAATATTTGCTGAAGGTCTCAAAACACTCAAAATTGAGTATTTTTCTTCCCCACTATATTCTCCAAGATTATAACAGGTTAATTCATTTTCTAGGCTAAGAACATTGGTTTTCTTGTAAACACATCCCAAAATGAAGCCTGTAGGAAGTGAGGAAGTTAAACCTCAATGCAACACTCAAATAAAGAACTAGTTTAAAACTGAGGAGAAAAATTTTCAGAGGAAAAAAGCTGCTGAAGCAGAAAGAAGTCATTTACAGACATCCCATAATTTTTAAGGGGAAGCAGAGAGTTGAGCAATCATAACTCTAATGTACTGAAACTTTAACAGTGAGCTTGGAAGCATAGCAAAAAAATGACCTTACCAAGGCATGATTAATCTGGAGACTGTGCCAGGAAAAGTCAAGTTTCCCAGTCTAACAGCAAAAATGGCTGAGATTATAGAAGGGAAAGAGAGAAACACAAGGAACTCTAGTGGGGAAGCATCTCCAGTGATCTACTGTGTCCAGCTCTGAGCTCCAACATCAGGAGGACCTGGAGCTGCTGGAGAGAGTCCAGAGGAGCCCAGGGAGCTGCTCCAGGGCTGGAGCCCCTCTGCTCTGGAGCCAGGCTGGGAGAGCTGGGGGGGTTCCCCTGGAGAAGAGAAGGATCCAGGGAGAGCTGAGAGCCCCTTGCAGGGCCTGAAGGGGCTCCAGGAGAGCTGGAGAGGGACTGGGGACAAGGGATGGAGGGACACAACACAGGGAATGGCTTCCCACTGCCAGAGGGCAGGGATAGAGGGATATTGGGAAGGAATTCTTGGTTGTTCAGGTGGGGAGGCCCTGGCACAGGTTGCCCAGAGAAGCTGTGGCTGCCCCTGGATCCCTGGAAGTGTCCAAGGCCAGGATGGATCAACCTGGGCTCGTGGAAGGTGTCCCTGCCCATGGCAGGGGGTGGAACTGGATGAGCTTTAAGGTCCCTCCAACCCAAACCATTCTGGGATTCCATGAAGTCCCCCCAGCACCACCTCTGGGTGCTACCAAACATGGCTTGGTGCTGACAGGCTCCAAATTAAACAACATTTGTACACTCCTTGTAGCCCACCAGGCCCAGGGAGAAAACACCTTTGGTCACCTTCTTGCTTATCAATTTCTTTTGAATAAAAAAAGAAGTTAAAGTCTATTTTTCCACTTAAATCTGCAGCATGAAAGACACACTGGAGCTACACTCAAATAATTCAGCTTCCATAAGTAACTGCACACTATTCCTGTAGACAGATTTTATATTTATTTATAGGTATCCAGACAGATTTTACACACACCTACCTCTATAAAGGCACAAACAGACACACATATCTCCCATTAAAAAAACAGAAAATACAGCTTTAAATCCTCCATGAATATTGAGCCTGCAGCTACAATGAAACTCCTCTGTTAGGAGGGGTGAAACAGTCTCCAGATGAAAGTAGATTTTGAAAAATTTTTAGAGCCCAGGGGTTCATTTTTAATGAGCCGTTACTTTAAGTACTGCATAAAAAATACAAGAAATTGATAGTCCATTTAGCCTGCACTATACCTAATGCAAAAGTCATTAAGATGCATTATTCTTAATGTTTATGATATGATCAGTAAGTGTACAAGTGTCTCTTTTTTTTTTTAAAGTCAAGCATGTCCATATATCTCACGTGATACAGTTTTTAAACACCTACATTTAATCCAGGAATATTAAACTCTGGACTTAATACAGGGATATTGTCCAGTGCAAACTGCAGCCTCTGTTAACAGTGGCACAAGGAAAAATACACCCAGAGAAAGTGATAAATATAGGAAAAAAATAAATCAGCATTTTTTATACTGTACCTACATAGGACAGCATGGCCTTCATCTCCTCATCGCTTCTGACCGTGATCCGATCACCATCCTCATCTTCATCTGACACAGAAATGCACACATCAGCAAGGGAAGGAGGAGATTCTTAATATTCTTGATATTTTATTTTTTTTTAAATTATTTTTAACATTTAAGGTGTTTACCTGGACTTTTAGAAGCAAATAAAAATGAGCAATGTAAGACCGACTGCACGAGTACCGTGGTACCCTGAAACAGCAACTTACAATGACTCCAAACATTCATTAACAACAACTAAAATTGTGTTTAAAGCCAAGTGCTCATAACTTTGGTCTCAACAGTTCTTTTAGTGCCAGAACCTTCCAGATGTTGAGCACCTTCCACGTGCTCTGACCCCTCACCGACACCCACCAAGGGGTTCTTTTGGCACAGCAAACAGAAGGGTGAAGTTTGAGTGTAAGTTCCCCCAGATTGAGCTAAATTTGGGCAGTTTCATTGCAATTCATTCTAACTGTCACTGCAGGTTCCCCAGAAAACTTGTGGCTGCCCCTGGATCCCTGGAAGTGTCCAAGGCCAGTTGGACAGGGCTTGGAGCAACCTGGGCTGGAGGAAGGTGTCCCTGCCTGTGGCAGGGGGTGGAATGACACAATCTTTAGAGTCCCTTCCAACCCAAACCACTCCATAAGTCTATGAACTCCTAGAAATTAAAAGAAAATTAAAACTATAATTGCTTTTCTCCCACTAAACCCTCCTGGCCTTACTGCCAACCCCACCTGAACTCACCTGCAGGAGGTTCCCCCACGCCTGGGTCCCACCACAACATTATCAGTATCTATTACATGAGCATAAAAAAAGTGCCATCCTGGAGGAAAATTCCCTCCTGCTCATGCACCAGAATCAGGGAAGAGATCAGAGCCAACAAATGAAACTTGTGGGAGAAGAGGAGTTTGTCCATTTTGCCTCTGAAAACCTCACAGGTAAATTCTGAGGCTTCAACGAAAAAAGAGCAAAACCCAAACCCCTCAGAATTACACTCCTAAAATGTAGTGGAAGAGATGCTGGAAGTGTGGAAGCTGGAAAAGGAACTGGGGAGCAGAGATATGTCCTAGCAGAGCCTTTTCTCATGGAAATTTAACTGGTGCACTGCCAGATTGTTCCAACTCCTTCCCGGGGTGAGCAGCCAGCAGCGAATGATGATGGAATTCCATGAATGATGGAAAGATCAGGAAGAGTGGGTGAGCTGACACTGAAATGCTTCCCTGCCTGCAAATGTCTCAGGCAGAAAGGAGGAGGAGCTGTAAAACTTCTACCTGGCCCCAGCCCAAGTCCCAGAGTGTGACAGAGTGGGAAGGGCTGGAAAAGCAGCTGCTGGAATAGGGAACACAACAAACACCACACACCGACAGCAAGGATCAGAGGGAAAGCAGAACAGGGAAATATATGACACAGAGGGGGGAATATAAGGATAAAAGCTGTTAAACAGGCCTGGCGTGAGGGAACAGACTGAGCTGGGACCACCAAAAAAAGAAAGTGGGAAACTCTGGCAAAATGCTCCGAAAAATCCCACTTTATGCATCCCAAATGATTGGGAAATTAACTCCAGTGTTCTCAGAGCTGCAAAGTTCCTGGTGGTGGTACAAAGACAAGAAACACAAAATGTGTGGATGAAAAGGTATAAAGTGTTAACTGGCCCTAAAAAAGCCAAATATAAAATAATCAAAGAGCAAAACCAGCAGGACATCTCTGCTGTCCCTGTGCAGAGCTGCTCTGCCAGCCCACCAGGGCATCACAGTGGGCACAGCCCAAAAACTCAGTGGGCTCAGGAAGGTTTCCAGGCTCCTCTCCTTGCCTTGAGCACAGCAACACCATTTTCCAGCACATCAGGGAAGCAAAAGTAGAACTGGAAAAAAAATATCATCCTTGGTCCTGGCTGGATTTTGCTAATGCCACTTAAAATGGAGGGAGAAATCCTCACAAGACACCAAACAGTGCAGCAGATGGCAAACAAATATCATCAAGCAATCTTCCCAAAATCTGCAGCGTGTCACAAATCCACAAAATGGCAGGGTTTGGATAAAAGGATCATAACAGGCCATATGTTGGGAGGGAGTTTGTTGGGAGGGACGTGGAATTCAGTGGTGAAATCACACCCAGGTCCAACAGGAGGAGAAGTGCAGCCCCAGGTAGGACACTGGGGATAACAACAACACAGAGCACAGAAGCCTGAGCTGGATGGGAATTATCCCCATCTGAAGCAGGTGAGAATGAAGCTTAAGCTGGTAAAATCCAAGCACTGGAGATGGAAAAAAGTCCCCAGGGAAAAAAAAGAAAAAAAAGAAATCAGGCATCAATATCCATAACATATTTTAGATGCCAGTTAAATGGCAGGGGAAATGGCTGTGTGCAGATGTAAATGACAGACTAGAGACATGAAGGGAAAGCACAGAAGCAGATGTTGGAAGACACAAGGAAATAAGTATTTCCAGGAAAGTTCTACACATGGTCCCATTAATATGGGCTACTGCCCTGATTGCAGAGACTGCTGCTGGTGCATGAAGTTCAAACACAGCTAATGTGAGATGTGGGAGGTGTGTAAAGAAAATATTAACAAATAAAAATGAATATGAGTGGCAAGGTCTGGAGCCTGGTTTTGCTCAGGTCTCTGTAGAAAGGCTTGTGTTAAAAAGCAGAGCAGGAGAAACATCAAGGTGACAGGAACAAAACTTATCTCCATTCTTAGTTTTCTGGTGTTTCAGGAGGGGAAGACACAATGATATGAAAAGCAAGATAAATAGCACTTGGAGGACCATAAAACAATATTTCCTGTCATTGTTTATGGACAGAACTGTCCATAAAGCTCTAAGAAGGGAAGACATGCTAAGAATGCAAGGCCCAGTGTTGTACCTGCTCTGTCAGCCTCAGCATCACCACCTCACTCACAGAACACTTTAACCCCCTCCAGCTCCTGCCATTTCATCTCTATTACAGGAAAAAATATATTAAAAATTAAAAGGGAATAACAGGAGTCTTCTCCACTTGGAAGAAAAGCCCAGCTCAGAACCTTGAGACACAGAGTTTTGACTCCCCTTTGCAGCTTCTTCCTCTCCAGACAGGACAATCCCCCAGGACTCCCTCAAGAAATAAGAATAAACAGGGTTCAAAGCACAGATTTGAGGCTAAATCTGCACTCACACCCTCGCTGAGAGGATTAAAATGTTCAGCTCAGACCTACAGGTAGTTTATACTTTTCATTTAATTTGAGCAATATAATTGCACTGAGGAGTCAGAGCACAGGAAGGTCACGCTGGTAATTAAAGCTACTTTGTGGCAATCTGCTCATTCGAGATGTGATTAAATAATAAAATATTGCTTGGGTTAGTACTGCTATGAAACTCGCAGAAATGCATAAATATTTAACTGTAACATGGAAGGACTGTAAATATTATTTATTTTAGGAATGGCAGCCCTGCAATGTGACAAAGGAGAGGGTTTATAGGAGTCATACTTACACTCAAAGGCTGTTGTCGTTGCATCTGGCAAAACTTGACCGATCACATCCTAAAAATGTGAGGAAGAACTGGTTATATATCAAATAGGAAAAGCCTGATTTAGATAAATCATCTTCATCACTCCCCAGCTGCAGGAGGAAGGGTAAAAACCTCCTCACCACTGCCCCAAAATTACAAACTTTTTAGTGTACAACACAAATCTGTACCAATCATGGTGCTCTTCTCCTTCCTCTCTGCTTTACCTCGAGGAAAACTGTTTTCCTCCCAAATAACTCCATCAGGAATGTGAACAACCCAGTGGTGTCTGGGTTGGCAGTTTAAAGAATCGATTTCATCCGTAGGTTATAAAAAAATGTACATCTAACTCATCCATATCAGTCATAAAAAGAGGTTTCTCAATGTTTTTTTTTGCTTTAAAAGCCTGTTTCCTCCCTCAGTCCTGTTTATACCTCGATTCCTCCTCTCCTGCTCCCAGTCCAGCACAAGACCAACCTCTCCCAAAGCTCCTGCCTGCAGCTCAGGGTAACAAACAGCTCCCCCGGGTTCAGTTCCATCAGGAATTACAACAGGAGCTGGGACACTGAAGGAATTTTTCCTGCTTCCCCCCCGGGAACACGGAGGGACCCTGCAGAGCAGCATCTCCACATCCTGCCAGCACCACACCAGGCACAAAGTTTGGGGCCTTTGTCAGTCTTAACTGGAATTTAAACTTCTCCAAAAGTCCACAGAGGGATTAAAATGCTGGGGGGAAAAAAAATAGGTTAAAATACTGGGAGAAAAACAAGTTAAAACACCCAAAGAGGTGGAGGTTAAAACACCCAAAGAGGTGAAAGCCTGAGCATCACAGCACGACAATTCCTCCCAGAACCATCCAACACTTCCCAGGTTACACAGCTCTGAGCCAAACCAGGAATTTTTTGCTGATACAAGACAAGAGCTTTTATCATTTTTCAGCCTTTTCACAGAGCAGTCAGTCCAAAGGCAGCGAGGAGCAGCCGTGGCAGCGCCGCTGTCAGCCCCGGGAGCCTCCATAAGTCATGTCAGGGCACGGCACAAATTCACAGCGTGGCTTTTTCCCTCCCCGCTGCTGATTCCTCATGTCAGGCAATCTCTCCACTGACAGTGTCACCAAGTGATTAGAAATTAATGAAGAGCAGGATTTATTGCAGCACGTTCACCGCGAGCATCTCGGGGTGCTGAACCCCCCTCCCCTCACGGTGATGGTTGCCCTGTCACTTCTGCCACCTCCCTTTCTTCTGTTCCATCTAAAAACATGAAATTAAGACATTCTGTGCCACATCAAAGAGACACCATTAATAAAATGAGAAAGCAGCAACGGCAGCTTTAAGATTTCCACAGAGCTGACTGAAGGATATAATAATTCTCAAAACTTTCTCGTGTTGTCTTTCGGTTTTGGATGCTCAAATGAATCAGTGTGTGTCATTTAAACTACTAATTGTATAAAAAAGATGTGCAATACACCTTACCTAATTATGGAATTGTAAATTTGTGGAGGCAAAAGAGGAAAAAAATCCCCCAAATGTTGCCATGTTAACAAAATGTGTCCATTTTAATACTTCTACAGGGTCTGTCAGTCCTCTGTCAAAAGCCAGCCACTATTCCTAATAAGAAATTAAAGTCTTGCCTAAACAGAAGGCTGTGCTAACTAATTATTCCTAAATCCATTCAGTTAACCATCAAAAATTCCTCAGGAAAAACACTTTAATTGTGTTAGATTTAAGCCACTTGTAAAATACTCTTATATGGGCACACAGATGCTTCCATGAAATGGATTTAAAAATTGTTCTGGGGTATTTAAAAACTCTATTTAATGGCTGTGTAAGCACAGCCCTGAGAAAGAGACACTTCTGATGGCCCCAAAAGTCTGAAAACACTCCCAAAGCTGTGATAGCAATGAAACTGTGGTAAAAAATTATTACACCTCCTCCTGTCACCATTTAAAGTAACTTTTTCTGTATGTTGAGACTTCTTTAACATGAATAATTAACACGTAAGTGAATCACCCACCATAACTCTTACATTAAATAAACAGCTGACAAGAAAACCCTCCCAGCAGCCACAAAAACCTTTGCTCAGCTTACAATAATTCCATTAAATCAAAGTATCTGAGAAAACCAGCCCTGCAGGGAGGGGGAGGGAGGGAAATCCCCCCATTATTGTGCTGTAACCAAAGTGTTTTCAGCAGCTCCGGGAGATTTCCACGCTCAAACATCCCCCCAGACCTCTGGGTGACCCAAGCTTAAAGGATTACTCCAAATTTCAATGGATTACACGTGCAGGGGGATTTTCTACTATCACAACAGAGATCAGGAACAATAAAACACCACAACTTGGAGGCGTTGTTCAAGGGGGCTTAGGAACATGATAGCTCCTCTTTTAGCTCATGGGACTGAAAAGCCTCTAACAATGAGGAGAAAAATCAGGGAAGAGCAGCTGCGAGGGGAATTTCATCAAATCCACTCTCTGGAAGGGCCATGGGGTGGGAAAGCACAAAGTGTGAAAGCTCTGCCTCAATGGCAGCACAAATATTGAAAGCACAGCTCTCACCTCTCACTCCAAACTTGTTTTGTCTCAGTATGAGGTGAAGTTCTCCTGAATTAACACCAAGTTGCTTAAATACCCCAGTGACAGGACAAACGAGTGGAGACAGCCCCACGAAAAAAAAAAGCAGGCTTATTGTAATTCATTTAGTGGTGCCTTAAAAATAAATCTATTTACTGGGAACTTAGGGGTCTGCAAAGCTGATATGCAGGGAAGGTATTTAAAGTGACATTATGGAGAACAGCTCTGAGCACCCACTTTAGGAAAGCAATCAAGAAAGTGCCTGATTTAAAGCACAGGGTGCTGCTTCCATGGTCCCAGGATTGAATCCCTGCTGCACAGCTTAGGAGCAGGAAAAACTCCTGCAAAAGGCAGAACTGGAGCAGCTGAAAATTAAGAAATGTGTCAGGCACTGCTCTGAGCATCAGGCTCCTGACTCCAACTGGTTATTCCATGCCTATGGACAGGATATTTGGAGATGAAAAGGATATTTGGTGACTCCACACAGCTTCTTCTGTGGAAAAAGGAAGATGGAAATATCCTTGCACGCCAGCCTGAAATGCTGCAAGGCTGCACTCATCTGAATTCACAAGGCCACCTGCATTTCTAGGATGCTAAATTAAAAAAATAAAATCACCTTAAAAAAATAAAATAAAATCCTGCTGTTCTCCAAGATAATTTTAAGGGGCTTTCTTAACACAAAGCAGCCCATGGGACCTACCTTAGAAGGAAGAGCAGCCTCAGCACACAGCTAATCCAAGGCTCCCCTCAGCCCCAGGTCCCTCCAGTACAGAAACCTGGGGTGTGCAACTGGTTTTTGGAACTGGTTCTGCAGCTGAAGGTAAGACAATATTCCCATCAATCTCCTTGAAGCAGAGGCCAAGGAATGGGATGGATCCTGATGTGCTCTGCACAGCCCCACAGGGATTATTCAGAACTTGACTGTGCCCCAAACAGCAAGAGCTGAGAGAAAGGGGATGTCTGGCATCACCCAGTGGTGATGGATCTACCCCTCTTTAGTGTATGGAGCCTTATTTCATTTCATTTCTGTACTTACCAGACAAATTAATATTGTGGTGGCACCTCCTGAAACACCATCAGACAAAGGAGGGCCTTGAGAAAGTTCAGACCTTATTAAACTTCTCCCTTCTGGTCTGAAGGTGTCCCAGTCCACAGGAGAGGGGGTTTGGCACAACAATGGCAATTCCTGACTGGTGGTATTGCACAGCTGAAGAGTGTCACAGCACCCCTCATCCCCACAGCCCAAATCCCCCTGATGGTGAGCAATGCCATCACCTCCTGACTCACCACAGGCAACCCAACACTTCCAGTCACTTCCAGCTGCCACCAACACCCTCAAGGCCACAGACCAACAGTGGAGAACTAAAAATTATCAACACCAACAGAAATCTGATCTGATGCACAACACTGGCACAGGGTGCCCAGAGAAGCTGTGGCTGCCCCTGGATCCCTGGAAGTGTCCAAGGCCAGGCTGGATGGGGTTTGGAGCAACCTGAGATAGGGGAAGGTGTCCCTGCCCATGGCAGGGGTGGAACAAGATGCACTTTAAGGTCCCTTCCAACCCAATGAGCATCAAAATTCCATGATTAATGAACACAAGCATAATGAGAAACTGTGAGTTTTAAGAAAACCAGCAATGTTTGGTGCTGTCAGGTTCCACCATCACATGCTGACTGGAGCAACTACCACCTAAGCCATGAAACAGGAAGGTCAACCTGCTTATAACTGGAAAAATACATCTTTAAAAGGCTGGTAGAGCTGTTGGATGGCTGCAAACCGACAACTAATGAGCATCAAAAGTGTGTGTGGAGGCACCCAGCCCAAAAACCTCCTCCTTCCTCAGTGACATGCCCTTCTTCCTTATCTTTTCACTTCTCTCACACTCAGAGTGACCAGGAAGCACCACTTCCACGTGACTCGAGGTCACTGCAAGTGTTGGGTGCTCCTCGAGGTCCTGTGTCTTCCACTGACCTCAATTTCTCTGCTTATTTTTAAATAATACAACCAAACCTGAAGTTCCAATAATTCTAGAACGCCAAAGCATAGTCCAATCCATGATTATCTCACTTTTTTGGAGTGGAAATATGGAAAACACGAAGCAGAGTGTGGATTAGACCCGACTCAGGTTTGCACCACTTTGCTTGAAGGACAGAGTGGGTCATCCCAGGCTTGTTGGGCAACCAAAGGAAACTCACAGCAACCACCAAGGGAAAACTGCCCCTCCCAAAACCCTCACTGATCCCTCAAAAGTTCTGCTGCTGTGCCTCCATCCACAGAAAGTCTTGGATAATGCTAAATGTGGGAAGAATGAGACCAGGAACATTTGCCACCTGCTCCAGTTACCTGTGCAACCTCCTACAGGCCCAATATGAGATGTTTTGCAGCAAATCAAGCCCTGAATTGCCACGTGTCTTCTCAGAAAAATGCAACACTCTGAAAGAGATCTGCAGACTCTCTCTCCAATATTAATAACGAAAGAAGAAATTAAACATGCACATATCTGTGGTGGGGGGAGATTGTCCTTAGAGAAACAGGAGCACATGGACTCTCTAGCAAGGACGTGTTGTGGAGGGAACATGAGGGCATCCTGCAGAAAGTCTGACCCGCACACAAGGATTGGACATTCCTTTGGGCTAAGGATGGAATGAAGAAGAGACACCAAGTGGGATAAACACCCACTCCCATTTCTGAGGAAAGAGAGGGTCCTTGTACACCTGGTGTGCAGATGGAGGGAAAACAAGGCAGGTGCTGAGGGCAGAGGAGACACAACAGCCGCCAGCCCAGCAATGGCAGCATCACCCGGAGCAGGCGAAGCCCCAGCCCGCTCACTGAGCCCGAGCTGGGAACGCTCCTTCCCAAACCACAGCTGTTCAAAGCGCCCTAAAACCCTGCCTTGCCCCGCACCCAGCGCGGGATGCCCTACTGCTGGATCCCTGCCCAGGGCACGGGGTTGGACCTTCAGACGAGCCCTCCATCCCAAACCATTCCCGGTGCTCCTGCCTGGGGACCCCCTGAGCGGAGCTCGGCCCCCGGGACCCGCGGGGGCACGGCAGGTGATTCCACGCGGTGCTTTCTGCCCCTTCCACCAGAACCACTCTCCCTCCCGTTAAAACTTCCCGGCTCAGACACGGCAACGCCACCAACCTGCCCTCACTTTGTCCCCCCCGGGCAGCCGGGGGGGGCTCCCGGGACTCACCAGCACATCCCTGAAGAGCAGCTGAGGCGCGGAGTGCACGGTCCAGTCCACGGCGGCCCCGTCGGGGATCTTGATGCGGATGACGAGCGCCTGGGCGTCCATGGCGCGGGAGGGGCCGCAGAGCAGCCAGAGCATCCCCGCCCCGCCGCTCACATGCTGCGGCCGCCCAGGGCACCGGGGCCCAGCTCCGCCGCCCGCCCGCAGGAAGGAGCCGCTGCCCCGGAACCAAAACGGCAGGAGGGGATGGATGCGCGGCGGGGGAGGAGGAGGAGGAGGAGGAAGAAGGGGAGGAAGGGGAGGCGGCGCCATGTTCCGTGAGGGGGCGGCTCCAGGTTGGGAAACCGCCCCGGGCAGCGGGAGCGCTGCGGGGGTAATTCCGCCCCGGTGTTCCTTGTGTTTGAACAGGGAAAGCACAGCGGATCAAACCGGGCCGGGATTGCTGGAAAAGCAGCGCGAGGTCACCGGCGCTGCCCGGGTTCGCAGCTCCCGGCGAGGAATTGGGGTCTGCTCCCCAAGAGCCCCTGGGGCTTCTGCCCAGCTCATCCCATCCCACACAAACACACCGGCAGGGACCAAACGCGGTCGGCATTGGAATAAACCGCCCCGGGAGTGGTTCCAGGGTCACCAGGGCAGTGTTCCCGAGGCACCTGGGGACGTGGTCAGGGGGTGGTTTAGGGGACAGGGTGGTGCTGGGTGATGGTGGGACTGGATTTTTAGTGTCCCCCAGCCCTGATGATCCTGTGGCTCTGAGGGTGTCCCGCTCGCCCGGTGTGTCCATCTGTGCCTCGATGTCCCTGCAGATCGAACCAGGAACGGGGCACTGGGCTTGGGCTGCCCTGCGTTCCCTGACAGCCCCCCATCTGAATTAAGAGTTTAAGTACTAACAGGGCTTGGAGCAGCTTCACCAACATCACTGTTTCCAAGTCACAGAACTCTCCGCTAAAGACCTCCTTTACTGATACCCAGATACAGTTCTTCCATCACTGAGCTCTTCCGTGCCTGTCAGTGATGCTGCTGAAACGAGCCCAACCCAAAACACGACCCATCCTTGTGATGAGAGAAATCCCTGTTCAACCCTCACATCCCACGTCCTTCACAGCAGCAAAGAACGTGCTTTGACAGCTCTGCAGCCTCCCCACCACAACCCCGAGCCATGACACACTATATTCAGCTTTTAAAACAAGCTTTTCACCTGACACCAGTGACAGGGAACGCTCTCCCCTCCACACAGCTCCAAAATATCCACTTCTTTTTATTAACAGCAGAGCATTAATCTCAATTGTGGATTATTGATCTGTGCATTTTATCACACGCTCTCGCATTATCATCTACCACAAACTGGACTATTTGAGTTATATTATCAATTTGGGGGGGAGAGGGGGAAGTGGGAGATATATTTGATTTAATTCCTGAAACATCTTCAAGCATCCTCTTATTCGAATTCTACTTTGTTTGAGCTATAGGAAAAAAAAAAAGAATCTTTCAATGGCCATTAACAGAGGTAAATTCTCTCTCTGTTCAATAACTTTATAATTTAGTTCCTACACTAAAAATTAATAGAGCCCCAACTCCTAAGTATCCAAGGGACTGGTGCTGCCCACACAGCCGTCTTTCTGTTCAAATGAACCTTTTACCTGCAGTCCCTGTGTACCTTTCACTCAGGTTCATTTCAATCAGACTGATTTTCTATTAAATTTTAAAGAATAGGACACAAAATGAGAGAATTTCTATAGATCCGCAATTTTTCTAAAATGTCTTTTTCATTTACAAGGCTATGGGGAAAACCAACTCAATTTGCCAAATTTGCATAAATATTATGTAGATTTTCCAGGGCTAATCATAACCTTAATCCCCCATTCTGATTCGTGTAATCAAACTTGAAGGATTTTTATATCTTAAGAACTACAGCACATCATGTGGGTTTTTTTGATGCAGCTTTGGTTTTGCCAGACTTCGTTAAAACCTATGTTTAATCAGAAATTTTCATTCTAAAGGCATCATGTGAAACCAATAGTTGATATTTATTTTATCATCCTGCAGAATTCCTGCTGTGAGAACAGAATGTCACCAAAATCTAATTTTATATTTTTGTCCTTGGCGTCGGGGGAAAATTTGTGTTGCAACAACACTACCTATGATTTTTTAATATGTATCATAAAATATCCTCAAAGTCCTGTATTTGACTTCCCCAAGAATCTCCTCTTTAAAAGTTTCTGACACAGGAGCTTGAAGGCTCCTAGAAACCCACATTAAAAAATAATTAAGCTGATTTCCCCCCCTAAATCCAGCTGACACTCCGTCAGCAAGAAACACACATAGATTTCCTATTTATAATTACGCCTCCAAAGTTATTGTGTATCCACAATGCAACAGCATTCAAAACCTGCAAAGGAACAATATATCAGTTCTTTAATTACAGGAGGACGGTGAAGCCCAGGACTGGTGTAAATTCTGGGTTTATTTGTGTGTGGGGGGAATGTTCTCCAGCGGTGCCAGACTCACTACTCGCAGTCTGCTGCTGCTCTCTGCTGCTTCCCGTTGCTGTGGAGAGGACAGGGGGGAGCTGGAGGTGGCCACGGCAAGAAAATAAATATTTATTATCAAGGAAAAGCAAAACGCTGATACGGAAGGGCAGGAAAATCATTAGGTTGGAATCTCGCAGGAGCGCTCGGGAAAAATCCCACTGCACTGTGGTTATCAGGATAATTTGCAAGGCCTTCAAAAAAGTAAGGAAAGAAGTTATTACTTGTTTAATTCCCACTGCAAGTCATTTTGTATCTTTGGCACAGGTATCATATGATGGAGTTCTCAGTCGCTCCACCACAACTCCATCCAAAGAAGAGGGAGGGAGGAAGGAGCAATTCCCCTGGTAGGATTCTTGAATATTCCTGGATCTAGGTTTTCCTTGCTGTTACTGGAGGGGTGTGGGAGCTCAGTCTCAGGAGTGGATAAGGCTGATGGAGGTGGAAAGTGCCCTGTCAGGAGTTACAGTGCACAACCAAAATTAGGACCCAAAATTCCTCTAGTCTTGGGCTCAGATCTCGGGATAAAAGGGCAGGAGGCACAGGAAGGATGCTGAGGATGGGCTCAGAAAGTCCTACATTTTCATTACAGCTCCTGCTCAGCAGCTCTGGGAATTTAACCTCTCTACTACTGGAATTTGCCCAGCTGTGACACAGGAATAACATGTATTTACTATGAAACACAGTTCAACAGTTAACATTTAACTATTAAAATATTTGGGAATGCTGTATTCCCAGTACAAGTCACATGGAATTTGATACAGTGTATAAAACAGACTCCAGGCATTGGGAACTATATGCCAGTCCTTGGTTCACTGAATTCAGTTTATCATCTCTGCTTCCCCCCTGAGCCAGTTTCTAGGCAGGAAATAAAAATAATAAAGGACAAGCTCTTCATTTCCTAGAAAAAACTGCACCTGATCATTGTTTTAGGAGCCCACGTTTTCCTGTCTTTTAAAAAAGATATTAATACTTGTTTATAAAATAATGGATCATGGTGAAATCCACCTTTTTTTCCCCTTCCCATGCCTTCCAACAGCTCGTGAGTGCAGCGAACTGAATTCCCTCAGGCTGCTGAAGAAAGTAGGTCAACAGTGTCCAGGCTTTGTAAACATATTCTTCCCTCAAATGCATCTCCTAGAAAGAATCACCAAGTGCTTCAGCTTAATCAATACATGTCTGGATTAAGACTCCTTAAAACTGGCATTAGAACTTGCACAAAATTGCCTCCCCACCACCCACTGCAGCTTCTCTGGAACAAGAGGCAAAGGAGAGTTTGTGAACCAAATACCAGGAAATAACTGATCTTATTTTCAATTCACAGGGAGCAGACTCGGGCCTCAAATAGATCTTTTAAAGCTCTTTCTCAAAGTAAACTCCTCTTGGAGTGAAAAAAAAAACCCAAAGGTAAACCTGATTTAGGCTGAATTAGTAACTGTTTAGTTCTTGCTTTACATGATGAAGATGTGTTGAAATCAAGCAGATTACAGTGTATGATACATGATTTGAAGGTAACTCCAGCAGCTGGACTGAGCCAAACTGGCTGTGTGTGGTTAATGATGTTCTGTCCCCCACCAGCTGCAGGGGCTGCATAATTGTTTTTCTGTCAACCTATAAATTCTTGAGTAACAACAAAATTATTGTGATTTTTCTTACTAAATAATTCATATCTCACAAAGCACGTGCATAACCAGGCCCATGAATCACTAAGCACGTTACAATCACATCTAATGGCATTTCTTAGGCTTTTTTTCCCCAGGTTTGGCTTTGTAATCTTGCTCAAAAATCAGGTGTTAAAATTTGAAATTTACTTTTTAAGCTCAAAAGTTTCCTTGATCAAACTTTTTTGTCTGCAGGATTGCTTTTAATCATGTTTTATGGTGTTAATTCTATTAGGATTATTAATATCACTAAAAGTAATGCATTGGTTTTCTAATGAACTAGAGCAGGACTCATAAACTGTGCTTAAAGTGAAGCAATTGCTTTTGAAATCACTCTAAGTCGTGTGTATGATGCTTTTTAAAAGACTTAAATGCAAAAATATCATCTTATTCTTTTCTAGAAAGAAATCTTGGGGTATATTAGTGGCAAATTTTATTCTACCCTCGATGGAATGCTGGAGTTACCACTTTTTCTTAGGTGTATTTAAACTGAAAAACACAGCCCAAAAAGTGTAACATGACATCTGTTTCCAGAAACAGCGAAAGACAATCAAGACAACTCTCAGATTTATTAACTTACTTCTCTGCAGTGAATGTGAGTAAGGAGCTACAGCAAAAGGCAATTTAAATTAAATGGCCAAAGTAAATAATATATGAAGCAAATTCTCCTTTGTTTCAGGCAAAGTTGCTTTAAAGCAGAGGCCTGAGGGCATTCAACTATTAAGAAATAGCTAAATTTTATTCAATACTAATGTACATCAGGGAGAGCTTTAATTCTGGTTTGCAAAGAGATTTAGGTCAATACCAAAGGTAAGTTGAGGACAGATCCAACTTCTGCTCCAGCCAGTGGAAGGTCAGGTGGCTCCAGGTGTCCCTCAAGAGGGGAGAAATGATTTTTGAGATAATAGGAGAGTACTAATCAGAAACACTTGGGAATATCAATCCTGACTGGTATCTAAATCCAGGATTAATTTACAATGGGAGAAAAAGGTAAGAACTTCACCTGGAGGTTTAGCAAATATTACATCAACCAGTTATGTTCTATCCAAAAATATTTAAGCAGAATGGGCTGCCTGGCCCATGTTTGCACTCCTAGTCACAAAACTTCTTTCAAACAACCCAACCACCTCTGTGTTACCACCAGCTGGAGGAAACACCACCAGAAAAGGGCATTTCTTGGGGTAACTCTCATTAGAGCTGCAGAGTCTGTGGCGAAGCATTTGTCAAACATACAAAAAGGTATAAAAGTGAAATATAGTAATTAAGACCCGGGCTTTATCGATTGTGGGGCTCAAGTCATTTTTCACAGCAAACATAAGATTTAATAAGTGGAAGTAGTTAAGTCTCCTGCCTCGGCTGCTCTCATTAGCATGTCATTGAACTGGTAACAGAGATCAGCTCCACGTGTGTTGATTACCACCTTATCTTTGAGAGGCAATTAAGGGCCTCAATCATCACAACAAGATTTGATTGTGCAGCCTTTATTGGACATTGATCTTTCAGCAGAGCAGTTACATTTTCCATTAATTTACAGTAGCACAGTTTAACTGGGATACCTGAGCCCCCTGACCCCGGGTGAGGTGGAACACCAAGAGCTCCTTCAGGTTAAGATGCCCCCAACAGTCATTATTGTTTAAAGAGATGCTACAAGGAGGAGCCACCTGATCCTCTGGGCTTAGGCTGAGGTTTCATCTCTCTGAGGTAGTTAAGTGAGGTGAAACAAAGCTCTCTGCCTTTTTAACATCAGCTCTCCCTCATTTAAACATCATTCTTGAATACAGCAGAGATAATTAAGGCTTGCAAGATGAACTGGACTTTGTCTCAAATGGAAGAGCAAACCTGTCAATTCAGAAGGGTCATTTTGTGGATCAATTATTCCCCCAAGAAAGTTTTGGGACAAG
This sequence comes from Pachyramphus minor, assembly GCA_013397135.1. Taxonomy (NCBI): domain Eukaryota; kingdom Metazoa; phylum Chordata; class Aves; order Passeriformes; family Tyrannidae; genus Pachyramphus; species Pachyramphus minor. The sequence goes on from VYXB01003719.1 coordinate 280,387, forward strand.
GTGCTATGAATCTTCTTGGCCCCCAGTATTTTCATCCTGCATTCAAGCCAAAACCTAAGTGATAAAAAACAGACAGCATGTATTCATAGCAAAAAGAAAGTCAGATGAAGTGTTTTACCTTTGAAGAAAAGCAATTAGGTTTATATTCACACTTGAAAATTATTATAACTTTAGCATTATCCCTTATAAACAGCCTATTTTCCCTCTGAAATCTTCAAGAGCTCCCACACAAGCCCTGATGAAAGGAATAAATGATATTATATTTGCACTCTGCCCTCAGACATCTTCCAGTTCATCCTTTAGCACGATCAGCTTCGTAAGAGCAAGAGGTCTATTGATTTTCATGTAATACAAGAAAATATTACATTTGCTTAATTGTTACACAGTGAGATCATTGAACAAGAAATCAGGGCCCTATTTAATGCTGTGAGCAGCACAGAATTGCAGGGATCAATAGGGTAGTTTGTCAGAGATGTTCTCCAAGGAGCCTTGCCCATCACTGTATGGACAAGGAGGCGTGTTGCCTGCAGTTATTGAAAAACAGGTAAGCAAAGTCAGCAGTGCCCATTATCAGAAATCAAACGAGCTGCAGTGAGAGCAGCAGCAGCTCCAATGAAGAGCTGTATTTATGGTCTGGTAATTAAAAACCGTTTTATCAACCCTGTGTTGAGCCCAAAGCTTTACAGCCAGGTATTGACGGGCTCCGTGGCAATGAATGAGCAGTATTTGACTTTAAACTTATGAGCTGCGGTTCTTTCACAGGGAAAATCAGTTCTGGGAGGATGCTAACAGCAACTTTTACTATTAATGAGGGTTCTTATAATCCCATCTCTTCATCTTGAAGACACAGTTGTGTCAAGAATACCCTCCAAAATTAAACAGTGCAAACACTTCTCTGATTAAAGTGTTCAGTGTCGCTCACATGTGTTGCTTCATTAAGTGGGAAACACTTCCATGGAATTCAGGAAAAAAGCATTCAAATGAAATTATACTGTAATCAAAGCTTGATAATAATTTACTGAGGAGCAGAGATGAGCCTCCAAAACCAGCACCTTCCAATTTTACATTTATTTTCTTCCTTATGAAAACTGGAGTGACCAAGTTACATCACCAGACGTGGGATTTGGAACCAAAAGCTTTATTTGCTGGCACTAAAACCAAGCACCAGGAACAGATCCTGTCCAGGTCTGTCTGCTGTTTGAAATTAATGCCCAATAATTCCATATTTCCACTATCCAAATAGCTCCCCACAAGCTGCTTCTCTGCCCAGGTTTCCAACTGAACTGAAGTCATTCTGTCATTACATGTGCCTGTTAAGTTTTGCTGCTACAACTGGAGAAATCAGTTATTTGTATCAAAAAAATGTTCTTATTCTCCTCTATTAATTAAAAATATCAGCAATTTGTAAATTAGCCCAGGGGACTGAATCTTCTAGATCACTTACGTTTTGTTACTTACCTATAAAGCAACTAAAATTAAAAATAGTAACACATCTGGAGTTCAAGAATTGCAAAAAAATACAAGCATCAAATGTATTCTAGATACTTTATTTAAATATATTTAAAGAAATGTGATACAGCCATTTTGAACTTCTTAGGCTCTTCCAGGTGATTGTAAAGTCAGTGCCACAAATTCATTCAAGCAAAGTTGCAACTATGACAATTGGTGCACTATGAAACATCCTGTCAGAGCCTAAACCTGAGCAGCTTCATCTTTTCAGAGACATTCTGAAAATGTTCAGTGTGTTCATATTCACTTGTCCACAGGCTACAGTTCAGTTCTCTAATCTGGTAAATGATCTTTAAATTATCACAAATTTATCCAGCAGTACCAGTCAGCGACTGCCATAAATACCCTCAGAAATATAATTCTTCTCCCCAAAGCTTCTACCTTTTCAACTTTACTGACCTCTGCAGAAATAAATCTCTCATGACCAAAAAGTCCAGGAAGCTTCTTGAACCAGCACATTAAATATGAGGATGCACTGTAAGAAAATAACAGTTTCCTTCAGTTCTTTTTAGTCAAAGGGAGCAAATATTTGCAGCAGAACACACCAAACAACGGGGACTGGAAGGCCTGAGTTCAGTACATGGCTCCTTCATCTTCTTTATTTAGAAAATAAATTGTAACTGGGCCATGACTCGTTTGAACAGTCTCTGTGACACTGGCAAAGAACCAGGAGCCAATTCCATACAGTAAAGTTGGGATGCCTAAGGAAAGACAAAAACATGTTACATACACGGAGAGCAAGGCAGGGAAAATTAAACTGCAAATTAATAGTAAATGATGACTCCAAAATGAAACGAGAGGGAAAGCATTCCTGGAAAAGCTGCTTTATAATTTTGTCTTCCCTCAAATGCAGCTCTTAGGACTAAACACCCTTCCTGTGTGTTGAGCACACAGGAGTCAGGAAACAGTAAAGAAAAGCAGGAATACACAGGAATTATTAGAAAAAGAAAATGGGAGGATAATGATATGAAACATGGTCATGTATACAGCCTGATTTCTAGCAATTATATATATATATACAAACACACACACATAAATATAAAATCACTAAACCCAATCTCCCTGGACATCCACTTCATTATTAGAGTTGTCTATGAATCAGAGCAGAGACAGGATGGAAAACAGGCAGTGAGTTCACAGATCGACACGAAGCTGCTCTTGGGAAAATCAGACCCAACCCCAACAGAACTGCAATGGGCAGAAGGGTTTATATACAAAAAGTGAGATATTTTTCAGCACTGCCAAGTTATCCAGCTATTACAGACAATATTTTATTTATTACAGAAGGAAAAATGGAGATAGGTTTAGGCCCTGAATTTAGGAAGGTTCAGAAACATCAAATTTAATGTGAAGTTATCCAAATGCTTAACAAAGATTCTGAGGGAGGTGAGGTGACTTTTTAAGCATGCTTTCCCATAATTTAAATCTACATGCAGGGAGCTGTGAGAAAGATAAAAGGTCTGACTGGATGGAGGGAAAAAAACGTAATTTAAAGTTGCTATTATGAAATCAGTCTCTGTGATTGTATTTTCTCACTAGATCAGTCTGGAAAGATCAGAAAATTAAGACTAGCAGACATGTTTTGAAAAAAAAAATCACAGAAGACTTGTGAAGGAGATTTTTAAAAATTAAATATGAAAACAACAAACTCAGGAAATGTTATGCCCCTGTCACTGGCAGCATTTATAACTATTGTATCCACGGCCAAAGTTCTGAATGAATGTGTTTCAAAACTTATTTTTATATTAATGATGAAGTGCTGATAGAGCATTTTTATTGTAAGGACTTATATTCCAGCAGCACATGAGGATCAAAGCAGACACTGCCGGTGTGGAAGAGGCAGAGATTAGCCCAGAACCAGAGTTTGGCTTCAGCTGATGTTCGTGTATTCACTCAGGGGACAGAACTTCATCCACAGCATCCAGATCTCGAGATGGAAAACGCTCCATACTCAAGGTGAGAGCCATTTAAACACCAAGCGCTGGCGCGTTTGAATTGTCGCTGTCACAAGTGGCCAGAGAAATACGAACTGGGTCAAACCTCCCCGAGTATCGATTTACAGCTCTGCCTTCTCCCGGAGCCACAGCCCAGGGATTTCTCTGAACTCACGGAGCCGCTCCGGGAAAAGCAGGGGGACAAGGGGACGGGGACAAGGGGACAAGGGAAGGGGGACAGGCAGAAAGGAATAAGGGACAAGGAGAGGGGGGAGAAGGAGAGGGGTGCAGGGGACAAGAAGCGGAAGGACAAGAGACAAGGAGGGAAGGGACAAGGAGAGGGTGGTAGAGTGAAGAAGAGAAAGGCAAAGAGAGGGGGACAAGGGGAGAGAAGGGAAGAGAAGGAGTGGGAGAAGGAGAGAGGACAAGGAGAGGGGGACAAGGTGACGGGGGCAAGGTGGAG
>VYXB01003719.1:284943-339459 GCA_013397135.1 Pachyramphus minor
GAGGGGCTGGAGCGTGTGCAGGGAAGGGAACGGAGCTGGAGCAGCTGAGGGGGGCTCAGCCTGGAGAAAAGGAGGCTCAGGGGGGACCTTGTGGCTCTGCAACTCCCTGACAGGAGGAGGGAGCTGGGGGGGGTCGGGCTCTGCTCCCAGGGAACAAGGGACAGGAGGAGAGGGAACGGCCTCAGGCTGTGCCAGGGGAGGCTCAGGTTGGACATCAGGAGGGATTTCCTCATGGAAGTGATGGTTAGGCTTTGGAATTGCCTTCCCAGGGAGGTTTGGAGTCCCCAGCCCTGGAGGTGTCCAAGGAAGGCCTGGATGTGGCACTCAGTGCTCTGGGCTGGGGACAAGGTGGGGATGGGGCACAGAGGGGATTCCAGGGGCTGGGAGGGCTTTTCCAGCCCCAGTGATTCCAGGATTCTGTGACAGACATGCTGAGGTGAAGCAGCCCCACCTGAGGGGTGAGAGTCACCCTGAGCCCCACCCAGACTGAGGGACCAGTGAGAACATCACAAAAAAAAGGGCAATTACATTTTTAGAGGGTTTTGTTGACACTGATGTACTGCCAGAACCACCTCTGGGTTGCACATGCAGCATGGACCAGGTTCACCTGTCCTCAGGAGAAAGTGTATTCAGCTGTGTTGATTTTATGTAGTGAACATTAACAGTCATACAACCCTAAAAAAATCCTTCTTTCAAGTGTCGGACCCCTTCAAAGAGAAATATTTTAAAGTCACACACCATAATGATACCACCCTAAAAATTGTTCAAGTGTCAGACACCTCTCAAAGAGAAATATTCCCATATTCTGTTTTTCTAAATAAAAGCCAAGGTTTTGAACCATTAAACATTGTATTTAAGTGGAAAAAAAAAGGCAGAAATCTTAGAAATGGAAATGGGGTTCTTCCTTTCAATAATTGCAAGCAATATCTCAAACTCAGCAAACTTAAACCACTGAGCTAACTGGTATGAACCTGCTAATTAATCAATTACTGCCCAACAACGTGGCCTGTTTATTTACTGTAATGTACTACATTTGTGGAGAACCAGTAATTCTTCATCATTGCCAGCAACAATTTGACTGAAGTTCACCTTCCTATAATTAATGGAGCATATAGTTAGCTTTAATATCCTTACTTATATATATATATATATGATGTTTTCATCTATTAGTGGGAACAATGAGCTCAGAAAAGCTGGAGTGTGGTACTGTGGGTCATACAGTTGAACTAAGGTATTGCAGCTTAAGAGTTATTTTTGTGATCACAGTACATTAAATTATATTAATGAAGGCTGTCAGTGATTGCAGTTCCTAAATTTTTAGTGCTGTAACAAAATTTGCTGTCTAAAATGGAACACAGAGGATCCATACACACTAACAAGGGCTGTTAAACTGATGTTACTTAAACTGATGTTAACTAATCACTGTGAAAGGCTGAGGACAAGGTTAGTCTTAAAAATCCAGGGATTTATTACCTTAACCTGGATGGAAGGTGGTAAATTCTCCTGAACTGTCCATTTCAATGAGGTGCTCAAGAGTTGTCATTCTAAATGTAGAAACGTGGCTGAATGTCTTTGTTTTTACTTTTATCCAGGGTTTTAAACCCAACTACCTAAAACAGGAGCCCCAGTTTCCAGTATCATCAACTCCAGGTAATGTTCTCCCAGAAGAACGACCTCTCTACAGACAGCACATCAATTCTTGCAAAAAGAAAATCCACAAAGTGCTGTCAGCTGAACACACACCTTGATTTCCAGCTGTGGACTTCACCTTTTTTTCCTTAAGATTATAATTTCATTTTCTATCTGCTGTATTCCTAAAACCCCTAAACTTTTGGCACCAACAGCATGGGAGTGGAATGTGAGAGACTGTCAAGCAGTTTCAATCCTTCCCTCAGCTCAAGGCTCAGAAGTGTTAATAGTAATTAAAAACTTTTTTTTTCCCCTCCAAATACATTTCACACTTTGCACATGCTGAGAAATCTCTCTCACCACGGGAACTTTCAGGTCACTTGTTTCCTGCAAAAACAGGTACAGTTTTCTTTTGTCAGGATAGAACAAAGCCAGAAGGAAGTGCAGGTTTCATTTCCTCCTAGGACACTGCAGTCTATTAAGTGCCAGTGAACTAATGAGCCTCTCAGACCTTATGTTGTTCTGGCTTGGATCAAGCCTTGCTTTTCCTTAACCCTTCAGAATCCAGCTCAGTTCCACCTCAGAAAAATCTGTGTGGCCTCTGCTATATCCAAATCCAAGACTGAGATTATGTATTAAAAAGGAATAAACCCAAGAATTAAACAAAAATACTCTCTCGGATTTTTATTCGAAGCAGGGATCGGCATTTATGCAAATGTTCTTATCTGCAATTAATTAATTCTGTGACCAAAGTGGAAGAGAAAAAGGCTACACAAAAGATAATGTGGGATGTTCAGGGATCAAAGACTCAGCATTGGAAAAACTGGGCAACTGCTTGATCACATTCAGTGTTTGTCTTAAAACTGGTTTTCCCTGAGTTTTTTGGGAAGCAATCTCAAAGACATTTGCCATGCTTGGGATAATAGTCTCCATTCCATGGAGAAGATGCTATAATAAAAGAAGATTCTATAATAAAATTCAGAATGTGTTCTCCCTTGGGATACTAAAGATAATTTTCCAAATGCAACTGTAGGCCTTAATATAGTGCACAGCAACTGTGACAAAAAAATATTTGAAATAACAAAATCTATCTGATGGAGAGACCTGCAACAGTCATGGAATCCTGAGAACCATAGTGCAAATGGAATTATAATGGTCCTTGCAGGATTTATTGATGAATTAGTGCTATTACTGTTATATTTGATAACTTGAAAATGAACATGAAATATCTGCTCCAAAAATTTGTATGTAATGGAAGTAGCAGCACAACAACATGGACAGTCAGTTCTAAGAGGAATGTGGGTTGCTGGGCTTACATTGACAACATGGTGTTTAAATTAAGGTGGCACTTACAGGCAGAAGAATCATGGAATGGTTTGGGTTAGAAGGGACTTTAAATCTCATCCAGTGCCACCCCTGCCATGGGCAGGGACAACTTCCACCAGCCCAGGTTGCTCCAAACCCTGTCCAACCTGGCCTTGGACACTTCCAGGGATCCAGGGGCAGCCACAGCTTCTCTGGGCACCCTGTGCCAGGGCCTCCCCACCCTCACAGGGAAGAATTACTTCCCAATCTCCCATCTATCCCTGCCCTCTGGCACTGGGAAGCCATTCCCTGTGTCCTGTCACTCCAGGCCCTTGGAAATAGTCTCTCTCCATCTTTCCTGTAGCTCTTTCAGGTCCTGGAAGGCCACAATTGGATCACCCTGAAGCTTCTCTTCCCCAGGCTGAACAATCCCAATTCTCTCAGCCTTTCCTCCCAGCAGAGCTGCTGTGAGGGATGGCTCTGATCATGTTGGTGCCTCCTCTGGACTCACTCCAGAAGGTCTAACACTGGCCCTACTTTCCAGCCAGGAGCCTGTATTTCAGAACACAATCTGTTGGAAAGGGAATTTGGGGTCTCAGGGCTCTTTTCAATGGAGTCTGATCTCCTGCTCTGACTTAGTGACAGTGTGACCCCATTAATAAGATTCTAAATCAAGATGCTGAACTTCAGCAACAGGAACATGAGGAGCATCAGGATGATCCCCTGCTCTTCAGCAGGGTTTTTTTTTGGGAAAGAAGGGATATTCCAAACACCACACGAAGAAATGACAGAGATGTTCTGTCTCAGTTAATACTGCTCCACACACTAACACAGGAGGAAAAAACCAAACCTGTTCTTACAGATGAGGAAGCACTTCCAGAAGCATAAGGAATCAGGCACTTAAACATTTTCTGTTAACTATTCTTTCAGAGCATCTGCTTCCCAAGGTTGCTCTTCTTCCAATTTCAGTTTGTTTTCTGCCGTAACTCCTAGAATTGCTTCAATATCTTGAATTGCCATCTGCAAGAGATTCAAGGAATACAAGTTATTTAATGGGCATTATAATGAAATCCAGCAGCCCCAGCTGGCAGTGCCTGCCTGGAACAGGTAAAGAGAGTTACACAGGACAGGATGCACCAATTAAATTTACTGTTACTTTGGGGACAGTTGGGGGAATTATTAGTAAATATGTACAAAGCTCAGGTAAATAAAAATACAATTTGTGCTTCTAATTAACTAACAGGTGTTTTATTTCACATATGTTAACTCCCAGTGAAGAAAAGTTCTCTTTTATATTTTCCTTCAGTGGCTTCTTTTCACTCTCTCACATTGCAAAGAGGGATTGTGTTGTTGTTTATTCTGTAACATCGTGAAATATAATTATGTCTTCCCTAAAATCTGTCATTTCACACTCTGCTTGTCAGAGGAAAGTATAGTGAGAGTGGGAAGACTGATATAAATTACGTGATGTGATTTAAGATATAAATCTCTAACACTGCTCCCCTCAACCTTTCACAAAACGCTCACAGACAGGATCTTAGAAACTTTTTATGAAGTTAAAGGTGATGCAGCTCAGCAAAAGAACTCCCCGTGGGAAGCTCAGCAATTGTGTGGAATGAAAAAGCCACATTGTAAGGAGTGATGTTCCAGGGCACGGGGTTGGATTCATTATTGCTTTCCTGGCTCCTCTTCCAGCGAGGTCGCCACAGAGCAGCTCTGGGGGAGAGGTGGGCACACCTGGGGGAACAGCCCCAGGGTGTCCAGCCCCTCTGCTTTGTCCTCCTTCCCCCTCTCCACCCTGGAGCATCCTCCAGCACATGGATCAGGACAAAGAGCAGAGAAAAATTGGGAACAGAATCCACTTGGGAAATTGAGGGATGGGAACTAATGGATTAAGTACGTGGTGGCTGCTGCTTAAAAGAAATCAGTGTTAATAATCCAAGGAGCTGTTATCAACTGGGAAGCTTGTTTCTAATTTCAGATTCTTACCTTGATGGTGTCCCTTGAAAATCAGGCAGGCAATTGTGACAGAACTGTGTGAGGCAGTGCCAACAGCTCCTTTGCTCTTCCAAAGGACACTCAGGAGCATTAGATTACAAATAGTTTCCTGCTGGAGTTTGTCTCTTTTCAAAGCAAAAGTTTCAAACTTAAATTTAACTAACAGGTTCGGTGGGAGGCTGCCTACACTGACCCAGACACTGTAAAACACCCGGCACTAACGATGAAAAGGGAATGGTTTAGCACTTGTTTATGATCCAGCATGAGGTATTTGCAGGCCTTGTACAGAAATTACCCGGGATCGTTAGTTAATTAACACCTCACCTTAAAATTGGTCTCGCCTTGCATATTAGGTGCTGATATTTCTTGATGGATGATGAAGAGATTGCGAGCAAAGGTCAGCAGGACCCCCTGGAGATCCTCTCCGATTGTTCTGTTAATGATATCCAAACAAATGAGTTTCCCAATGATTCCCTTCACATGCTTAAAAACAATCGCCCTCTCATTTGTGCCTGCCTGGTGCTGGAATTTAATGAGGATTTTCAATCTCACAAGGTGGCAATCTTCAGGGAGATATGAAAGATGAGGCTCCATTTTAACTTGTCGACAGGAAGGATTTGTGTAATAAATAATTTTTATTAATCAACTTAGCAGAAGTAGGTAGAGAGGTTTCAGCTTGTCCAAATAAAAGGCTGCTGTTGAGTTAGGACTGAGAGAGCAAAACACTTTAAACAGCCACAATAGTGAAGAAGAACTGTTGCTTCAGCCTAGAATTTGTGAAAGAGAAATGTCAGCAGTGTCAGCATTTCTTAGATTGTTGCAGTTTTTGAGGGTTTGGTTTCCCAGTGGTACACACAGACCTTATGGAACAGGGAATTACACTGAGGAATTAATGGACCTCATTTACTGGAAGTGACAACAGATTTCTGATGTAATAAAATGGATAATTCTCAGAGATGTTTCAGGTATTAAGAGTTTTATAAACTCTAACTTGAATTCTTGAAAATATTTCCAAATTAAGACCATGAAATTGCCTTGAAAATCAGACAAATCTGGGATCAGGATGTAGGGCAAAGATATTGTGAGTATTCTGCTAATACATTAATAACTGCCAACTCAAGTTGGTGATGCAAGAGGTATGGTTATGTCCAAGACAAAAGCTTTCTGCTGAGCTGAATCAGCTCCTGGAGAGGTGTGAAAGTACCAGGACAGGAGGGAAGAGGCTCCATAGCTGGGATCTGGGAAGGAAGGAAAGAGCTCACCTTTCAGCAGCAGCAGTTGTTGGGAGGGTTCTATGGAACACTTTGAGATACCCAAATTACTCTTTAAACATCTCATGTAGATATTTTACAAGTTCTTTTTTAGTGATTTTCACTCAAATGTATCTTACAGCTCCATCATGGGAGAGCAGAACAGCAGAGAAATATCTCAGCTTTAAACAAAGCTGCCTCCCCCAGCTGCTACCAGTGCCCTCCTCCCCAGCAGCTCAGGGCAGGCTGGAGGAATCCCAGCCCTGGGAACAATCTTTAGGATTCATTGAGTGCATTCCCAGTGCTGGGGGGATCAATGCTCTGTACATCATCCTGACAGAGGTTTGTCTCATCTGTTCCTCAGCACTGTCAGTGATGACCCCACCCAACAACCTCCTTGCTTCTTCTCTTCCCTCCCACCAGGAATTTTTCTGATGCTCAACAGGAATCTTCCTGGCTGTGAGTTAAGTTCCTTTCTTCTTATCCTACTACCAAAGATGTGGAAATCACATTTTTCCTTCTTGCAGAGGCTTTTTATGTGCTTGGAGATCAGTGGCAGATCCCACTCCTGCCTCTTCCTCCTCCTTCAGCCTTTCCTTATCAGTCACATTCTCTAGAACTCTAAACATATCACTGCCTCCCTCTCAGCAGAATGGAAGGATAACTTCCAGCATCTCCCAGGATATACAGAGTTTACCTTTCTCCATAAGATCCTGACTCTGTGGCTTGCAGGCAGTTTGACTCACAGATCCTGAAAACCTGCTTATTCCTCATATTCATTCCTCCTCCCAAAATGTAATTTCTTGCACCTGGTTCCAACCAAATCTACTTCTATGTCTCACATATTGTTCCTTCAGTTTGTTGAGATCATTTGGAATTCTATTCCTGCCCTCCACAATCCTTGCAGGCACATCCAGCACTCGAGGAAGCTGTTTTGTTATCCAGGTCATTAATGGCACAGCTCCAGCATCAAAGGAATACAGAACAGGCTGAGAGCAGAACACTTCAGCCCCTCACTCACTCAAACATCCTTCAAACACTCAAACATCCCAATTTTGGCAGGAAGCTTTACATAAATCCCCTCTGAGGAGGGGTCTGCAGTCAGTGCATAGTAGAATTTTACAGATTATGCTTTCTTAGACCTCTTGGGAGAGGTCCATGTGTCTACAGAATTCCTGACTTCCCTGAGTGCCACTCAGCACTTTATGAAATCAATACAAAAAGGCCCTAAACTTCACCCTCTTTGTCTCATGGAAGTCAGGTTTTTAATAATCTTGCCTGTAAAAGTAAGCCTGTACTAATCCATGTGAGACATTGCTGCTGCCAGGGAATCCAGCTCTCCTGAAGCCAATTCCAGCAGATCCTGAGCCTGCAGTGCCCTCAGCCTCTGGGCTCAGCACACTCCTCTCATTCTTTTATTACTAAAACACTTAAAGTCTCCCTAAAACTTTCCCAAAAGCCAATCTTACAGGTTTCTGAGCTGGAGGTGACAGTTGCTGACCCCAAACCATGTTCAGGTTGTTCCTTCCCTTCCCATCCAGCTGTTTGTCACCCTGGGGAAGGGACAGTCCTTACTTACATCATTCCCAGTCTGTGTCGCTTCTGGTCTTCATACAGGATAAAAACTGTCCCCTGTTTTTCCTGTTAAATAAAAAAAGCTGCTTTATTTATTCCTAAAACAGTGGTAATTGTAATAAATGTGTTGCACAGGGACATTATACTAAGCTAAGAAGGGTTAGTTTGGAATTGTGTGTAAGGGATTAATGCTCAGTGTAAGGAGATTATTGCTCTAATTTACTGCAGAGAATACAATAAATCCAGCAGAGTCTATTCAACAGCAAGTACTTTTATTCCTAAGAACTAAAGGTGGTCAAAAGTATCTTAAAAATTATCTCCTTATTTTTATCTCAACAGGCAGGTTAACCCCTAAAAGCCTTACACACACTTCAGTTTAAAGACAGAGAAAATGTGTTTATTGTTCTTAAAGCCTGTCCTTCACATTAGATATACATGGGACAAAAACTTTCATTAATATTCAGCTCTGGGTCCTCATGAGCCTGATACTGGCAACATGGAAGATGTCAGATCTCAAATTCAGATTTGATAATCAGGAAAGAATTTTTCATGGAAAGGGTTGTAAAGAATTGGAACAGGCTGCCCAGGGAAGCAGTGGAGGCACCAACCCTGGAATTGTTAAAAAACATGTGGATGTGGCACATGAGGACATGATTTAGTGATGAACATGGTGGTGCTGGGGTGATGGTTGGACTTGATGACCCTGAAGGTCTTTTCCAGCCTTAACAACCCTGTGATCCACATTGCTCTGAGTGGTTTTACCACATGAGGATCTACTATAAGAATTCTGCAGAACAAATATCACATTTTCTCATTTTTCATACCTGGAGGTCAAATCCAACCCCACGAGCTTTACACCTCTGGAGGAGGAGGTTGTAGGAGGTCCCTGAGAGGTTGGAGTGCCTGAGCTGAGTGCTGGCCACGGCACACCGGGGGCTCACGGGGGCAGGCTGCAGACAACAACACAGCATCCTTCATTTCCAAACCAGAACCCAACAGCTGAATGGGGAATTGGTGACTTACCACAAGGGCACGTAGTGGTAGGACAAGGGGGAATGGCCTCAAGCTGAAAGAGGAAAGGTTCAGAGGGGATATTGGGAAGGAATTCCTGGCTGGGAGGGTGGGGAGGCCCTGGCACAGGTTGCCCAGAGAAGCTGTGGCTGCCCCTGGATCCCTGGAAGTGTCCAAGGCCAGGTTGGATGAGGCTTGGAGCAACCTGGGCTGGTGGAAGGTGTCCCTGCCCATGGCAGGGAGTGGAACTGGATGAGCTTTAAGGTTCCTTCCAACCCAAACTGTTCCGTGATTCTCTAATTCTATAAATGGGTTTTTGCCAGTGAACTCCTGTAAGTGTGCAGGAATTCCTGTTCATCACAGTGTCTACTGAACACAGACATTTCCATGCAGCAAAGTTAAATCCCTGTAAATCTGTAAAAGTTTGTATTCCAGATCAGATCTACAGAATTGCTCCTTATGAACCACATTCTTATATTTCCACAGCTTCAGTGGTCACTGAGCTCTGTGAGATCACAGAATGGGCTGAGAGGGATCTTAAAGCTCATCTCCTTCCAACCATGGGCAGGGACACCTTCCACCAGCCCAGGTTGTTCCAAGTTCATCCAACCTGGCCTTGGACACTTCCAGGGATCCAGGGGCAGCCACAGCTTCTCTGGGCAACCTGTGCCAGGGCCTCCCCACCCTCCCAGCCAAGAATTCCTTCCCAATCTCCCATCTGTCCCTGCCCTCTGGCACTGGGAAGCCATTCCCCCTTGGATAAAGGTAGAGCTGCATCAAGTTTAAGCCCTTATCAGTGCTTAGGCCAAAGAGCTGTTGCCATGAGCAGCACTGAGCAGAGCTGCTCTCCTACCCCAGGGCTTTCCTGCTGTTATTTTCCTGCTGGAAGGTTCCCTTGGAGCAGGGACATTCCATGTTGAATCAGTAATTTACAGTATTTTCTCTCCAATGATATTTGTTTTGACACTGACTCATTTAAGTTGACATAGCTGAAATCCTGATCTAATACATCTCTGCCTGAAAATTAATCATGTTTATAATATTCTGAGAATTAATAACACCCATTGCTCAAGTCATTAACTTAAAAAAGGAGCTTCCAAAATCTGTTCTCTGCAGTGGGGGACCACAAATAAATGAATGCTTGATAAAATAATCCAAGTAGCAGTTTAACAAGCGTAAACTTGAATGTGGCTGCAATAACACAGAACTATTGTTTAAGGGTTGGCATCAGGTTGATGAGGTGCTTATTTCAGCTACAAAGCATGCATACACATGCATAATGAACTGCAGGATGAATTATTAATGTGTTGCTTATTTAGCCTCATCTGTCTAGAAGATAATGTATCCTAACTATAATGAGTGATTGGTTTTGTACATAATTACAGGAGCAGCAGTATCTAGGAAATTTGTTCTTTCAAAGAAGGATTTCTAAAAATAAAACCCTCACACAAACTCAGGGGCTGCTCCATTTTATCAAAATCAACCCTACCAGCATGGAGAATATCTAATAAATTAAAAGGGACAGAATCATTATTAACATCATAATTTTACACAAAGTGTTTTACTTAATCATTCATTACAGATCGTGTGCTGTAAAAACATTTGTCTCTTGGTTTGTTTCTTTTTCTGTTTTCCTGGGAGACTGCAGGCTTGTAGTTAACTCTTAAGGAGATAAAAATCTCAGAAACACGGAAAGAAGAAAAAAAATAAAGAATATAATGACAATTTATGTTAATTCTGATGGAATTTTAATTAAAAAAAGTTGCTACTTGATTACTTTTCATTTCTAAAACTTGGACTACTGGGACTAATCATATCTAATTTACTTCTCTCCAACTAAAAGTGGTTGCTTGACGAGAACAATAGATCAAGGGCTCATTAACCTCTAAATTACAGCTCCATGACATTTTTGGAATGGTGCTACATTCCTCCTCTATGTATGAAAAAGAGGGAGCTGTGAATCTTCTGTCAAAACATGTCAAAGAGCAGCTGTTTGGTGCCTCTCTGTGAGTGAACACAGGGACATGTGTTTCTTGTGCTCTGACTTCAGAAAAGACCTTCCTTCCCTTTTTACATAATCCTGGGATGGTTTGGGCTGGAAGGGACCTCAAAGCTCATCCCATCCCACCCCCTGCCACAGGCAGGGACACCTTCCACCAGCCCAGGTTGCTCCAAGCCCTGTCCAACCTGGCCTTGGACACTTCCAGGATGGGATTGTTCCACCCTCAGGTCTGTGCAGAAGTACAAAACCTCAGTGCTCCAACTCCCAATCCCAAATCACTGCCCAGACTTCTTCTAGGCTGCTTTTAAGTTATTCCTACACTCAGGGCAGTGCTTCACCTCCACCCTTTTTCTTGCAACAAATAAATTACCACTTTTTTTTCAACTTCAAAGCTACTTGAAATACTCACTGCCATAAATCAATATTCCTGAGTGCAAGGGATGAATAACAGGGGACCCCTAAATCCAGAAACCTTCATTTCTACTGTGATGTTTCCCATTAATTTATTAACCTTGGAAAATCCAAGAGGAGCAGAAAGGAGCAGATTCAGCTCCTCTAGAACAGCGATCTAGGACAGATTGTAACTTTGTGGTAGTTTCCATGAATAATTTTACTTGTGAACATCTCACTGCTTACAGTTTTTGTCCCCTCATGCTGAATCCATTGGCTTTTTGCTGTCTGTGACCCAAGAGGTGCTTCAAGGGGGCTGGAGCCACAATCCACATTTCCATCTGTCACGTACAACATGAGCTGGGTCAGGGCCAGCTGGTCACTGTAGCAAAGGTCAAGGTCTGTTGCCCACACCTGATCAAAACAAAGAGGTGCATTAAAGTGAATTAAAGAGAAGAAGAAGGGTAAAACTCAGCAATTGTGAAGGAACAATTCTTTACTGTCCTGCTTGATGGTGTTCCTGCTTCTGCCTTCCTGGTGCAGGACTGGAAATGATAAAGAGTTGGGAAGGAATCTTCCCTNCCACGGCAGGGGGGGGGGTGGGGTGAGCTTTAATGTCCCTTCCCACCCAAACCATTCCAGGATTTCATGATTCTACAAACCACTTCCACATGGGAACAATCAGAACTCTTCTCTAACTCCAGAAATTATTTTTCAGGCAGGATTTATGAGGCAGAGGGAAGTACCATGGATTCCTTCTGTAAGGCTCCTCTGCCCCAATAACCTGAGCTTGGTTTTCCCTGTGAGTTTTTCCCACTTAAAAAAAATCCTTGTGGCTCCTGTGCCAGAGAGAAATGTTCCCACACACCAAGATCTGCCCTCCAGTGGACCCCTTAAAACAAATCTCCCAGTGAACAACCTGACTAAGCCCTTGAATGGTAAATGGCATCATTATAAGGATATTAAGGGGTCAGGCAGCCAAGGCCTCTTGGAAAACCGGAGTTAATTTCGGAATCATATGCACATAGTAATGCCCTTTGGATAATGGGGAATAAATCACCCCAGTAACAGTTGTTAATATCCAACTGCCAAGTATCTGTTGCTGTATTAAATATCCTATTTGTCAACTTAAATATTTCCTGCTGCACGGTACCAGATGCAAATAGGATGCTAATGGCTGCCTTTGCTTAGTAATAGGGAATGTTCCCCAATTATAAAGTTTAATTTTCTTCAGTAATTTATTGTTTATCATCACTTCTGTGAGACAGAAAGGAACTTTCCCATCGATTTGTACTTTTCCAGTATGTGCCAACCTTTTCAGCAAGTCAAATCACAGTTATAAACTTCCATATGATAGGAGTGGTACATTGATTTTGCTAAATATTATTATAAATATTATCAACAAATTGTGTTGGTGTGTTTTGATCTGGTTTGAGCCGAGTTTTAGATTCTCAGGTAAAACTTTGCCCCCAGAAGGAGGTGGCTGAGCTGCATGAGGGGAGCAGGGACTCTTGGAAATCTCGGATATCTGAGGACTGTTGAGCTCAAAGGGAACTGGGAACTAATCCAGACCCTGATCTTACACCTGCATCGCTCTGACCTCAAAATTCACACCTTGGAGGATTTGTTGATGCCCAAGGAGAGGTGCAGGAGACAAGCTGGGCTCAAGGTGGGCCATAAAAAAAGGTAATCAAAGATGTCCCTGTGACTGAAATGCATCCAGGAAGTACCAGAGCGGTGTTCTGGCAACATTTAGGGAATGGGTGAGCATTTAACAGCAGATAAAGCATTAAAAAAAGCAGCCTGGCAAACCTAACCAGCCATTAGCACTAAATAACTTCATTGCACCCTCCCAGGGATTCAGACAAACCACACCAAGCGCAAGAGTTACTGACAACACTGGACTTGTTAAGTAACTAAAATTAAAATACAAGTGACGTTGTTTTAATTTCAGAGAAGAGACCCATTAATTACTCATGTGGTGCATTTCACATCTAAACAAAGCCCCAGCATGCCAGCCTGGCTCCAGTGCCCACTGGCACCTTCCCCCTTGCTGCTCTGGGAAGGACAGAAGTGCTCCCGGATCCCCTGCTCCAGGGGATGGCCCAGCTTGCCCAAGCAAGAGGAGAAAAAGGTTTTAGCAAGGCAAGTTTTGTGCTGCAAATCGTGAGATTGCCCAAATACTATTTTAAAGCAGTTTCTGTTTACTGAACTAATTGTTTCAGATGTGGCTTCTTCATCCCAGACCAACCACCCTCATTCTGTTGCCTGTGAAATTAAGGGCTTGGATCTACACGGTGGGTGAAGGAAGGTTTCCATCCCTTCCCCTGCTGTTACTGTAACAAAGGAGAGCTCTAAACACCTCCTTAAGCTTCAATCATGGTTACATTCTGCATAAAGTCATCAGATATTCTGCATTTTTTAATATAAGGTGAGGGCTCCACCTGCACGAGGAGGACGAAGGCAAACATGGCTGGAAGCCACATGTCCCTCTCCTTCCATCCCAGGCCTGAGCCTGGGGATAAACCACCCCTGTTGCAACTTAAAGCAGCCAAATGGTCACTTCTCTGTGCCAGCTGGGATCACCCCCAAGGATTGTTTTCCTGGCTCAGGATTGTCAGAGAACACGATATTGTGGCCATGTCCCTTCCTGCCCTGGATGTGTCCCAGAACATCCCTAAGGTGGAGAGAAAGGAAGAAGGATCAGATGGCACAAGATTCCAGCTTTATCCTAGCAGGGGATTCCCTTTTGCCATGGAAACACAGAAGTGCCCTTTAAATCCCCTTTGTGCTGCTACAGACAAGGGAAACACACTGGGCTGGCCTGGGCAAGGGGCCTGCCTTTATTTTTAGGGATAATTTTCCCCATTTTCTTAGTTCCAATGAGAGATAATTACTAACTAGCTGACTGAATTATTTTATGGAACAATTTCCAAGTCTCACTGCAGTTCCTGAAGTCACAAATGCTCTTTGTAAAATCACAGCCATCAGGCAATAGGCAACGTTTTTGGTAGTTCTGAGCAAGGCTGGAAGTTGGGCCAGGCCTGAGTTGTGAAGACAAAGGCTCTGCAGCTCCCTGTGGTGCTCCTAGTTCTGGAATTAGCAGTGGGAATCTGTGTGCTGCCTCTGTCAGCCTGGCACCTTCCACCAATAATAGATCCATATATATTCCCAAAGGGAAAGGGGCAGCTTGTTATATCACATGCTGACCATACTGAAGTTGGGTGTCCCTTGAGTATAACAACCTAAAATTAACTCTGGCAAAGAAAAGAGCACCAGAATCCTTGATATTTTTGTCTAATTCTCATTAGGGGGACTCTGCAGTTGATGACTTCCAGATTTCTTCTCACCAGTAACTGTTGTTTGCTGAGGATTTCGGTGGATCTGAGTCCCCCCTCTCTTATTTTTATCTCTGTGAGAAATAATCAGCATTAGGGCCACATATAATGAAGCACAACCACATCAGATCTACTTACTGGTCTGGGCTGTTCTTTTATGTGTAGCTTTCTAGTAACATCTATTGGATTGCAACAGGTTTTCCTTTCAAGTAATAAAAATGGGTGTCCAGAGCTCCCAGAAAACCTTGAAAGTCTGAGCTCTGGTGTTTCATGGCTGGGTTTTTATTTATTTCATGAATATATTTCCATAGTGCATAAAGCAATGTCTGAGGAGGTCAGGCAGTTAATAACCAGATGAATTATCATCTCCTCCAGTAAATAAGGAGCTGTTGGAGGAAGGCCTGGGCAAAGGTCAAGTTTAAGTAAAGAATGATACAATCCTACAGATTAACAAACAGATCATTGAGTCCATCCTCATTTTCTGAGGACATACAATAAGGGCACATAGCTATTGATGACTGTCAGTGTCACATCCTGATAGGATTGCATGAAAAATCAGCACAACACAAGGAGCTTTCACCTGAAATTTGGGGATTTTTCAGGATACTTCTGTTCAGAAATTAAGCTGGAACAGAGCTCACTTGAGAAATCTAGAACTGATATTTGATTATCAAATCCCAAATCAAAGTTCAAAGGTAGAGGCAGTAGTTAAGATTGACCTAAGAGTGGTTTTAGGTCAAGCTAAGCAAAGCACAGATTAGGACTTCCCAGAATCCCACCACTGGAAGAAAATTAGTTAGAAATACGTCCTGCAAGAGTTGCTGGCTGTTTGTCCAAGGAATTAGGATGAAGTCTGGAACTGCTCCCTGTTACAAAGGCTGCCAGGAGACTCCTTCAGCGAGCACAGCTCAAGAGCCTGCACTTCATGGCAAAGACATCTCCAGTGAATAAAGCCACAATTATACTGCAATTCTTTACAGCTTCCATAAAAATGCTTCAGCTTTAAAACATACACTCGAGGAGGGAAGGAAACATAAATTCTTAAGGAGTTACTAAATTACAGCTTTTCTTCCCTCAGTGTAACTGTTTTCTCTGTGCCTGGTACCAACGTTTGTGTTATTGCAAAGAGCCCATGTGCTGCTTTTAAAGAAGTGTTTGGGTGATACTGTAAAAATGTCAGTTAGTAAGATATTAATGCAACCTGGGTGTTGGAGAGAGAGCTGCTTTCCTGACTTGGAACATTTGCAGGAGAATGGGTGATTCCGGCAGCGCTGGCAGGGAGGCCCTTGTCCGGCTGCCATCTCGTGGCAGCTGCTGGGATGGGCTGGTGCTGCCCAAAAACTGCACTGCCAGGGCTCTACAACTCCTCTACCCTGCTCAATATAAGATTGGAAGATGGTTAATGAAAACACTGTGGCTCTTGTTTGAAAATAACACCTAGAAAATCCTCCATTGTCTGGAGAGACCTTCAGACACACACTGAGTGTGTCCAACCTCAGTTTATCCAATGTTCCCTCACTACTTCTACCAAGGATTTTGTAAAAGCCATCAGAGCCATGGAAAGAGCAGCTTAAGACCTTGTTTCTCCAAATTATCTATCCACAGAGCTATGGATGTAAGGAAGTTTATGCATTCAAGCAGTCCCACTCAATTAAATGGGCTCCTTGACAAATTAGGGTCTGAGCAGCAGACACTCAACACTGGGCAGGATTTCACTCTGAGGGGTCAAGGCCTGGCTCTGAATGATCAGTTTGGGAAAATAAAGTGAGAATCAGAAGTGATTCAGCCCAAATTATGCACCTAATTCTTCTCCTCCACTTCTTCCCCTTGAAAGCAGCGTGTCTCCACCTCTCTTCCCTCGGGAACAAGACACAGATGCTTTTAACTGAGATAGAATTATATTCCTGAGGCAAACAGGGAATTGTGTGGAGTCTCCACACCATTTCTCTTCCCCTTGGATCCCTGCTGGGGTGCTCAGGGCCAGGAGCTCATGGCAGCCAAGGCTCTGCCTTCCCATTGAGTTGTGTTTGACAACACCCATTATCCCTTATCCACCATGGAGTCCCTTTGTTCCCAGTGCTTCAAAGGTTGATATTTTCTGTAAAATACACTTTGAAAGAATTCCTAAGTATCTTGTACTTCCAGGAAATGCATCTGAGCCTTCTAGCTACTGCATTAAAGTGGGCACTTGTGAAATTAGTGAGCAAATGTTCTGAGAGTTTAATAGGATTTCTTGTTTGCCAAAAAAATAGTGCTTTCAGGAACACAATCCTTTGTGTGATCTCCCTCTCACAAGACAGATGGCCTCATTAATTGCCTCTACATCTAGTTAAATTTAAAAACCTGTGCTTAAATAATGCTAAAGTTGTGGTACATGCTGACAAACGTAGGAGATAGTAAGGTAGAATCAAATGGAAACAAGGGAAGAACACCAAGACTGAGCAGACAGGAATTCTGAGGCCACAAGAAACACGGACTGATTTAATATGTCCTTGTTCGTGCCAGGAAATGTCATAACTTTAATAATCTAGGAAGCATTCCTGGGTTTCAGTGAACTCCTGGCTTGAGGGAAACAATTGGCACAACCCCATGGACTTCTGTGGGTGAAGGAAGTCATCCCTTAATCTTTTTAAAGCAACTTTCCATGGAAGTTGTCCAATCTGGCTTATCTGCAGTTCTAATTACAATGTCCATGTAAACACATTTTGGGAGTCAAATGTAACTGGGATCTGTATTCCAGAGCCAACAAACTACTCTAAGGATGGTGTGGAACTGGCACAGAGAAGCTGTGGCTGCCCCATCCCTGGAAGTGTCCACAGCCAGGTTGGATGAACTTGGAGCAACCTGGGATAGTGGAAGATTCCACTGTGGCAATGGATGGAATGAAATGGGCTTAAAGGTCCCTTCCAACCCAAACCATTCCAGGATTCTACGATCATTCCAATTCTCTGGTTCACCACAGTCACCCTACAGTGGTATCAGTTACCAAAAACCTGATTTTAAGTCTTCTCTGAGCTTAAACTGGACTATAATTATCACAGCACTGCTTTTGCCAATAGGTACCACATTTGGTTTAAATACAATCTTTGTGCTCAAAGCCTTTTCTCACCCCACACAAGTTGTTTTCAGACACCTGGGAGAAACAGCCACCCCACATCCTTAAAATCCACCTATTTCCCCCACAGCCTTTAAATACAGGGATGTTCCCTTATACAGTTAAAACACTGAGGGTCCTCACTGAAGATTCTAGAAGAAAACAATGTCAGAGGAGTGAAAAACAAGGAGATGCATCAGGTCTAAATTTTATCTGTTGTTAGAATACCCATGTGCTCACTCCCATCCAAATGCCCCACAGCTTGGAAATAGTTTGTTCCAAAGGGCAAAGCTTTCTCCTGGTTGGAATTCCACAGGAAAACTGACATTCTTGGATCTCAGAGGACACTGTGAAGTAACTCACCTGCTGCTCCATCGTTTGGGGGTGGGTGAAAGCCACAAAGTCAACGGAGAAGTAGCCAAGCACCCCTTTAGATCTACAGGAGTCCCCAATTTTCCAGCAGAGCGAGTTGAGAACTGCTGGATCCACAGAGCGCTGTGGGATGGTGGTCCCAGAGGATCTGAAGGGCCCCTCAGCGTGGAGCTGGTCCCCAGAGGACACGATTCTGATCTCTCCTGTTGGCTCTATCAGCAGATCCACCGTCAGGTTGGTGACGGTGCTGGAGAGCGGGAAGGCTTCGATCACTCCACCTGGGGAGAAATGGAATAGCTGTTGAACCTGGGAGCAAATCCACAACTCAGAGGGCACAGAGTGAAGCCACCAGCTCCTTCTGTGCTCAGGCACTGCAGGGGGATACAGCAAGGAAATGAAGGGAATGGGAGCAGCAGAGCTCCAGGGGATCTCCTGGAGGAGAAAGGAGACAACTCATCTACCGTTTCACTCTACAGTTCAACCAGTGGCTTTCCAGTTCCACTTCCCAACTGGATACATCCCATATTTGACTGGAGAAACATGTCCTGGGGTAGTGTGAATGAATCCAGCTAAACACCAGGCCCAGAACAGCTGGAAAATACAATGCTGGGATCTTGGGGGAAGTGGTGTCTCCTGCTGTGAACTAATCTTGGAGACCCCCATCCACAGAATGGTCTCAGATAAGAGTCTGCCCAGTGGTATTCATCCACATGAGGAATTTGGTGTGGAGATGACAACTTCCAGCATGGTTTTCCATAGGAAAATCCCACAGAAAACCGCTTGGCATTCTGGATTTCCCTTCTCATTGCACATGATGCCATAATTCATTTGGTTAGGATGAACAACTACGTAATAAAATTGGTACTAGATGTGTTAACTAAAGATACTCCCAAAGCTTTGACTCATACTTGTCTCTTCCGCAGATAAAGAAGTGTATGAAATTTATAGATGAAATATTCTCTTTGTGCTGGAATTCCCTAAAGCCCTTTGCCAACCAGCCTTTAGTACAGCACCCCAGGATTAAGGAATTGGTGCTTATGGATTCAGAACCATGGGAGAAAGGTAATCCAGGATTATAAATTCAAAGCTTGGATGGGACATATGAATGATAGAACAGTGGCCTATAATTCATTGGTAAATGAACATTTGAAGCATAATGGAGAAATAAAAGGAGATAAATATTTAAATGGGCCCAAGATTAACAAGAATATGGCATACAATATGGCATAATTACTCCTTCTAACACTTCACAGCGACTTTGCAGTCTTATTTACCTTGAGTGAGGAATGTTTGGAGGAATTTTTCCCATGTAGGGAATCGTTTCTCATTGACTGGCTGTACGTGCTGTGCTAAAAGGCCCGGCAGCTCCTGGGAGATCTTCACCAAAGCCAGCTCCTGCAGAAACAAATTAAATAGAACCACAAGCAATTTTACTACAGAAATGAAAACTGCTTGTGGGGTGATTAAAAACCAGGCCTCCAACAGGCTAAAAAAAAAAAAAAAATGTGGTTACTGTTTACCCACAGTCAGGAAGCCTTTTTTAATTTTTCTGCTTACTCCTCTTCCTTCCTGCTGCAAAGTGTCCTTCTCTGAGAGGCAATCCCCCTCTCAGTACAGCAGCTCTTGCATTATAATTTATATCAATAATTGGATCTGGCAAGTGAAAATGCCAAGTACTTGGTAACTGCTTGGGATCAATAGCAGCAGTCAATAACTTCTACATTGCTTGTATTTTGAGGCAGCATATTGAAATAGTCACATATGCCAGCAATAGTTGTACTAGTTCTATGGTTAAGCTCTTACATCAACTCAAACACTCTTTAGTTAAATAAATATCCTTTTCCACTCTGTAAAATATCTGCACCAAATTCCCAAGTGTATATGTGCCTCTGTCTTTGGCAGAATTTGATTAGTCATTCCATAACTAAACCAGCTTTTTTCCTGGTTTTAAATTCTTTATTCACACACACACAGACACAAACCAAGCCCATTACATACAGAAAGTAACATTGCTTTTACTGCTCCCAGTGTAGCAGAGTACACACAAGCATATAAAGTGCAAGGACCTTGACTCCATTGCTTCAGGCTCCTTTTCTTGCTGCTTCATGAGTCTCCTCCTGCTTCCCCTGGGGCTCTTGGCTTCTGTTTGACACCCTCTCTCCTCAGCACCCTGTGTTCCAGCAGATGACCAACCCTCCTCTGATCCTGGCAATGTCCAAAAGCCACAATCATTTTATCTTGAGCTCTGGAAGAAGGGGATAAAACCTTATGGCTGCCAGCTAAGAATAGGAAATAAAACATTAAAGCTATTTTTCCAGAGCAGTGAGTTTGAAGAGCTGGGCTTTGTCATGGTGTGACGTAACCAAAAATACAAATTCAGACTCAGCTTACTGGGATTTATCTGCCAGAATGAGGAGGATGGACCAGTGATTAGAATCACAGGATAGTTTCTTTTGGAAGGACCTTAAAGCTCATCCTGTTCCATGGGCAGGGACACCTTCCACTATCCCAGGTTGTTCCAAGTTCATCCAACTTGGCCTTGAAGATTTTCAGGGATGGGGCAGACCCAATCTCTAAGGGCAGCTGGGCAATTAGAGATCAACTTTGTGTACAGGAGACCTGGATACCCCTTGTTCCTGACTGCAGTCTGCAGGAGACTCCAGGAAAGGGATTTTCTGTCTGTCCAGTCACAAATGGGGGACAATTCCTGTCCTTACCTCATATGGAACTGAGAAAAAAAATGCCTTAAAAATATTAAAAGGCTTAGAAAACAGGCTATGTGGGCTCCTCTCATATAACAAAGAGAAAAGTGTGTTGCTGACTTTAAACATCTCAGAAAAAAAGGTTAAAAATGGGTTTTAGTCAGTTAATGGGTTTAACACACTAAGCAGCACAACCTCATGGCAAAAACAAAGGAACACATCAAACATGAGATCCAAGCTCAGAATTTACCCACCTTCAGGTCTTCCACTGCTCATTTCCTTATGATCTGTAAGGAATTCAGGGTTTGGATGGCTCAGCTGACTGACACAGCAGAGCAGTGAGCAAATATCAGTTGGCCTTGCCTTGGTTTGTATTTGTGTTGAATTATTGCTGAGCCAACAAGGCACAGGCTGAGGTGGTTCATCACATGGTAAAAATAAATGTGGCTTTGGAGAGAGATGTGAGCCATGATGGATGTCAGGGAATTGCTGCCCCACAAATCAGTTTGTAGCTGGCAGTGCACTCAGAGATACCTCTGCCACTCCCAGCCTCATCCCTGAGATCTGATGACTTTGGGTTTTGTGCAATGTAAATTGGAAGGTATCTCCAGCCGAGCTTACCAAGGTTTCAGTTCTTGGTGTTGCCCAAAACAATCCAGCATCACAGGCTCAACAGAAGCTGGGAGCATTTGTTCAAATCTTCCAGCTGGTGTTTCTTAGGACCAGTAAAAAAGCAGCAACCCAAATACTGTTTCTGTCCTGTAAAAATCTTCAAATCTTTGAATTAGCCCGATTGGTTTTGCACCTTTTTATAACAATGAACAAGCATGAAAGAGGGGGAAAAAAGACACCTTTTCCCCACTAAATATAAAATAATTTCTCACCCTTCTGCAAGCTGAATTTCAAAAGGCTTTCTTAGAATGGCAGTTGCAACAAAAAATGAGGATCAAATGTGGCAGATGTTGAAGGCACTGGTAGCAAATCTGCTGGAGACAGATCAGGCAGCAAAGAAAAGCCTGTTGAGAACAGGAGAAGAAATGCACTTAGAAATAGGAAGAAAGACCTGGGGAAAGAAAGAGGCTGCAGAGCAGGAGAAAGCATGACAAAGACCCAGGGCTTTTTAGCTAAAAATCAGATTGAGAGGAAATTATTTAGACCTTGCAAGCAAATAGAGTGAAGAAAGTAACTCCAAATAAGTAAAGCTGAGTGGGCCAGAGAGGAATGAAACCAGCAGAGATCCTGAGTGATACAAACTGCCACATCTCTGCTGAAGTCAATGAAGCCATGGCAATTTATGCCACTTGGATGGCACTATGACAATTCCTACCATTTACAAGTAAATCCTTTTTGCTGCGATCAGTGGAGCTGGGATAACTTATTCCAGCTGCCTTGGTGGGAATTGGTCCAGCCCAGCTTATTCTGATATCCTCAGTGACACCAGCAAATGTGGGAGAGCCCAGCGATTGCTTCTGACTGTCCAAATAACTATCATTATTTCCTATTTTGCAAATTAAACTGATTTGATACTTTTCTCCTAATTCAGAGAGGTACACACTGGCCAGAAACACAATTTACAGCAGCGAACAGAACAATTGGAGAAGTTTATAAAAATGGAAATGGTTTTGGAAGCGATGCACTGAACACCCTCTATCTACTTAAAGTTTGCCACCTGATTTAAAGCCCAGGCATTTCGTTGTTAAGTGCAAATTTTAAAATTAAAAAGTGCCAATTTTGCCTTGCACGAGCCGGGAAAGGGTGTTCAGAGCGAAGGTACCATCATGTAAAACAGCCGTCATTACCGAGCCACACAAATGTTTTTCCTATGTAAAATTGCTTTGTAAAATATTTGCTCCATCTGCTGAAAGGAGCAAAGACAATTTTCCCTGATAGCTAATGGGCCATTTCAGCTGCCTGGCAAACGGGGCTGCCACTGGCATTAAGGGGAATGGTGGAACAGAATTCCGCACTTACTGGGATTATCTCCGAGCGCCTCCTCGGAGCTCGGCCTTCCTTCCCTGCGGATCCGGACACGGGGCCGGGGTCGCTCCGGCTCCGGGGGCTTTTTGTGGGGCTGAGGCACATCTGCCACGCTTCAATCCAGCAGCACAAAACAGCCTCTTCCCGTGACTACAAGAACAAGGAGCTCAGTTCCCTTTCAACTTTGCAGCACTTAAACTGCTGTTCCTTTTTTCACACCACATGGGGCCACGGGTTTCTCGTCTGGCTCACGCTGTCACTCTGCACGCTGAGGATTTCAATATATAAAGATCAAGCACTTCTTTTAATTCTAAATTCAGCCACAGCCACACACACACAAAAAAACCCCACAAAACCCCCGTGCCCTGGTCCAAACCCCCTCCCAATCGCTCCTTTCATTGTGCACTTCCCTATTTACCATCCATTGAAAAGCACATGTTTACATTGTGCCCTGAACTACTCCAACATCTGCTAACAGACCAATAAAAAATAAATAAACCAGGATTGTTTAGGACGAGAGATCCTTCCCATTTCCTCAGAACACTCCTAAACTGGCAGCACAATATGCTCCCAGATCCCTGTTCAGCTTGGAGAACAATATATGCAGGGAAATCAAATATCAAATCACCGCAGCCTGTGCTGCCAAAAATCCGCAACAAAAAGGATCTTGAAAGGGCTATGAACTTCTCAAAGAATTCTGCATTTTATGTACAGCATATTAATTTGAAATTAGTATAATTTTAATAATTAGTTCACTATTTTAATAAAAAAAATCCACTTGCATTGCTGGTTTACACATAAAAATGTGCACTGTGCAAGGTGCAGCTCCTACATTTTCAAGGTTTCCCACATCTCCCTTCACAGCAAAGAAAAATATTATCATGATCTTCAAAAATCTCTCTTTAAAAAAATAATCATATATTTATTTCAAATGCAGCATTTGTAAGTTCAGGACATTATGAAGTTAACCCTCATACACAAAAAAAGGTAACATATGAAGGCATCTTTTTTGTATTTTAATGAGATCTCTGCAAATGCACAAACAACTCTGATGCCCTCAGACTAATATTGTTTCCCCAATTAATTTAGTTTCAGTCTCTACAAATTCAGTGCACTCTTTTGACTTGCCCTCCTTTCTGGCTTGTATCTCTATAGAAAGGATGCTAATGAATTCCAAAAAAACGTGATTTCAGAAAGAAGAAAAGCATCATATAGAAAACTCACAGCCACTTCCCAGGAATTTTATGGCAATTGCTGTAATGCTACAAGAATTGTCAGAGAAAACCTGCTTTGTGTTCCACAAACAACACACACTTCAACTCCTTTTATTCGCAGAGTTGCCTATGTGTTACTTTTTGGATTTTAGCAAAACAAACATTTTTAAAATAATCCAAGCAGGCACTTTATTGGCTGCGACAACATTACCACATTTCAGATTTCTTTAGTGCTCTTGCTTTATCCTCTCCTTCCACGCTGTTATTGCTACAAACTGGCACTTAAATTCAATTGATTCAAAATATTCTGGATCCATATGGCCTCAAACCCCGGAGCTGGAGTTCTGATATTGCCTCACTGCTGTTTTCTAGCATTTGCCTCTCCTCCAGTCCCCAGATGGTGGAAGTAACATTTAAACCTCCTTTCCTCTGCCTTGTACAATAGACCTTGGCACCATTTCAACTGTTTACTCCGGTAATTAACAGCACTGATACCACAACAATTACAACTCCTACAATCTTCCCACAATAATGCTATGAATTAGTGAGAGCTAATGGCTGGAAGGTATAGTGGTTCCAGACTGCGAGATGTGTGTGTTTTTAGGATAAAATAAAAGGTACGAGCAGCACGCTCGCGGTACACAATGATTACCTAGTAATTAGTTTACACAAAGCTTCCTATTTAATGGCAAAACGCTGTAATTAACGCGTGACAGAAAATCAAAGGGTACTTTGTAAGCATATGAAAAATTAACACTGCAGGCCTATAGCTTTATGTACTGATTAGGAGCAGATTAAATCAATAGGACACAGCCCAACTGCTGCAGAGCCGATGGGTGCGGGTTGGGAACAGGGATCGGGGCTTCAACTGAACCAAGGGACACAACTGCGCTTTATTTTACCTCAGATTTGAGAGTCACCTGATTAGTCTATTTTATTCACCTCTTTTACCTCAAATTTGAGAATCATCTGACTCTCTCTATTCTAACCACATATTTTACCTCAGAGATTTGAGAATCACCTGATTTTATCTATTCCAATCCCCAATTTTACCTCAGATTTGAGAATCACCTGATTCTATCTATTCTAATCACCAATTTTACCTCAGAAATTTGAGAAGCACCTGCTTCTACTTCTTCTAATCACCTGTTTTACCTCATATTTGAATCACCTGATTCTATTTATTTTAATCACCTGTTTTACCTCAGATTTGAGAATCACCTGATTCCATGTATTCTAATCTCCAATTTTACCTCAGAGATTTGAGCATCACCTGATTCTACCTATTTTAATCACCTGTTTTACCTCAGGTTTGAGAATCGCCTCAGCTATTTGAGAATCACCTGATTCTATTTATTCTAATCAGCTGTTTTACCTCATATTTGAATCACCTGATTCTATTTATTTTAATCAGCCGTTTTACCTCAGACATTTGAGAATCACTTGATTCTATTTATTTTAATCAGCCGTTTTACCTCAGATTTGAGAATCACCTGAAACAACATCACGGCAGACACACAGATANCCTTTGAGAATCACTTGATTCTATTTATTCTAATCACCTCCTTTACCTCAGATTTGAGAATCACCTGAAACAACATCACGGCAGACACACAGATATATTAATAAACTAAGAGAACTCCAGACAGTGAATATTTCACTTATTTAGGATGAAGTGTTCACACTACAAAACAACCTGCAGCTCTATTGTTTTATATAATCAATCTCTTTCTGAAGTTCAGAACATTGTGATGTTAATCCTTATACAAACAAACAAACAAACACAGCAATATTTGAAGGCACCCTTTCTGTGTTTTAATGAGATCTCTGCAAATGCACAAACAACTCTGATGCCCTCAGATTAATATTATTTTCTCAGTTAATATAGTTTCAATCTCTACAAATTCAGTGCACTTTTTTGACTTGCCCTCCTTTCTGGCGTGTATCTCTTCAGAAACAATTCTAATGAATTCCAAAAATGTGATTTTGGAAAGAAAAAAACCCATTTTTCTTTGGGTTCTTTTTCTTCTCCTCTTAAACATGGTATCAGGGGAAAGAAACGTTAAAAACCTGTCAAAATGCTGTAAATGCATTTTCTGTAGATCTGTCAGAGTTTCTGGTCCTCTTCAGCCTGGAAAAATACCACATCTGCAATTCCCTGTGTACAAAAGAGTCCTTAAGAACTCCCTGGGGAGGCTTTAGGTGTTACACTAAGATCAATTTAAAAAAAAAAAAATAAAATCAGGAAAAAAGCACTGCTAGGAAGCTCTACTGTGTTCATCGAAGGTCAGGAAGGAGTGTGTTGGCAGTGCCATATTTCTAACATAACATTTCTGATGGTATTTTGGTTGGTTTTATTCTGACCTGTTGGCAAACCTGCTGAATTCCTTAACTCAGCAAAGAAACAGGATTTGGGATGGAAGCTTCAGGTTTCTTAGAGTGCAGGGAATTCATTCTACCAGGAAATAACCTGCTCCCCACTACTTCTGGTTTCCAGGTAATCCCAAAGTTTCTCTATTATTTATTAGAGGACTTTCAAAGGCTGAGCAAAAATGTTTTATTTAAAGGGACGTTCAGCATTTTGCATTACTATTTTCCAACAGCAATCAATGCAAAATCCTGCAACCAGCATCCAAATATTTGCTCAGCCTAAAAGCTGCATTTTCTGCATTTGTCATCTTTTGAAAAGATTTTGATTTCCTCATTTTAGTGAATCAACAGAATTCTAAGGAGAAGAAACAGGGACAAAATCCTGTGACTCAAGTGGAGGAGTGAGATTCCAATCTGGGAGTTTGAGGTGACGGTTGCCCAAGGAGATTAAATCACTTTTTTTCTTCTATAACAGATACTTAATGGAGAGTTTTGAAATGGTTGTGTAGCTATGGCCAATTACAATGGCTTATTGAGAGAGTATTTGTGGCTTGTTTTTCTGTGTCTTATTCTATCCTTGGATTTTCAGCTTTTCTTAATCTTTATATTTTTTGTCTCCAGCATGATCTTTGTTATCTTTAGACTTGCTGCAGATAAACTCACATCATGTTGCTGGTCCTGGTGGTTAATTAAGTCACAATGTAATAAAAGATAACTCTAAAATTAATTTCAGTAGTGATTTATCTAGTGATTTACTATTTAGAGGTCTGTAGTTATACAACAGGATGGGATGCTGCACAGTCCTGTATTATTTGATGTAAAAGGAGTATTTTTAAAAGAAGAAAAAAGGCAACACTAACAGGGAAGTGATGTTGTCTTTCCTGTAATCATTCCTCTACTAGGGAAGAGGAATCTGGGAGTTTGAGGTGACAGTTTGAGTCCCAAAATTCAGAATATCCAGCAAAGCATAAAACCAGAGCAATCATATCCATTCCTCAGACACTCACCAAGCCTCAACAACTGGCAGCTCAGAATCCCCCTAAGCCAGAGACTGTCAGCAACAACAATTAATAATTTTCCATGACTTTATAGTCTCCAGCAAGGGTCCATCTAAGTTTAGGTGAGATTTCCCAAAAACTGAAGTGCTGACTCTCAACAAGAGCAAAATGCCCAGCTTTTTATACACTCTGGAATAGCATATATTAATAATTACCATGGATATCTTTGTCTAGATATTTCAAAAAATTATTCACTTCCTCTTACAGCAGCAAAACCACTTTTGCTGCTACACATGGACTAAGTGAAGCTTGAGCTGGTACAGAAGAGAGGTTGGAAAATCATTTTAGAATAGCTCAAGAATATTTT
Organism: Pachyramphus minor; assembly: GCA_013397135.1. Lineage (NCBI taxonomy): Eukaryota > Metazoa > Chordata > Aves > Passeriformes > Tyrannidae > Pachyramphus > Pachyramphus minor. Next base: position 312,536 of record VYXB01003719.1, read on the forward strand.
ACATGCACATGTAAAAAATGAATTTGTTTGCTCCTTACAATAGTCATTCACAGGACAGGATACAATTAGACTGCTAAGGAGCCTCAGTACTTACTGATCTCTTTGCCAGATTCTGATATTTTTTTCCACACTGGAAAAAACCACAACCAACCTCACAACTGCCAAACGTGCACTTGTGGAGGCAGCAGTTCTCTGGATATTGAATATCCTTGGATTCTGGGCCTCAGCATGAATTTCTGTATGTGCTGACAGACTTGAGCAGTGCACAGTAAGCTGATGGACTTCCAGAGACATTCATGTAGTTCATGAATTCAACCCTTTTTGCAGTTGCAAATTAATTGTTCAGATAACTCAGAGGCTGCATTAAGTTAACAAGGTGAAATCCATCCATAATCCTGCCCTGCACTTGGCTTTGCCCAATGTTCTATTTGAAATGAGGAATCTAAAATCAGCTTCATTTTGAGCTGGAATAGATTTTTCCACAGTTCAAACTCACAAAGTACATTATTTTTAATCTGTTGCCTGCTACATGCCACTGAGGAAAATCTGGGTATCATGTCTTAAACTGCTATGCAAATGATGCTATTTGTAAGTATTAACATAATTTAGTGCTCACAGTCATATTCTCATTTCTAATAATTCTACCAGAATGGAGAGGCTTTTCACTGTACTCCTTGCCTGCAGGATAGTCTTTCATCAAGAAGCTGAATTTTTTAATAACCTGCCAGCACACATTTTGTGTGTGGCAGCCGACGCCGGTGCCACAACGTCTTCATTATCAAAAGGAACAGGTCTCCCCACTGCAACAGGACATTAAAGCATTCCTGTGCTCAGAAACTGCTGCTTTGATGTTGAAATGTGTATCATTATTATGGTATTCCTTAACAAAGGAGGATTTTAATCCTCTGCTCTCAATGGTGAGACTCGGTGGAGACGCAATTCATTATATCAAAAAGGTCTCCTGAGCTACAAAAGAGGGTAAATGAGGGAGGTAGAAAAATGTGAACACACATATTCAAGATGTTCAAAATAGCAGCACTTTAGAGTCATAGAATCATGGAATGGTTTGGGTTGGGAGGGATCTTAAAGCTCATCTCATTCCACCCCCTGCCATGGGCAGGGACACCTTCCACTAGACCCGGTTGCTCCGAGTCCATCCAACCTGGCCTGGAACGTTTCCAGGGATGGGGCAGCCACAGCTTCTCTGAGCAAGACTTTGCCAAAGTCCACTCTAATACTGGGTTGGATTTCTGGAAGCTTTCCTGCTGACTCCAGGAAATGAGACAAAATTTATTATTCCATATATATTTCCCAACTTCCAACGTGGGTCTGTGTTTAAGGGGTTGATTAATGGGTTGATTCCCGGTTGCATCAAAGCTTAAGGTGACTGGAGCATAAAGGGAAACCAAATAAAGGGGATCACTGTGTCCTTTATGCAGAGTCACTTAGCCAGAAAAGAATTAAAAAGGCATAGCAGCAGGAATACCAACACTAGGGAATACCACTTATACTGGGAATTTACACCAGCAAAGAACTCGACTTGGTGACTCTTGTCTTCTGCCAGGACTCAGGAGGTGGGAGCAGGACCTGGATATACCATTAGCTTTATATCCCAGGCAATGTTCCCAGTGGGATGGCTCTCCAGGGCTCTGCTTTATCCTGCCTGACTTGCAGGGAGTGAGGGATCTTCAGCAGATCAGAGAAATTAGCCCTTCAGCTTTATATCATAAGCTCTGCTTTATAATGTGGAATTACTTTGCAGTTGTCAAACGCAGCAGAACTGTAATCAGCACAATTTGAAATTTTAATACACAATATAATTCAATCAACCCCAAATTTCAAAACAGTTTTGATTGAATTAAAAAAATCAGAAGAGCTATAATGAGTAGTTTATGTAAATTAAACAATTTTTCTGGATACATTCCTTCTGGCTTTAAAACCATTACATTAGGAATGAATTTGGCAAGATATACAGAAATATCAAATGCTTATTGAAATTAACACATTTAAATACCAATGAATATTTAAACTACAAATAGTTCTCTGAATGCCAGAACTAATGAAGGCTGGTTTCATATGGATTTTTCTGAGGTTGAAATGTATCATCTTCCAGCCTCTCAATCCTGTGGATTCTTAGGAATCTGCAAGTGCCTGAGTTCATGCTATAATGTTTCCCTCAGTTAAATATTTATAGATCTCTCCCCTTACCTAAACACCCACAAAACTTGCAGGAGTCTAGTGATCTCCAAAATCTCAAGTGTTCTGTCTCACACAGCTGAAAGTAACTCACAGCTTTAAAAGTTATTAGTGAGGCAGAATGGACAGAAAAAATAACCCTTAGAAAAACAGATTTAAAAACAATCCATTTGTATGCAGCTTCAAATTAGTGTTGTTCAACTAAATCCAGCTCTGTTCCAATAATTCCAAATTTCTATGTTTCTGTGATGACAATGGATGGTAAATGATCCTAGTTTATCATACTGTCCTTTGACAGCACTTGGTAGAGATATGTTTGTAGGACTGAGGTTACAAATGTACAATTTTAATTACAGAATTAAATAGGCCCTGCTATCTATATGCTTCCATTTCTGTGTCCTCACTTTGGATAAAAACTGTGTAAAATGGGCACATTATTGCACAGGAATGAAGTGTTGTGACACACAAGGTATCCCACAGTTGAATGCCAGTCATTCATTTATATTTTGGAATATTTAAGTGTTACCTATTGCTTTGTACAAGTCTGGATTGTAATAACCAACATTCACCTTAAAATGAAGGCCCAGAGAAGAGATTTCAGTGAGGAGGAACCTCAGTGGACCATTGACACGACAACCAAGATGCTCCTTTGTTACTTACACGTGCCTGGCTCTTACTCCACATCTCAGGGCCGTGGCTCTGCCATTCCTTCTGGAGCCAGTGGCAGCATTCCAAGTGGGAAATCACATCACAATAGGCAGTGCCATTTCCTCCACATTCATCATTCATCTTCAGCACCCAGCGCTGCACCTCCATGTTGTCCACGACGAGCTGGCTGAGGGCACGAATCATCTGGGGAGCAACAACAGCACAAGTGACGACACCAAATCCTTCCTCAGGCTCCCACTTCTCAAATATTTGGACTCAGAAGTTTATTTTCTAAGTACAGTTCCATTTTCTAAATATGGTTTCATTTTCTCAGAGATGCCTGTGTTGTTACAGCTCTTTGGGTATGTGGTGAAAACAACCTTGGACGGTGTTTGGTGAAGGCTCCACAGCTTTCAAGCTGGAGTTGGGTCCCTGTATTCTGCAGAGAGGGATTTGCCTGCCCAAGCTTCTTTGTCTGCTGAGGATCTGAGGTTTTGGGTTACCAGAACTGCTCAATAAATGCTTGTGACAGGGAACAACACGGGATGGACGACACTATTTGCAAAATGGAGACAAAAATGTGCCAGAGTTTCCCACCAGCCAAAACAGCTGTGAAATTCTCCTACTGGAGAGTACATTACAAGGTTATAAATGTAGGAAGGAGTTACCAGGCAGGCTTTATAAAAATGCTAATTATTTATTTGTGTATGTACCCAGATTTAAATGGCTTTAAAATGCCTTTTGCCCAGCTGGTGCAGGATGCAATTAGCTTCTTAGAAACTGCAAATGACTTTGAACCTGGTAAAAGTATTATCAGATCTTGGTGCATTGGCTACAGTCTTCTACATTTTACATAGTAATTTGGGGGGGCTTTTGTTTCCTTCTTTTTTTTAGATTTAGATTTTTAAGATTGACCTAAAATACAATTACATGTGTTCCATTTGTGGCTTTTGAGAATCACATAAATGTGTTTTTCTTGATGGCTCCCCTACAGTAATGAAAAGGATCAATAATACTGTAAAGACTGTACCAATCACAAAGAATTATGTGCTATCTTTAAGTGAAAATTGAATTGTGCTTTACCATAGTGTCACCTTGCTTTGATTATTTAACCTAAAATGTCAATATTTCATACAAGGAAACAACAGAAGTAAAACTTCCATAACCCTGTAGTAAGAACCAAAAGTCCTGTTAAATAATTTACGTGAATCAAATAAATCAAGCAGCTGGTTTTCAGGTCATTGATCGTATATTTATTTCATCTACTATGGAAGTTGCAATGTATTTGTGTAGCTTAGATTGTTCAGTGTTAAAGGTGATTAATAAAAAGCAAAGCAATGTAAAAAGCCCCTTGAAGAAGCAGGAATACCTACAAGCCTTGGCAATGATTATTTTCCTGTAGGAGATGTAGCAACACCATGAAAGTGTTTTTAAACCATCACACTTAGACACATGATTGCAAATTGCAACATCAGCTTAAAGATTAAAATATTGAGGCACTGACTGCAAAATAAATATGGAAACACCGTACAGGAAAGTCTTGTGCCCTTTTAGTTTAGGGATCTTTTGTTCTTTTCTTGCTGGTTGTGCCAACAAGGTCAATGAGTTCAGCAATGATAGGTGGGTGCAAAGATGCTCAGCTGCCAAGTGGCTCAGTGAACCTCAGTTTGAACAGCTGATTGAAGAAGTGGAAGAAATTTTCCAAGAAATCCTTTTTCTACCTTCAGTCTCTGCTACAACTAATTCCTTGAGGCCATAACTTCATCCATGGAGCAGCAGCACAGACTTCTGAAGTAAGTGGACCAAACATATATATTCTCAAGACACCATGAAGAATCCCAGAGGAACTGTATTCCTTCCTGACTGGGGCACAAATTGCATTTAACTGGTCAGTTGGAGGCAAAAAAGAACCCAACCTCACACAAGATTTGATCAGACCAAATGAGGCTCTAATCAATAGATAAATTACATAGATTTGCACCCCACCAAGTGCACGCTGTCACACCCCAGAGCACGTCCTGCTTACCTGTTCCCTGCTGTGGATGTCGGATTCTCCAGGAGGGGTTGGCACACAAGCACTGGCAAAAATCCTTTTGCTGCCAGACTTGGTGCTGTAGAGCTGAGCCACCTCTGGCCCCGAGCCCAGCACGGGCACGTCGAGCATGTCGGCCACCACCAGGTCATCGGCGTGGGGAACCCCCCCAACCACGTAGGCATCCCTGCTCCGGATGAGAACCTGGATCCTCTGGATTGTCTGGGGACTGTACTTGAGCTGAGTGGCCAGGCACATGTGATGCTGCTGGAGAAAGAGAGCATCACTCTTGTTAAAAGGTGTTTTTCCTACCCCGTGAACCTGATTCCTCCCGTTGCCCACAATAAATCCATTATTAATAGCAGGCTGGGTTATGACCCATCCTGTAGCTCAGCAGTTTAAATTGATAAAAGCTGTTGGGGTGAGGCTCCATAATCGTGCACATCTTTAGTGTGTTGGAAATGGCCTCATTGGGAATAGAACTAATTACTCCACATCTGTATTTATTTGATCCATGTGGAATTATCCTTCTGTCGGTCGGCAGAGAGGCTGGTGGCCTTTGGATAATAGTGATTCATCTCAGCAACACTCCTGGCATGGTTTAACTCTAAAGCTCCAAAAAATCAATAACAAAAATTAAGAACATCCCCCCCCCCAACAGCAGGGAATGTATTTCACATACAGTTCAGTGGTATTTTAAATGATTCTCTGAGAATAAAACACTTTGATTTACAAAAGCTTTCAGTGCTCACATTAAATTACTGGGGATATACATTTCCATTCCACTAACAACTAACCCTAAACAACTGCAGAGGACCCAGGGAGAGGGGAGTAGTTTTGTGGTTGTTTAAAGTATAAGGGTTCCAACTTTTTGGAAGGAATTTTTAATTTCTTCTAAAAAAGGCAAAGATCTATTGCTGAACAGGCAGCTCATGACAGATCCTAAAACCTCTACATTTAAACTAAGATACTGAAGCAGGTGAAGCCTCATAAATGTTTTCTATCTGCAGATATCCCAATTATCTTCCCCAAAATATAGAGGTGCACTGAGACAGAGACATAGAGGATGGAAAAGGGGTACAACAGAAATCCACTTGTATGGGTTGTCATAAACAAATCATAATCCTAACAAGAAGCAAATCATCTTCCCACTGAGATTTTATCTAATTTAGACCTCAGTCAGGAGGTTGTCCTTTTCAGGATACTGTAAATCCTGGATTTTCTTGGGATTTCCAGGACTGCAGAACCCAGAATATTTTCCTTCCAAGTCCTGGATGTTCCTTCACAGGGACTGAAGTATAAATCCTGATTGCATCACTTGGATGGGGATGATGCTGGAAAATGAGATGGAAGAACCCCTGGAAGTGGACAAAAGGAATCCCCTCTGCCACTTCCTCAGTGCTTTCTCAGACCAAACACAGCTCCAAAAAGTGCCCAAACCTCTCTGCAAAGGAGCAGACACCACAAGGACATCAGGGAGGACATCACTCAGAGAAATGGGATACTCTCCAAAGTTCTAGTAGGAAAAAGGGAATGACAGAAGTTTAAGGCCATAAAGAACAACAAGCAAGTTTCCTGAAGCCTTTTCCCTTCCATGAGCTTTATAACCAGGTTCTGATCCCTGTGTTTCCTGAGCACAGGGAGCTGCCCCATTCCATTGGTTTCATGGCAGAGTTGTGCCATGGAGAGCACAGGATCAATTCCCAGCCCCGGTCACTCCCCCCCTGGGGCCATGAGTGGGGATGGAGGGATGGGATGTGCTTTGTGTCTCTCAATAATGAATTTTACAGTTAATTAAGGAGTGCAGGAAACAGGCTGTAAACTCTGGTTCATTCCTGCTTTGAGAGTATGGCTGCCATGAAATATGGCAGTGTGAGGGACAGCAGGGAAAAGCAGGACTGAGGAATCCTCCAAATTCCTGCAGGACTGCCCAGAACAGAGTCAGGAGATGAACCAAGGGCTGGTTCTTGGTTATTGTTTTGTTTGAAACTCCTCAAGATCAGAGGAGCTGCCCTTGGCATCAGCCTCCCCATGAGGAGCAAAGCCAGCACCATCCAGATTTGATACTCTGTTCGCAGAAAACCAGGACCATCTCTGGCTTTTCCACAGCTTTTCCTTCCATCCACTCCCACCAAAACTGCTGGAAAACTAGACAAGACTGATTTGTGCTCCCCAAAGAAACCTGCTAAGGTGGCCTTCAAGCCACACTTGCATTTATTAGGTATAAATTTAGATACATTAAGTGCAACAGAAGTTTGTTATTAAATAACCCAGAGGAAAGATCCTTAAAAAGAACTGATAAAGCTCAAACTCTTACACAGCCAAAGCTGAGAACAAATTCTTCTCCACACAAAATCAATTCCTTGGACACATCAGTTACTAGAAGAACACATGGTTCATGAAAACAACCTAATTTGAGGATTTTGTGTATAAACTAAAGAGCCAAAGGTGAATCTCAACCTGGTATCACCTAAAACCTGCAATGGCCCACCTTCCCTGACAGAATTTGCCACTAATACTTTAATATTTGGGAGTTAATACTGGAAAGTAACTCTGTATCCAGAGAAAAATCAGCTACAATTGTTAAAATGCAATTTAAAAAGAAAAAAAATATTAAAAACAGCAGCAGGGCTCCAAGCAAAGACCCTAAACGTGCCACAAAATTTCACAAAAATCAAATCCCAGCTAAAACACTGTAGATTTAATATTCACAATATAAAACTATTCACTGTAAAAAGTCTTCACTGCACTGCAGCATTCTTAGAAACATTGTACAACATGTACATTATTTAAGGTCTCTTTTTAGATCATGTTTTAGCACATGGATTTAAACCTGAATTGACAGGTTTGGAACTAATATTTCTGTATTCTTACTTATTATTCTGACACTGTTAGTTCTGTATTATTGGAACTAATATTTCTGTATTATTCTGTTCCATTCCAAACCAGTATTTCTGTATTATCACCTAACTTGTTTTAAGTTCTGTTCTTTAAGAAGCTCTGCACTGGATTTAACTGCAAGAAACAGTGCAAACACTGCAATGATTGAGTGCTGGGCTACTCAGAGATAAAGTTTGAGTAATAAGAATGGTTTATTGCTATGATTTGCTTAGAGATATAAATCTATCAAGTTCCCAGTCCCAAGCATACAGTCAGGAGGGACAGCAGCCTACAAATAGCCAATATAGGACCATCTCAACCAAGTCCATAAAGCTAAACCAGGGTATTTATTTCCAATGCTCTAACTAGTAGTCTAATCAGTAAAGCCCTTAAACTTGCAATAATATTTCACTGATGTGTACCAGAGCATTGCAAGTTATAAAATTTCCAATTTAATTTTACTGCATCCCTCAAGCTGTAGTAATTAGGAGACAAACTCACAGGGAAGCTGTTTATAGCTTCAGGGGTGAGAATTTTGAACCTGTCCTGCAGGTCACCCATGTCCTCGGGGTTCCCAGATCTAACAGCTGCCTGCAGACCCAGGAGTTTATTGTAATACTGCAGTAACTCCTCACTCACAGGAAGGGGGCAGATGTAGATGACGTCCACGTTGGCATCTGAAACAAAGGGGCACAGTGTTCATTACTGGGAGAAAGGTGAACTCCGTTCCCAACGCAATCCGATCGCTCCTGACGGTTTGCTGACAAACAGCTTCCCTAAAAGGGCACTGGAAATAAAAGTGAGGGCTAATTCCCAAATCTTAGTGCTTCAAGTGCTTTTTCTGTGCTTCAGCATTTCTCTGAGGACAGGTCAGAACCCAAAGAAGGAGCTGCTGTTCAGGATTCAATCTGCAGCACATATTGGGGCCAGGATTTGGGAAGTGTTGCAGGGGGATTTCTCTGCCCGACTCACATGAGCACCAGTGGGAATTGAGCTGCTTTAAAAATATACCCCATTAACAGCAGTAAATTATAAAACTGAGCTATTCAGTTTAGAAAGCTGATGAAATTGCAATTTCCTATGCTGCCTGGATTTTCCAGGGCCTGTTCCTATTCCTGTCCCCAGAAAAGCTCACGGTGGGAAATCATTAATAACTATTGCTGAGCATGTGAATGTGCAGATCACTTCAACACCACAGTGTGGAAATCTGCTTTTCTGCCTGGAAAACAGCTTGGGCTGAAAGACACTTAGAGGTGAGAAAACCTTTAATAGATGCTGTCTTGGAAAATTTTAACTACTCTGCTCTGCTAAAATATTCATGTTAATAGATGAGTGAATGAATTAATGGGCCTTGTAACATCAATAGAATACACTGCAAAGAGCACTACAAGATTGTGATCCAAACCAGTGGGAAGTCTTCCATTATTTTACTGTGCACAAGAGCCTGGGAAGTGCCAGGGAAAACTGTTATTCCATGGGAATGAATCAGCAGCAAAGCAGGGATTGGATAAGGAAAGCCTGAACCTCATGTTGTAAAGGAATAAGGGACCCCATTCGTTCACTTTGTTTTGCCACAGAGCTGAAGGAAAACAATCCACGTTAAAAAGTGAGGCCAGAACCTCAACTGAAGTACTAGAAGTAGTACAGAGCCCACAGTCAGTCTTTATATAACCCAACCCATCACCAGATAACTTTTAAAAATAATTAAAAGAACAGTTCACCAGTCAGTACTCTCTTGTTTTTAGGCATTTCCCCATTTCATTGCACAATGAGCCTGAAAATCTATCAGCCAGGGCACAGAATAGTTGCCAAGGAGGGCTGTGATGCTGAATGCACTGACAAAAATGGACAAACTCCAGTGAATCTGGTGAATCAAATGCAGCAACACATTTTACTACTCTTAGTCCTGCCCTATAAAGAGAGGTACAAGTCTCCTTTGGACACAGTGGGGCTCCAGGGACAAACTAATTCCCAACTAGCAAGGAAATCCTCTGGTTTTCTGAAGAAAAAGAGAACCAAAGTGGTAAATCTTAGTGCTCTTCTGCCAGGCACAGGTAAAGCATGTGATCTAGTTAATAATTTAGTTAATATTTCACTGCTTTGTATCTTCCTCATGGTCTGATTTACAGCAGAACCAATTTTCATGTTCACACAGGAGAAAAAAAAATGCCTGTTTAATGTGTAAAAGTTCCTATCATTTTATGGCCAAAACATCCCCTATGTTGGGAAAAAAAAAAGAAAACAGAAAACTGTACTGTGGAAAAAACTTCAATATTGGTGCCTAGATAATATATAAAGACAATTACATTATTATTTTAGACAACTGTACATTTCTGGCTCTCATATATTTTGGTTACAAACTTCCTAAATGGCATTTATAAAATAATCATGATACTGAAATATATATGAATCATGTAAAGTATGTCATCCCAGGGAGCCAATGGTGTTGGTCACTGATACATAACATCCTTCCCTGCTTTGGTTAAAAGAGGACTGGCAGGAAAAAAAACCCCACAACTTTTAAATGGATGTCTTTTGTCTCATTTGCTCATGTTAAAAAAAAATTGGTTTAAATAAAGGCTTGCTCTTCTCCAGCACATCTTTCTCTCCCTGTGAGCCTGGATGAACACTGACAGAATTAGCTACCTAATTTTGTAGAACACTAAACACTTTGTGGTGCTCAGCATGTCACAGGATGAGGCAGCTTTACCTTATCTCAGAGTCAGGAAGAACCAGCAGGTTTTTTTTATGAATAACATGGACAGGAGCAAAGGCCCCAGCAGATAAATTCCTTCTCTGTGCTCCGTATTTAACGCGAACACAAAGAGTCCTTGTGTGGTTTTCTTTTACTCACAACTGTGGGCAAATAATGAAAAAGCAGGAGCCAGGAGCTCCTCACATACCCAGGATGTCACACAGCCTTCCCATCTGCATGTTCTGCTGGAGAGCAAGATCAGGGATGTGCTCACGGACGCGTTGGGAATATCCTGGAAAACAAATAACACCCCCGCCCAAAACTGTGATCAGAAACCTCTTGGTACAGACTGGAAAGAAATCAGACTTTTGGTTTAAAAAAGAAAAGCTGTAATAAAAGGATTTCAAATCCCAAATATGGCACAGCTCTGCCTGTTTTTTTTCTGAATTTAGTTTTATGAGGGAACTGATGTAACTTCTTGTTTTCATGGTTTTTTAAATACAGACCTGAATGTTACAGACCAACAGAGTTTTCTAATTTAACCATGCACAACATTTTCTTGGAGTCTTTCATGTTGCTGGATTTTTCTTTTTTTAAACACTGGGGGGAGGGGGGAAAAAATGACACCATCACTAAGCAAGAATCCTGGTAATTTTGTCCTTCACACAGATAAAAGGCAACAAAACCACTTCATTAAGGAGATGTCTCAGTGCTACCTGCTCACTTTGGTGCAGAGGATGGGGGAGTGACAGCCTGGCTGAGCTTGGATTATCCATTTGGAAGTCAGAATTCCAGCTGATTCCATGCTCCCACTCAAAAAAGACTGCAGGAAATGACAGCACTGTAACCTCTAAGCCTGTAATTTTGCAATTCCTGTAATTCTAAATTAATCATATAAACACCCCCAACCAGGTTGGGAGTGGCTGGTTGTGATAGGTGGGATTGAATCCAGCAGGATTAAGCCTAATATTCAATATTTGGCATAAAAGCTTCACTGATCCAGTAGCAAAATCCTTGCATTTCCACATATCTGCACGTGACAAACCATCAGAAACTCAGGAAAAACTTAGTTTGACCAAAACCTGCTCCATATTCCACTGCTTTCATTTGGAAGGCAACAATAATGGATATTTCAGGCAAATTGCAGGATAATTATCACAAATAATCAGCATTTTAAGGTAGCAATGGCACAAGGAGAGCAGAACATGAGAAAACGCAGAGAAATCAAAATTACCATTAATTTTTAGTCATTTCTTGTAAAACTTACATAGTGCAGTAAGCACAGGCAGCTGCAGAGCTACAAAGTAGAATATATTGATTTAATAATATTTATTTAATATTGAGCTACAGTCATTTGAAAAATCTTCCTCTGATGCCTTAAACTTTAGTCTCAAGGCTTTGTTTGGTCCTCTCAGGTCTCATTTTAAGCCACTAAAAATGCTGCCTAACAATTTCAAACCATTTAAATTTCATCCTTAGGAGCTGATTTCCCTACACTGAACTGTAGGGAAAACACATTTGTTTTTAAGAGCAGGGCAAAAGAATAACATGCAAATATCACTTGGAAAATCAGTAATTATTTGGAAGGGATAATAGTCTAATAAAATATCTGCACTTAAAGTATCTTTACTACTTACTTTCTTCCTCATTAAGGGAAAAATTCAATTTAAATCCTGCATCCTCCTACTCCTGTACATACAAATTCCTGTATTTACAGAAAGAATTGGGGTTTTTTATATATATATATATACACACACACCTCCACACAGCATTTATTTGTGTAAATCTTGTTCCAGAATCAGGGCCTGGGCTCCAGGAGAAGTGCTGAATGAAGTGGAATTTCCCCCAAATTTTACAATTTACATTATTAAAAAACTTCCATAAATTCCACTTCATGCTCCACATCCAGCAGAAGAACAGGAACATAATGATTTATTTTATATTAACCTGTTTTGATTATACTGAGGATTATTTTAATACAGCTTTGAAAGCGTCTGTTGTGCAACAACTCTGCTGACTTTGGAGTTCACACATCTAATTAATAATTCCTTTTTTTCCTGGATAAATGCTCTCCTCCACATTTTTATCCAATTTAGAGCACTGTAATGTATAAATTATTTTTAAATGATCCTGGTTGAAAACAGGATTCAGTTCTGATTTAACCTGGGATATCATGAGACTTTAGGACAGAGGTGTAATTAAAACCAGTTGTTGACCAAATGGATATTTATGTTAAATACAGTCAGCAGAATCTTGGAATAAAAGGCTATTTGAGCTCCAAAACTGAGAGCTTCAAACTTATTTACCATCTTCATTAATTCAGGTCTTCACCAACTCACTTTAGGAAATCCTGAAGCTCTCAGGTCAATTAATTTGCTTTGTAAATACAAATTATAAATCCAGTTACGAGCGTTTTGACAGGATTTCGTGTTTTAAGAGATTATTGGTGCATCCTAGAAATTCCCAAGGAATCCTCTTCTCTAATTTCTCCACACCTACACTTGGCCACTGCAGCACAGAAACCAGCTTTTAGGCTCCCCCAATTCATAAATGTAATTAAATAATTACATTAGTGCTAATTAACATGAAACTGCAGATTATTTAAGCGCAAAAAACACTATTCAACTTCTTAATTATTCTTGTTCACACAGCATTTCCTTTTGCTCAGGCGCCCTAGGTGCAAATAAAGCATCCCATCTGCTCGTAATTAGAACTAAATAATTTCAGAGAATGTAGCTTATCATTTTGACTGCACATTTGATTAAAAACAGTGTACAAGCAATATCCTGCCTTATTGCTGCTGCAGCAGCCACGAGCACGGGCCCGTGTTCCCCTGCCATTAGAGGGGACTGCAAACATTATCTGTGATTTCAGGGGGGGGTGGGATAAAAAAAAAAATACAACTTTTTAGTTCATTTCATACAGATGAAAGCAAATTACAGCAAATCACCTCTCCACTGAATAGAGGCCCCCACATAATGACTTTATTTGCTTAATCCCCAAATTAAACGGCGTTTCGAGCGAGGGCCCTGTGTTATTACTCTCATCATGTTGAGAACATTTTCCTGCCGAGACCAATTTGAATAAAACAAGGGGCCTTCCTTGAACTCAATCAAGGAGTCATAATGTGGTGGGTAATAGAGGTTGCTGATAGATTTGCAGGCAAAAGTGTTATACCTAATGATGGGATATGGATAATAGTCCTCCTGGAGGTCCTGATGCGATTCCAGTTGGCTGCCAGATGCTAAAAATCAAGAAGAGCATTGATCAGTGACAGGAAGCTGTAGTGGATTCATCTACTCAAACTTCAGCTGTTTTTCCACTGTACAGTTAAGCCAGGCATAAATTATATTAATTGATTTAATTACATACTTAAAACATCTTCCCCAATTAATTTAATTAGGTGGCTACATGAAGCTACTGGCAGGGGAAGATTAGAGGCTGCTCACTTAATTAACAGAATATGAATGAAAAAAAAAAAGAAAGCAAACATAAATGAAATTGTGAGCACTAATTAAGAGGCTGTCTGCAAACTTAAATACTTTCTGACAAAGTGGTGACAGGAATGTAGACAAGAGAGGGATTTTTTTTCTCTTTTGCAGCAAATTAAGTGCCACAAGGTATATATAAGGAACTAAGGTAATGCAGTTAAAACATTGATTTTCTGACACAACAACTGAAGCCAAAGCAAAGGGACATTTTGAGCAGAAACACTGCGACAGATTTTGCAGCCACAAAGGCTGAATTGCTGATGAAGGATGAAATATGATCCTTGGACAAGTGTGTGCTTAAAGGGGGAAAAAATGGAAACAGCTTCTTGCAGCCACTGAAGCAGGAGATGTTTAGAGAACAGCGCTGCAGTAACAGCTGGTAGCTCTGCACACCTTGGCCCTGCTGCAAAAATTCTCCAGGTGTCTCTGCCGTGATTCCCTCAGGGTGTTTTTCACTCGTGCCATGTGATTCCAGGAGCGCCAGGAAGCGCCGATCACACCTGATGCCCGTTCCCGCTGCCTGGAACGCGCAGCGGCTTTTCCGGCCCGCTGACGTCGCCACGCTCTTTGGATCTTTGTGGCGGCCATTTCAGCACCCCCTTGGCCTTTGGATCTTTGGCCAGGTCGATTTAAGATCTTTTCCACAGTTGATTGATTCTTTATCACTGACAAAATGGCACTTTTGGTGGGATTCTGGTCGAGCTCAAAGTCTGAGGCGACTCGCGCCAACTTTTTGCCGCTGATCGTGGCCAAGGGGACAGAGAAGTCCTTGAGAAGCTTTTCTGCATGTTCCAAAAAAGCCTCAATGCTCCCCCAGGATAAATGATGATGTTGTTTGAGTGCCAGAAAACCTGGAGCTTTCTGGTCTACTGTGCCATGGCAAACAACAATGTCCCAGTCCAGGCGTGGATCCTGCGAGGACTGACATGGAGGCGCTTGTGGGGGCTGTGGGAAGAGAAGAGCCACAGATGAGACCACTGATCATAAATAGTCAAAACACACCATTGTATTGCTATTTATGACTTAAATGTGGGGAATTCTGCATCTGAAACACATTCATACTGGTTATATCCATCAGCACCACAAACCTCAGCCCAGCTTTACCATCAAACCCACCACAACACAAAGATCTCCGAGGTCACACAAGATTCTGAGCATTTTCACAGAAATAAATTAAATGCACAGAGCAATTCTTGATTTACCAAATATACAAATTAAGCTTTAAAATCTGAAACTAACTGCAGTACCATTATTAGACTGAGTATGTCTCCACCTTTCCTGCATATAAATGCAAAGGGGGAAAACTTCAAATAGAAATATTCACACCTTCGAAAAGAAATCCGTATTTACTGGCAAATTTAGCCAGCAACTCTTTAGCTTTGATTTTTAATTTAAGTGCACTATTTTTAAACTGGTTTTAGGGAATTATTTTTATTTATATTAACATCTCATTGATAGGATTTTTTCCCTGTGAGGGTGGTGAGGTGCTGGAATGGATTTCCCAGAGAAGCTGTGGCTGCCCCAGCCCTGGAAGTGTCCAAGGCCAGGTTGGATGAACCTGGAGCAACCTGGGCTGGTGGAAGGTGTCCCTGTCCATGGCAGGGGGTGGCACGGGTTGAGTTTTAAGGTCCCTTCTAACCCAAACCATTGCAGGATTCCATGATCTCCATTTCTCAGGTTTGCTTTCCCCTTTTATTTTCACATCTCAATGGCACAGAAGTCAAAAAGTCTGGGAAGATCAAGCAAAACTCCAGAATATTGTGTTTGTTCCAGAACACAATAATCAGCCATAAAAAGGAAGAAATGCCCCTTTTTCCATGAGGATCAAGAACAAGCAGCAGGCACTGAGCAGTCAAGGTCAAACTCCCCTACAGTGTTCTGTAAATATGAAGGGAAACACTACATTTGCTTAATTGCAGTGAGGGGGATTTGGATGAAACATTAAAAAACTCTTTTATAACAGTAAAGATAGTTAGTTAAGCACTGGAACAGATGGTCTAGGGAGGTTGTGGAGTTGCTATCACCCAAAGTTTTCAGAACAGGTTAGAAAAACATCTGTCTGCAATATTACAGGTACAGGTAATTCTGCCTGGAGGTCTGGATAACCTCATAACATCCTTTCTAAACATATTTTTTTAAGATTGTGAAATCTTGGTTTTCTAAGAAGTAAAAAAAAAAAACCCAAGAGAAATTTAGGTAGAAGTCTTGAGAAAGTAGAAATAGGTAATACATGAAGTATTTCTTATTTTAGTTCCTATTTACTGGATTTGATTCCTAAACAAGCTTTGGTGAAGACAGTATTAAAAACATGAATAAAAACCTTATTATCCTCAGTGTCTGAGTGATTAATTTAACCAAATACCTGTGTCTGAGAGCGAATCTGCCCCTCAGATTCCAACTGCTGAGCTGGGTATGTCCACACTGGCTTTGATTTCCTTGTTGAAACCACAGAGCTGCTGGCTGGAAGTGGTGCAATGTTACCTCTGCTAGAGGAAGATGTGCCATAAATTGCTTCCTTGGAGTTTGGGAAGGTGGTGGTGTCTGTATTCTCAGGGTCCAGCCCACTGCTGATCTCTCCTGTACAAAGGAAACCATTCATTAATTATCAGTCATTCATTTAATCACATGGCAAAAGAGAATCTTGATCAGCTGCTGAAAGTCATGATTTACAGGAACTCTGGCTTTCCATGACACCAATGGTCAGAGCTCCAGATTCAGCTGCTCGCAAGTTGAAACTTGGAACCCAGGAGGATTCCAGAGATGAACAGGAACCAAAATCCTCACAGGAATTAAGAAATCTGATTCCTGTACAGCTGCAAGTCAAGGATGCTCATGTACATCTTTGTGACCTTCAGCATTTGAGGGAGTGCCCATTAGGCAGCTCCTTCCTCAGGAGATAAAACAGGGGCCTGGGAGTGAAGCTGGAGAAGCAAGTGATGGTTGTTGGATGTTTGTACTCACCTACAGCTGATTTCTTGGGCTGCCTGTGGAATTCATGGGAAGGGGCTGCCTTGGATACAGCAGGAAGGGTCTGTAGAGTTATCTTTGCTGTTGGAAGGATGTGCCTTTGGCCAGTTAGGCTCAGAGCACCTACAAGAAGATGACATTCCTGAATGATTCATATGTGTTCCAGCTAGGAAAGAAAATTAATTAGTACCAATGAAGGGAGAATTAAACAACAGCACAGTCAAGTTCTACATCAAAACTACAAAGGTAGAAGTTTTCTGTAACTGAAAGATTCATACCTTTGAATATTCAATTTTTTACCTTCAAGGAAGGTGAGCTTTGCCAATAAAAATCGACAAATACATGAAAGATACTGTAACAGTGCTGATTCTGAAAGGGAATTCTATGCTTGTATATCTATAATTATATGCTTGGGCAATGCAAGTTAAACTGCAGAATGGATGAGAACCAACTCTTGCAAACACAATGGAACCATGAACAGGGACTGGTGGCTAAAACAGTGCAAGGGCAGGTCTAGTTAAGACTGAATGATTAATAAACAGATGCTAACCAGGATAATTTGATTTATTTAGTCACACAAGAACCTCCATCACACACAGTTGTTCTCTCCAGCAGCAACTGAAGCCTCTGAATTACCAGACCTGACTCAGGACGATGCTCAGCACCACACACCCCATGTCCTCCAGCAGCTCCTCTGTGGACTGAGGACTTGAGCCTTTGTGATGTTTGAGATCACAATTCTTACAAGTTTGGAGGTGCCAGAAAATGAAATCACCAGGTATCTGCTGCAAACATCAACCCTGCTCATGCAGCTCATACCTGGTGGCCACAGCACCCAGGGGGGGCTTTGTGTGACCCACCTTTTGGTGTGTCCTCTTCCAGCAGGGGTGAGGGAGAATCCACGTGTGGAAAGGCAGGGAAACCCCAAAAGGTGGCAACTGGGTGGCCTCTCCCTGTCTTCTGGCTGCACAGCTGGGAAGAAAAACACAACTTCCCTTACCAAAGGGAGAGCTGGCACTCACAGAGCTACACTTCCCTGCTCCCACAGCAATAAATAATAATCTCTGCTAGGAGCAGTTTTACTACTTAGGAACATGCTACAGTATCAGTTACTGCTGTTACTTCAATAATTTATAATAAAGTGAATTAAATTCAATTGATGTCCTGTGACTTTTGCTATGCAAAAATCAGTGTACTAGACGCTAAAAATCACAAGAAGTTTGCTTAATTTGAAGGAATATAGAGTAAACATAGTGTTTCTTGAGAGAAAAGCCTTTAAATACATAAAATGCATACTTGGGCAAGGTACCAGAAGGAAAAGGAAAAAGGAACATTGGATAGAAATGTTTGAACTCTACTGATGACCTAATGCCATGTGATGGGAAACTGCTTATTTGCTTTTTCTAAATAATTAGTTCATTATGAATAACTACCTTAAATAATAATAAATAGATCAAATCAGAAAGCTGGGAAATATTAATAGATCTGCAAAATGGGAATAATGGTATTTAGCTCTGTCAGAGCACATTGGGACTTCCTGCCTTAAAATATTAGCTTTTAATGACTGATTATTAAGTTTTTAGTACAATCCAGGCCACGATTGGGATCTTTGAGCACTATTGTGTCATAATTACTGAATAACATCAACCATCAACTTTCTAGAGAGGGAGAAGAAATTCTAAAGAGCTGCTTCTCATCCTACCAAGGAAATGAGACAGATCAAAATTAACTATTCTAATTTTTCCTCCCAATTTGTATAATAACACTGCCCACAAGAGACAGCAGGGAGAGAGAAAACATGTACTTTTTATCATGATAGGGAATCTTCCAGGCACTCATTTTAGTTCTGGCCATTATGGACCATTGTGCTTTAAGGGATCAAGATGGATAAATCTTGATAGATTTATAAATAAATATAAAATAGCAATAAACACACAACAAAGATTAACTTTACACCAGCTGGCAAACAAGTGGCTTGACACCGAGAAAAAAAAATTATAAACCACACTTTCCTACTCACTCTCACCCCAGCAGTTTGTTGAAGACACAAGAAAAATATACAAAAGGAAAGAAATTTAATTAAAGTGACTCCTTTTCAGGTTGTTGCTGTTGGATCAGTAAAGCAGCACTGGTTTTACTACTGGTTTTATCCTAATTTAAGTCCCAGGAGTTTTGTTATGATAAACAGCACATATATATATTTTAATTGTGTTTACAGAGATGTAATAAGCTACAAAGAAAACAATTCAGGTGGAGGGTGTGAGTTCAAAAGCAGCCTGGAGGCTTGGGTGTTGTTTGTTTTTTTTTTTAACTGGGGCCAGATTTAATTCTTCTTTAATTTCCATAAAGTCCATGGCAGGTGTCATGTTAAAACAAGATGTGATTTAATCTCTCATTTCCACTGCCCAGTGCCATGACCCACCTTATGCATTACAGGCAACATGGAGCTGACCCAGAACAGTTCCCCACCAAAATTCCACCCAATTTCCACACCTTCCTATGCTCCTCCAGCACCCTGACTGCTGCAGCAGCTGCTCTCTTAAGAATTCACAGAGATATCAAAGCAAAAGGTGACAAACTGCTCTAATTCCAGCCGTTACTTTCACTAAAATGGAGCCAACGAAATTACAACAATAAGACCATAAAAATAATATTAAGCACTGCAACAAAAAGGTTTTACTTTTGGCATCATTGCTCCATCATGGGCACTTTTAAAGCTCAGTTTTATAGGGCTGGAAGGGAACACTTCATTTGCAGGGCAGACTAAGGCTGACTTGCCTTAAAATATGCTTGGAGTGTGCTGAAAAACTATTTTTTTCCATTTCAAGTGCTTCTGAGTGTAATTAACCTGGGACATGAGAAAAACAATTCTATTACCCTTTCTAAAGTGTTTTTCTCCTGTGGATAAACCTCTCCCAGTTTATTTTTTCTTTTTACTTCATTTTAAATAGGGCACTTGTTGGAACACCACAGGGATTTTGTGATTAGTTCTCTATTTGTTTTCTTTTTACCCACCAATATTTAACTAGAACAATGTCTTTTTTTTTTTGGTAAATATCTTTATAAATGTTTTTCACCCAGAATAGAAACTAGTATTAAATACATAGAAAATATGAGTATTGTGCATCAAAACTACAGCTTATCAACCAGAAAAATGAGACAGATGAGATTTGATAAGTAAATAGCAGAAAATCACAGGGTTTGATAGTGATGGTAAAAAAGGTTTATAACAGAGTAACTTATCCTTCCACTTATCTCCTCCAAACTGCCACCTACCCTCATATTTTCTGTCAAGAAGTTCCTGTCAAGATTTGATGGACACAGTGCTTCCCACTATAAAGGGAAGGAGAGAGCACAGCAAAATAAAATGAATAAAACTAAGGTCAGTTTTCAACATGCCCAGGAAACTATCAGGAAAGAGTTTGTAGAAGGCAAATTTAATTGGAAAAAACTGGAAATTGCCCCAGGTCTTACGTTATTCTTGCCTACCTTAAGCTCTTAAAGTTATCAGAGATGGTTCTGAACTGTCAATTTTCCAGGTGCTTGGAAAAAAAAAAATCAAGTTTGTTTTCCCTCATGACCTACTGGTAGCTCTCCCAGAAACCCACCTCCATCCAAATTCCACCCTAACAGGTGTGAAGGGGAATAGATGGAGAACTTTGGAGAATCCCACATCTGCTTTCTGCAGAGGCAACAGAAGCAGCACAGAAGGAAGTGAGAAAGATAATTGCTGGCTTGAACTCCTCTATGTTTTCCTTGTGGCAAAGGGCCAGATCCACGAGGGGGGATATGCAGCAACAACTTATTGGGATTCAGGGGTGGGCTCCATCCCTGTCCAGAGACAGCTGGAAAGCAGCAGCCCATGGCATCCCAATCAGGCTCTGGGTTTGTCAGGGAACACTGATCCCAAACAGCACCAGCTTCAGCAGCCCTGGCTGCACCCCTGCCTTGCAAAGTGACAGTCAATCTCCAATTCCAGCTGACAAGAACTGGAGAAGAACTTCAAACAAATGGTGACCTTTGCAAAGATTAATTTGTTTACCAACAAAACCTCCTCCGTTTGTCAGCCGAGATGGGGGTGACCTTCACGTCCCCATTTCCAGGTTGAGAGGATGCTGACTGGAGTCATCTGTTAACTCCAGCCCTCCAATTATTCCCTTTTTATTTTTAGTGACAAGAGGATTTTATTAAATCACTGTGCTGCTTATTATGATTACACACCGTAATACAAACCCAACCAGCTTATTTTGATTTACTGTAGTGGAACATCCATTTGTTTAAGTCTCATTCTGCTCCCACTGCCAAATTCTGCCTTGGCTGTAATTATGGCCATATGTAGAGGTTTAAAACACAATCAGGTTTGAAGCACCAAAAGACCTGATTTTCTCCTACAACTTCTTTGGAAATGAAAGGAGTTGCCCTTGCTTTATGATTTTGGAAATAAATACACTTTCAGGGAGAAGCAAGGATGCAAATAGTGAATAAAGAATGAATAATTGAGGATATGATTAGAATGGTTTTGCTCAAACAAGTCAGCTTAAAATCCACCCCCCCAGAATCACTGCCATCACCATTACAGTCACACGAGATAAGATGCAACTCATAAAGGCTAGAAATCATCACCATATTAAATTCTACCTCATGAATAAATGAAAAGGTTCCTAAGTTTACAGTATAATACACATTTATAAGAAAACAAGGACCAAAAAGTGCCAGTATAATTCTATAAGAGAACAGCAGTCCTCTGGAAATGAAAGGTGGAGCTGTGAATCTTCCCTACATTGCAGCAGAATGTCAGAATTATTTTTTCTGCAATTCAGATCACTGCTCCCTTTGCTGGGTACTCCATGGGAAGTATACATATTTAATAATTATCCACTCATCATTTTTCATTTCTTATCCACACATAGGCTGCAAAATAAAGTGGTGCCCAGTCTGTGTTTCAAACAGAATTACAGCCCTCTTTTTAAAATAACTCCAGAACTTGACAGAGAATGGGGCATTATAATCAGACCCAAAAAGGCACAAAAGGGCAACAGTTAATTGTTCTCTGTTTCTGTGATAAAACTCAGCATCAGCAACTTTATAATAGCAAAGAGCAAGAAAAGAAGACTTTTTTTTGTGAAACAATGAGCTTGTTCCCAATAATTTTTCAAACTACTCCAAGGGCAGGACAATAAAAAGTCCAGGTAGATTTGTGCTCGACCTCCCTCAACACCTCAAACCCGCGTTTTTAATCTCACCGTGGTTTTTAACTGCTCAGGTGCCCTTGAAAGCTCTCGGAATACACCTGAACGCAGTCGGGCAAGGAATTAGTTTTTAACTTCCTTCCCCGAGAGTCGTTTTGCCGGTGATTTTTTTGGGAGCCGCTCCTTGGCCTCGCGGACACACCTGGGCAGGCGCGTGTACAAGCAGCGCCCTCTGACGGCAAACGCGGGGCAGGGCCCACCTGCCTTAATTACTGCAGCGACTTTAATCGGTGTCTGATCAAAAATTAACAATTTCAGACCCGCAGATACGCACAGATCCACGTTAGTTACTATTTGTCATCGTATATAATCATATATATCTTATGCAGTCACTCCTGTGTTTGGTGGGGATCACACTTCACAAAAAATTCACATCCCAGCAGAGGATTTGGGGAGTCCTAATTACAACCTTTAACCCCCAGGACATTCCAAAACACTGTGCCACAGGATGAAAAACCAGAATAAATAATATAATATTAAGCTAATAATTTAAATAGGATAAATCAGAGGTGAAATACCTACTTGGTTTTTAGCCCATCCCCCTGTCAGTGCCTCAGCAACTGTAAATATGTATCCACTAAATGCTTGTAATTTAAGTCCCCAATAAGAAGTTTTCTGTGCTCAGTGTTTCAGGAAGAGTGGTAAAACACATGGCTCTCTGCAGTAGGATAATATTCCTCTCTGTGAGTGTTTTAGAGTGGGTTCTAAAAAGCTATTAGCCATGATGCTTTTTTCTAATTAACTCTGTATCACAGGGGTAGACAAATCACCTCTTAGTCTGGGCAACAGCTTCCAAAAAAATCATTTTTTTTCCAAGTGGCAGCTCACAACTGTGCCATTCACAGAGCCTCTTGATGTTGTTTAAAAGCAAACACCCCAGAATATCTCTGAGAGCACTGGGCTTGCTGCATAATATTCTATTCCATAAATTAAACCATAGAAGAGCATCCCCCTGTGAGAGCATCGGGCATGTGGACCACAGTGCTGTGCTAAATTTGGGAATGTAATTGATTTTGGGAGGGATGCCTGTGCCTATTAACTTATTTTTTTAAAAGCACACTTGGCTAAAAATGGCATCTTCATGTTCAACTGTTTATTTAAGTGGAGCAGCAGTTACAGAACAGAAATTTGGAAGGATCCAAACTTCATCTTGCACAGCTTGAACATTCCCAGAGCAAAGGGTGATTTGATGGACAGGATTCAGGGAACTCCTGGAAGAGGGCTTTTCGCTTAAAATATTTCTTTGCTTTAGGTTTAATACACATTAATTTTAATAGTACAAAGCAATGCATATAACAATTTATATAAATTATAATAAGTTACTTACAGGAGCAGATTTTGTCTTAGTTATAAGTGGCAGCCTGGTCTCATCATTCTGATGTTTTAAAGCAGCTTTATTTTCCATGTTCTCTGGCTCTAACATGATTTTAATATCCATTTCCACCTGCTGCTGAAATATAGAATAGACATCATCTTAAAATACCTGCATCAGGACAGAAGTGCTTATAAGTAGGAGTTGTTTAATATGTCTAATAAATTGGCAAAATAATGATAAAAATTCATGTTATTTGACCCCACACAGCAAACAAAGTGCCCAATGGAAAACTTTGCAAGGATTACAACTACTACCCATAGATACAATTTTGCCAAACTTTGTCCAATTACTTCCATTCCAAGCTCTAGAATTCCCACACCTGCTCACCTGGGAGTTACATGTGGAGTGGAAAGGCCAGTGAGGTTTGATTCCCTGGATGAGCACAGGTCAGCTGGGAATTCCATTGCCCTGTGCCATGGTTTATGAACCCCCATCTGCTGGGAGGGGGTTCCCTGTGCTTCCCAAAATGACAACAAGAATCCAATCTACCCTGGCCATGTTTCCCAAAGATTTTAATCTGGGAATTGTTGACCTGATGGCCCAGAGCAGCTTCTCTGGATCAGATGCAGCTCATTCACTCAGTGCAGACAAAACATTAATAAATGAGGAAGTCAAAAATCTTTATAATAATAACAATTAAAACATAGTAGTTCTTAATACACTGTGTGATCTACAGTGAGGTTTCCCAACTATTTTCCTACTACAGATTATTATGATTTAAATCCCAATGGACAGAAAAAGACTTCCCAAGTTCCCTTTTTTAGGAAGTCCCTAAGGCACATACTTTTTCCATTAAAGCCAGAAGTGATGCCCTATGTTTTTATTGCAGTAGAAGTTTCTTAAGTTGAAAACATTTTGGTTCATATTCTACCGCATAAACATGAAAATAAATCTACAAAAATTCCACTTTTTACAAATAAAACATGCCATAAAAAGTTCAAGAATCATTAGATGTGTACTTGAACGAAAAAACAATTGTATTGCTTTGTGAAAGCACTTAAGATGGTTTAATTTATTTATCTGCACAATATCTTCTTTTGATAGTAATTACAAGCAGATGTATCAATGAGATGCTCATTTAGATTTGGGGTTGTAAGAACAAAAGTTATTATCCAAGCCAATTACTCTTTTACCCACATGGCTGCACAGAGACAGAAAGTTCAATTTTCACCTCATCAGTGGTTTTGTGGTATTTATTTTATTACTGTACCACACCGTTCTACAGAGAGCAAACTGCTGGTGCCATTAAAAAAAAAGGATTGGGGGGAATTGAGCACCTTCTCAATTAAAACAGGAGATGATTCACAATGCCAAGTCCCCTCTCTGACAGGGAAATGATCAGGGCAGGAGTGGAAGACACCTCTTTATGGTTCCCAGGCTTTATCAGGAGGAAAAAAACCCAATTCCACCACATAGCAGGGGAAGGAAAGATGAGAGGGACAGTGCTTCCCAAATCCCCCTGAGCTGGGTGTGCAGTCTTATCCTGCTGCTGAGCAGACCCAAAAATAACAATATTTCTAAGCCTATTCTGACACCTGTGGACAAACTACTGCCCACATGACAAGTTTTGATGTGAAAACAGCACCTGTGCTCATTTGGCTGCAACTTGGTTTCATCCCAACCCCTGCAAACACCACTTATGCTCCACGTTCCTCATTTCATGGGGTCTGTGGCAGAATAATGAGGGTGTTATTTCAGACCTGAGAACCTTGAGACACCCGTGGTGCTGATTTGCTGCATGTCTGGACAGTCACAGGCTCAACAGGGACTCGAGGTAAAACCAGCTGCTCCTGAGAAGCCCCAGAAGGAAGGGCCCTGCTTTAGAAAGAAAAAACAGTGAGGTTTCCTTAAGTTACTTTGATTTTTACCTATTAAACCCATACTACTTTCATCTGATTAAATCTAAAGCACTGTATTTTATTTTCAGCTGCATTTAGCAAAAATAAAGCCACAGGAATTAGCAGGATGCTGCTGTAGCTTCTCAGAACTACAGTTACTTTTGTATTGCCTTTTTACCTTAAAATAAAGCCAAAATAGCAGATGACCAAACTAACTTCATCTAGGTCAATGTTCCCACTTGCTCTGCAAGATTCTGTTACCACAGTTTTTGTGTCCTGCTGCAATAAAACAGCTGCTTCACTTACCATTTAAGGGGCTCTTTTGAATTTACTTCTTTATTGCCAGCAGAACAAATAGGTAACATTTGCCCATTTATAGCATTTGAATCGTTTTCAGCACGTTTCTGTTAAAAGAGAAAAAATAATGTTCAGACCACTACAGAGGTATGAGTGATATTAAATTTAACTCAGTTAATTCAGCAATCCAGATCTCCACTTGACTTAAAAGTTGGCTCTAAGTGAATTACTGACAGAGGCTTCAAAAACTGAATAATCTTCTGGATCTGCTCTATTTTACTTACTCTGAGGCCAAGTTCAGTTCTTGCAGGTGCTATTCTGAGGTCACTGATATCCACAGCTTCTACTGCTCCTTTCAGGTTGATACTTTCCATGTTAAGTTTGGGAAGGTCTTCTTGAACCTAAAAAGCACGTTAAAACAAAAATTATACCTGTAACCAAGCCTTACAGGATTAGATAGAAGAATTTATTCCAAATTAAATACTTCTTAAATACAGGAAAAAAAATACACGTGACTTCCCATGCTTCCATGCTATTATAAATAAGAGAATACAAAGCCAATTATTTAGTGATTGACTGCAGAAAAAAATGGGAAAAATCAATTTGAAAACCAATCTCACAAAGCAATGACAATAAACTTCAGGACTGAGGTTCTCAGTTTCCTTATACATTTCACACACCTCTGGCAGCACAGGTTGCTTCACTGGGCAGGGACCTCAAAACACTTAATAATACAGGACTTAAAACTCGGGCCAGGCTGTGAGGAAACCACATCAGCCCAGGTCAAAAACGCGTATTTACCTTAACTGAACAATTTCGAGGTCTCGCTAGGCTAAAAACCACATCATTTACGCAGCATTTCCACAGACCAAGCCCTGACCCGACACCCACCGGCCGCCTCCCCTCAGGCAGGACCGGACCCCCGCACCCCCGTCCCCTCAGCAACATCAGGGCGCGCCGCGCCTCAGCCGAGGGCAGACCCGGGGTCTCGAGGGGCGACCGGGGTTCCCGCAGCTGCTCTGCCGTGGCCGGAGGGGCCTGTCCGGGGTCAGGAGCGGCCGTTCCCGGCGCCCCCGGACCCACCTGCCCCGCTCCCCGCCCCGCTCCCGGCGCGGCCATGGCGGCACCGCCTCACCCGGCAACGGGACGCGCTGCCCGGGCCGCACCATCCGCCCCGCCGCGGAGGGGGGAGAGCGCATCGAGCCGGGGCCGAACCCACGCACGGCCCGGCTCCTCCCTGTGTCGTTCCCCCCCTC